>OV277349.1:58629371-58856871 GCA_922984085.1 Sicus ferrugineus
CATCAGTTTGTCGTGTAGGAAATTTAATTAAATATCGCACTTCTGACCTGCACTGCCGCGATTATAATTGTTTTCGCTGCTGCCGCTGTTGGTGTTGGCGTGGCTTTGCTGTCGTTGTCATGGCTACCGAGAGCTGTAATTGATGCGGTTGGTGACCCTTTTTGAAACCACAGCGATGAAACGAAAAAAATGCTTGCAATCAAAATAGCTGAAAGTTTTAATTAAGTTCAGATTTCACTCAGGATCCACGTTCCCAACACTAAATTTGGTCGAGTGCATTTTATTGGTTTTATAAACCAAAAAATTCGTTATTTTTTAAGGTTAATTATAGTTAAAACTCGGCAAGAAAACAAATTTCACAAAGAGAAAGAAAAAATAATCCCAACAAAATGCTTTATTTTTTGAAATTTGTGTAATTTGTTGATATTTTAAATATTATTAAAATTTTAAAGTGAAATCTATTATTAAAGTCTTCAATTTTGAACGATTTTTCATGCGGCCGTCACAGGTTAATAAAATGTATTAGCAACATGTTTTGCATACATTTAAGGAAGAGTTTCACACAACATGCATCTGGTATTAATGATAGCAACATTTTTATTAAAGCGCTGTCAACATTTTAGCTCAACATTTGAAGCAGGAACAGCGTTTCGTGGAAGCCGACAAGAAATAAGAAGCTGAGAACGCTGAGCGCGTCTTCATCGACGTGCGCGCCATTGAAAAATATAAAATTAAGTAAAATCACCGCTAAATTACTCATAGAATTCTATTATCTTTTCCTATGAAACGAATTTTCTTTTTTTTGAAAATTTGCAGACATATTTCTACAACTTAATTTTAAATATTAACAGAGAGACTCTTCGTACTTTTTTAAGAGAATTTCATTTGGCGTTGCTTTAAAATAAATTCTCCCCATGTGCCTAGATTTTCCTCTCTTTAAATTTTCTCCTGCTTTCCTCTCTATAAATTCTCTCCATCCTACGAGAAAAGTTGCAAAGAGGTGAACCTGCGCTTTATGAATTCTCTTAAAACTTCTCAACTTATATTCGCAAAGAACCTTCAGCACTAACCTAGGTCAAGTGAGTAAATATTGCAATACCACGTCACCGAAAAAAATGAAAAAAGTTCTTTTCTCCAGCCGAAATTACGCGACTCTTTATTCCTCTCAGAGAACAAATCGCACAAATGAACTCGCAGCAACATGTTGCCGCAACTGCTCCATCTCCAGCTTTCAATGGCATCTCAACTGTAAGTTTTTGAAGTTGATGCGCGTGCCTGAAAGCTGAAAGTTTCCAAATCAAAGCACGAAGCAGTCTTGCTCACGAAGCCGCAGCCGAGCCAAAACCGACAGCAACATCCGGCACCGAGGCCGCCTGACCTGACGAAATTCATAAACAGTTACAATACTTGGCACCAGCTTAGTACGAAATCGGTAGCTACGGCGTTGCGAACAAGGATAACACAATCCTTCCGAGTGCTCAAAACTCCGGACAGGAAGAAGAAGACAGGAAGAAAATTGTGACAGACAGAAGAAATGTGTGAAAAAACAAAACATAAATTGTGTCAAGAAGCGCATGAGAAGAAAACATAAAATACGAATTTTAAATTTCCACAAATTTAAATTCTCAAATAAAGCGAAAAACAATTAAACAAAACAGCAGTGAGCAATTTTTAATACAAATAAATTCAAAATTTTATTGGAAAAAATTGGAATTTATTATTTTGAGACTTGATGCATGTGAATAAAACTTCATTGCGAATTCCGGAAGTGGAGACGAAAGTACCGGCTGTCCTTTATAGTTCATGATATGTCTGTCATAAACTCACACTTCGTGCAGTGAACGAGAGCAGCAGCAGCTGCCACACTGATTGTCACAGCAACTGTTGCCGATTTTGGTGCACTTGAAAGTGTGTCAGCTGAAGAATAGATTTATGCTGCGAAAAGTTGGAAGGTTTCCATTTTTAAACGCAAAAAAACAAAACAAAACTCAAGTGAATTTTTATGCGGGTACCAAAGTTATAAAACAAAAATTAAAATATAAATAAAAACAATTTTAAAAGATATAAATAATAATTTCGAAAAAAATAACTAAATTATTGTATAAAAGCAATTAATAACAACATTTTGAGAAATGAGAGTAGGTGAGGTAAAATTTAATAAATAAAGTGAATAAAATATCAGAAATAAACCGAAAAACTTATTATTTCCTGGAAATTTCAATATTTTCTCTTTTTTATGATTATATTTCAGTTGCTTCCAAATTAAAACATACAAAAGGTAAAGAATAATAATAATAAAATCAGTCTGTAAACGAAATAAAATAAAAATAAAAAAACTAAACTAAAATGAACTAAATTCCAAACTTCATAAATTATATTTTATATGGAATAATAATACAGACGAATCAATTAAACAATCTGAAATATAAAAATCAATACAAAATCTAAACAAATAAGAAAGTTTTAGAAAAATATTTTCTTTCTCTAAATTTTATCACAATTTTACAAAAACATAAAAAAAGTAAATATTCTGCAAATATTTATGTATTAATTAGTACATTAATTTCTTTATGTGAAAAATAAATAATTCCTTTTTTCCCCAAAACGTTTCTCACTGATTTTTCAAAGAAATCGTGAAGAATGGAATTTGCAACCGTGGGAGAACGTTTAAGAAAAATCTGACTTTAAGTTTTCATTACTCTCTTCTAATTACACTCTCTAAAAACTCTTTCAATTAGTAACGTCAGTTTTGACATTTTAATTACTTTAAAAAACGTGACTTATTATTGAAATAAATCGAATTTCTTAATGAATTCCTAAATAATTGAATAAAGTTTTATACTTCAGAAAGCCATAAAATTTCAATGCATTGAAAAAAAGAGCTTTTAAATTCAATTTTGGGTCTCCAAAATGACACCACCAACTGTTCACTTGACAGCCCACTTAAACTGAAATGTCGCATAAATTCTCGATTACAAAATGCTAATAAAATGACTTCCTTAGCGAATTAAAAGGGCCACCACAAGTATTTCAGTTGCGGATTTCAAAAGTTTGAGTGAGGTTTTTAAAGCAAACAGCTGTCGCAAGTGATTATTAAAACTGACAGCTGTCAGTGTCAGTCACGAGTGTTTAGAAGAGAACACTGAGAAGGGAAAATATTATTGGAAACATAAAATGGAAAGTGAAATTCTACACCAATTTTGTTAGATGTCCGAACAGATGGGGAAATGCTTTCCTTACACTTGAAAAAGTGTTTTCTTTAGAGTGGAAAAAGCAAGAAATATCCCTACAATTTACAAAATCTGGTACAAGCTAGAAATAATGTTCAAATCCAGTTGTATATACGAATATTTAGCAGCTTTTGATACTTTTCGCAGCTTTTGATACTTTTTGAGTGAGAAGAACTTTTGATACTTTTCGCTGTCAATTTTAAGTCAAAAACAGCTGTTGTCAAAAAGACGAATTTAAATAAGTTCTTAACTTTGAAAAATCTCTCCTTCATATTATTCTAAACATTGAAACCCAAGCTATTTATATAAACAACCGAATTATTGGTATTGACAACCGGGTTCTTTATATTTACCACCACGTTATTTATATTGACAGGCGTGTTATTTATATTAACAACCAAGTTCTTTATATTGTCAGTCACTTTCTTTATCTTGAAAGAAACTACAACTACGTTGTTCATTTTGACATCCGCGTTCTTTGTATTGAAAACCATGTTCGTCCATTCATGCAACGGATAATTAACAGATTTAGCTACTTTCTGGACTTAAAATGAACGAGATTTTTATATAACAAATTTGTTCAATTTTAATTTTAAACAAATACAAACCGAATATTTTTCAAACAGCCGCCGTCTAAGAAATCCGATTTATTGGCTGGTCTAACACGTGTGTAGTGTTTGTTGTTGTTGTTGTTGTTTTTTGTTGTTATGTTTTTTCCTTCTTCTTTTCTTCCCTTTTCAGTTTAAATCGTCTAAATTGCTTTGTTGTGGTGCATCTCTCATTTTTTGGCATTCTTTCGTACACCTCCGTCTTCGTAGGTGTTCAGTGTTGTGTATGCGTGCGTGTGTGAGTGTGGTTTGTGTATGTGCGTGTGCCTGCTTGCAAGCGATTGTCTTTGCTCGCCTGTCTGTCTGTCCGGCCGTCCATCTATCCGCCTGCCACCGGAAGTAGTTTATTTTATTTCCATGCAATTTTCGAACAGTTCGTTTCGCTCATTTCGTGTGCCGCGTGCTCTTGTCGTTTGTTAGCCGTCGGTCGTTTTTGCGCGCTCACTGCAATTTCCGCATCCGGTTTGTTTTTTATTTACCTCCCCTTTTTTCGCCTTTGAGCTTCCTTTTTCAGTCTTTTATACTGCGATTTTCTTTTGTTTCGATTTTATTTTCTTTTTCTAATGTCAGGATTGCGGTTTTTGTATTTATCGTAGTTGCAGTTTGTTTTTTTTTTTGTTGTTGCCATGTTCGTCTGTTGTGTTTGTTGTTTTGTTGTTGTGTTTTTGTACGACTCGCTTGTTTAGTGTTAAACTCCTCGAAAGAATCAACTTTGATGAAAGCGTTTAAAATCCTTTCAAACGATTTCCGAGATTTCTTTTTTTTCTTTCTCTCTCTTTTCACTTCTGTTCGGTTCTGTTGATGTAATTTTCTTCTCAATTTCCTTTCGTGATTGGTGACAATATCCTTTAAATGTTTGTGATTCGTAGAATCACAAGAAACGGAAGGATAAAAATCGAATATTCAAAATAACAACTCGATCAACTTTTCAAAAACGATTTGCATTATTTATAAAATACGCTTACAAATTAAATAAACACACACTATATCCGCACGTAATTTTAAAAGCAGTAAAATTCAAAAATTTAGCAGAGATTACGAAACAGAAAACCGCAGCCAAATCATCAAAATTTCAGTTATAATCAAAATTAATTGAAGCAAAAAAAGAAACACCACGTGAGAAAACTAAAAAGTGAAAAAATGGACGGATTTTGTGCGACTAAAAGATTAAAACTACGATAAAACCTCATCAACAGCAAGTGTTGCTGCCACTTTAAAATTATCCGCCATCAAGTGATTAAGTGATTGCAAACCGGATATCCGTTGTTGCTGTTTTCGCTGCCGCGCACACAACATGGCTGCGTTGAAGCGGCTTATTAAAGGTAAGAATAATTAATTTCATTCTATTCAAGGCGGCCGAGGCGATGGAAAGAAATTTAAAGCCGGTTTTGCGGTTTTAAAAATGCGAAAAAGTTGTTATTATTTAATAATCGTATTTTTGTAGAGCAGAATCTGTTTGAAACAATAATTGTGCAATTTTTTCTACTCAACTCCATTAATTTTTATTATATAATTTCGCTCCAATTATTTGTTTATTTCCTAAATAAACTTTTTATAGCATTTTACTTCGTTTTCTGCTACCTCGATTTTATTTACGCCTTTTAATGAGGCTTTTCATGCTTTTGCGTTTACTTTTACGTTTATTATCGCATCGCTGAATTCCATTCTCTTCTAAATTCCACTCTACTCTGTTCGGTGTATTGAATGCGCTGTTCTTAATGTTGATTTTTTGAGGTCCTGCCATAAAATTAATGGGCCGAATGTGCGCATCTGATTTTCAGTTGCGCCAAATTTTAGCAGCCGATTTCGCGTGAAATACGATGACCATAAAATCGAAGTAGAAAAGAGGAAAAAGCTAACAATAAAGAATTAAAAAACCGAATCGAGGGGACGCATAAAATGAAATCAGTTAAAGGAAATCAGATCCTGTTTATTGTCCTGTATGGCAAGGCAAGTCCTTCTTGCAGTGAGTGCTGAGCTGTAACTTCAGTTGATTTTCTATTGACATACACGCTGACCAAAAACTTAGCAGTCCACAACTCTGCGATTTCCTTCAATGCGCGGCAGCACATCATAAACACGCATTTTCCTTGAACTGAATGAGGCGCCGGCTGGCTACACACAACTCGTGTTGTCGTGCAGGAATCCGGTGTACGTGCATTAATCAACAACCATTTTATTACAAGTTTATTTTACTGCGATTCATGTTTTAATACACGTTATTTGTAATGAGCAATTATTTCGATATTAAGAAGTTTCTGCTAATTGCGTAATAAACTAAAAGTTTTCAATTAGTAGACGCGATGTAGCGTGCACGTGCACGTTGGGACTCCGAAAGGGTCCGAGAGACGTTGTTTTAATTTTATTTCATTCTGTTTCATTTGATATGATTTTACATACTTAATTTGGTATGATTTTACTTCCTTTGACTTTATTTAAATTGATTTGACTCGATTTCATCTGATTTAATATTATTTCACTTAATTTGTTTTTTTTCACTTAACTGGATTTGACTTTATTTGACTTGATCTGTTTCGATTTGGATCGATTTGACTTTACTCGACTAGATTTCAGTTGATTTACTTTATTTGACTCGATTTGAAAATGTTTGGCTTGATTTGGCTTAATTTGACTTAGTTTATTATGATTTAAAATTTTTTGATTTTATTTGACTTGATTTTACCGGGTTTGAATGGATTTGACTTGATTACTTCACTTGGTTGATGGTTTGATCTGATTTAACGTGATTTTACCTGATTTAACTTGATTTTACTTGGTTTGACTTAATTTGATTATACTTGACTTGGTTTGATCTGGTACATCTTGACTTGGTTTGGCTTGATTTAGCTTGATGTGACTTTATTTCACTTAATTTGACTTGACTTGCTTTTATTTAACGTTTGATTTGTCTTGATTTTACCTGATATAACTTGATTTTTTCTAATTTGACTCGATTTTGTTTAATTTAATTTGATTTAATTTTGTTTCACCCGATTTGGCTTGATTTGACTAAACTTGACTAAAATTTATTTTATTTAAATTGATTTGGCTAAAATATTATTTAATTTTTTGAATCTTCAAATTTTTGAAATTGAAATCTCCAAAATTGAAATCTCCAACATTGAAATCTCCAAAAAACCATCAGGTTCCTCTTCTTAAATTGGTTTTCCCCATTACAAAGGTTTTAGAAGGATATCAGAGAGTCCTTGCAAGTGGAAACAGAAAAAACTTTTCTATACACCTACACAAGTAATTATCTACAGTGAATACCTGTGTCACACACACACACACATACACACAGAGATGTCGTACAAATGCTGGGTCTTTTGATTTCTATGCTGCTTTTTTGGTTAGGATGGGCTTTTCGTTGGTCGGAAATAGAAATCCGTTCCTTTACAGCTTCTACATTATTTGAAAAGCATCAATGAATGCTGAGAGAAACTCGCACAGAAATCATAACAAAAACAATAAGAAAATCTTGCACTAAATGTTGTAGACTCGTGTGTGATGCAGTGATTCGTGTCCTTGCTGCTGTTTGTTGAATGCAGAGATGCAGCAGCAGCAGCAGCAGCAGAAGGAGAAAAGCATCTGAATCATGAGAAAATGGCTTAACTTGCAAATAGAGACACAAGAACACACACAAGGACACATACAGGCACACGCACACGTGCCTCACTGCAGTGCATACGTCCCTGCAACAATAAGAAGGCAAGAGTAACTAACAACGGCACTGCAGCCAAATAAGTTGCAAGAGTTCTGATAGAATGTCCTCGGGGCACAAAATCGTTTAAAGCTCAAATAGCAACGCATGAGCGGGGGTTGTGCTGCCTGCACATCAACAAGTTTGCACGAAACGGAAGTCAATCAATACACGAGTCGGTAGACACCAACACCAATGCAAACGCGTGTTACACACATCGGTAATATCATGTATTTTACTATCACACAGTTACATAGACATTGTATTTTCAATATTCGTAACATGCAGTAAAATCTTGAAGCTGACTGTTTTGTATTTCTATTATATTTGGCTCAAAAAACAGACGAGAGAATTGCAGGGATGCGTGCGTGCGTGTGTGTGTGTGTCTGTGTGTGTATGTGTATGTGTGTGTGTGTGGAGGAATGGATCTGGTAGTAATCACATTTACACATACAGATACGCACGTATTTGCACAAAAGCACGAAACCACAAAGCATTCGAAGCGCTCTCAAATGAGTTTCTCTCATCTCTGAGAACTGAGATGCGTTACTTGATTACCGACTGCTGAAGAATCAGAATAAATCTTATAAATAAATTGATAATTAATTTATTGTAGTTAAATTTCGGTTAAAATTGATTCTTTGAATTTAGTTAAATTCTTGTTAATTTTTAATTATAATTTAAACTTCGCAGCGGGTAGAAAAACCTCGCTAACTCAATTAACAACAGCAGCAACAGCATTTTTTCCAACATACTTCTCACTCACCATTTCCATTTTTTTCCATATTAACGACATGTCGTGGCTGTCAACAAATAAACACGCCACATTTCGAGGTCGCAGGAGTCTCATATTTTACACCTGTACGCGGTTGTGTGGCGTGAGTGTGCGAATTAATGTGTTTTTATGGCAAAGTGGTGCCTAGAAAACTTGTACCTTGCATGAGAGAAAGATAGAGGGAGGGAGAGAGAGAGAGAGAGAGAGAGAGAGAGAGAAAGAGTTGTTAACAAGCAAAAGTATTTCAAAACAACAGCAGCAGAAAATTGCAGTTCACAACGAAAGGACGATTCTCGGTATTGTTTCGTTCTCGTGTTGAATTCAAGACGATGACCAGAGTCGAGGCAGTATTTTTCATTCACGACCGAGTTCGAGTCTTTTTTAATCGGGTAACAACAACAACAACAACAACAACAACAGCAATAATAATAATAATACTAATAATAATAATAATAATAATAATAATAATAATAATAATAATAATAATAATAATAATAATAATAATAATAATAATAATAATAATAATAATAATAATATTAATAACAATGACAGCAACAAAAACAACAACAACTACAACAATTATAATAACATCAACAACAACAACAACACTATAAATAACCAGCAGGATGCGAAGGATGCACACCTTGCGAACCAGAATGCAGGACGTCGTCATAATTAAAAAGCGCACCAAGTTGTAAAGAACCAAAGCGGTGCATAAAATTAAAGGCGAAACTTAAAGGAAAAGTGGCGCACGTGGCGCTGAATATTGAATACAAAATAATTAAAGCGTTGCCACATTTTTGCCACACTCACACCGTTAGAAAGTCAGTAAGGATGCTGTTGCCTGTGATGAGGAAACATGAATGCAAGAATATTAAAAACGCATTCATGCAAAGAAATTGTGAAAAAAGCTCACATAAATCGCAGAAGCAAGTAGAAGTTTTTCTAGTGTTTTGTTTTTCCTCTTTGTGATCACGAATGGAAGTCAAAGAGGTAGCAGACTTCAATTCAAAGACACCACCAGTCAAGTGAAATGTGAATTCATTGCCGGAATACAGAAAACGCAACGGTGAGAACTCTGCCGTGGGCGAGAGAAGTGAGAGCAAGAATAAGCAGGATGTTCTGAACTCCTGAAGCAGGATGTTGAAAGTCCTCAGTGTTGGGTGAGCGGCGACATCTGATCGCACACGGTCACACACGCAAACACTCACATTTTAGAAGCTAAAAGGCTAAATCAACATCCTTGATTTGTGAGTCCTTGAAGGCTGATAGTTTCTCCGCTGCTTCAGTCGTTCTGAATTTTCTTTTTCTCTCTTTCTCTGCCTCTCCTTCTCAGTCACCCCGCTTTCTGTTCTCCCTCTTTCTCTCTCTCTCTTTCTCTCTCTCTCTTTCTCTCTCTCTCTCTCTCTTTCTCTCTCTCTCTCTCTCCATCTCTGTCTTTCTCTTTCTCTCTCTGTCTCTCTCTATCTTCTTTATTATTAATAAATATAATTTTTTTTCCTTATTTCAACACAAGAAATATTAAAAAGTTTTTCTCAACAGTTTGAAAAGTTCAAAGTTCTTTTATTTCAATCTGGAAAACTTTAAGCTTTATATTTCAAGTTGAGAATTTTTTCCATATTTCCTTAAATTGCGCAATCTTTTGCAGCAAATAACGAAAACAACAGCGAGAAAAAAAAGAACATAACAAGATTAAAAAGAAAAAAAACATTTAAAAACTAAAAGTTTGCGTAAAGAAGTTAGACGAACGACTTCCTCGCAATCCTATTAAAATATTTAAATCTTTAATTTCACAAGCTGCTCTCGGGTAAGCGGAAAATCGTGGAGCTCAAAGCCTGCGGTAAACTTTAACATTATTTTGAGTGAAAAGCTGTGGCTAAGAAAAAGTTGAAAGAATTAGAAATTATGAAAATATTTTAAAACTAGGAATTTTTTGATAGAAATAATGGGGAAAAAGCTATTCTCACAATTTAGTGTAGAATTCTATTTTAAGTTTAATAAGTCCTTTTTAAGTTTAATAAGATTTTCTTTATTTTTATTGACAACTGCCCGCTTTATATTGACAACCATGTTCTTTATATCGACAACCACGTTCTTAGCACAGACAAACGCATTCTTGGCATTGACAACCGCGTTCTCTATATCGACAAACACGTTCTTTGTATTGATAAACGCGTTCTTAATATTGACAAACGCGTTCTCTGTGTCGAAAACCGTATTCTCTACTTTGACAACCGCTTTCTTCATGGTTCTTCTGAGAACCATGTTTGTCATATTGACAACCGTGTCCTTTACACTGAGGATTGCGTTCCTCGTTTTGATTACAATTCATTCTTCATATTGACAATCGTTCGTAGAATTTCGTAAAAACGGTGTGAAAATTTTGTTCGCCAATATGGCGATTTCAAGTTAACAGCCACCGATTGTCAATATGACAGCGAAAGTTTTTTCTCTGGTTACCCCGATTTAAAGAAAATTTACACTCATACTCATCAGTGTTCGCGGCGCGTGGCAAGCAGCTGCTTCAGGTTTTCTAATTAAAACTTTAAAAACTTTCGGATTTTTTCGAGGTGCATCACGAGCTGCAACAACAACAACAATAACACAATAAACAAGTGAAAAGGGGTTACAGGAACTCGTAGATTCAAAAATGACTGCGCGACGCAAACACACAAGAGTGCAAAATACTCGGTTGCTCTCATTAAGTTGGCAACTAAAGTTGTCGTCCTCCTTGGCGTCGTCTTATTATTGTTGCAATTGCTTTGTGGATGCTGGTCTTGTTGCAGTTTTTCTCCCTTTTTTTGCTTCACTTAAGTCGTCCCTCAGGTCTGTTTTAATCTGCTCCTTAAGCTGGAGCAGCAGAAGTGGCAGCAGCAACAACAAGAAGACACACAAAGCACTCGAAGCATCTAGCGAAGCAGCCAGCAAAGCAGCGAAATGAGCTGACGGAGTCCGGGGAGTCGGAGGAGTTCACAATGCAAATTTAGCAACAGTTCAGCGACTCAGAAGAAAAACACAGTTGAAATGAAGGGAGGTGCGAGACAGGAAGCGACAGAAGAAAATTTATAAGGAAAAAAGGATGCATATATATTTTGAAGACGTAAAAAAATTAGAATAACAACAAGAACAACAACAATAAAACCTCCTAAACGTTTGGCTGAAAAGAAAAGCAAAACAACTGCAGCCATCAGGATTCTGGTGCGATTTGCAACGCCAACAACGAAACAACGGCAAGGAAAAACTTCAAGCCAAATGAAAAGTTATACACGAAGGATTTTTAAGTCCACAGAAAATGCAGTAACAACAACAACACCGTCAACGACGACGACAACGACAACAATATTGCAAACACAACAATGAAGGCATCATCTCAACAACAAGGAAGCTACAGAGAAAATTAAGAACGCTCCACGCTCCTCGCTTGGCACGGAATAAGAAACGAAAAGGACGAACAGACGAGTGGACGCGAAGGACGAACTGACGAGTGGAGCGGAGGAGTGGGAGTGCCATTATTTAGCAGCAGATTGCCTTCGAACGCCTTTACAATGCGCGCCGAACACCTGCAGTTCATTAAAATTTCACTACGCCGACATCAGCCGACACCACAAAGGCTGGGCGAGCCCGAGGGGATTCTCTGAGGTGAAGATTAAAAGTTGGTTACAGTAATACAAAAGCCGAGGCGCAGCGCTGTGGTGTCGCGCGACGCTCTCGACGACAAGGATTAACTCCGCACAGCTCGCACTGCATACCTTCGCGCTATCAAAGGACCGGCGGAATAAGGGAAGGAGGAGAAAATTCCAATTCCGAAAACCAACACAAAAGAAGCAACGACAACAAGTTTGCCCTACAATTTTGGATAAAAGAGAAAGCAACTTTCTTACCAACAAATGTTTCCTCCTTTCACTTTTATCAAGAAAAATGTTTGTATTGTTCGTTAATTAAGCGAAGATTTCAATAATTTCAATTTAGTTTTCGTGTTCACTTCTCGGTTTGTCATCTTGTTTGCTTTAAATATTTTTCTTAGGATTTTGCTCTCTTGTTCACTCATTCATTTGCTGCCTTGTTATCTTTATCTTGATTTAGTTTTGTCTGTCCTTATTCTCTTCTTCATTTCTTTATCTCTCTCTTATCTGACTGTTTTTCTTGTTTTCATCTTTCCCTTCTCTCCTCCTTCTCCTTCTTTGTATTTCCTCTTGTTAACTTATTCCCTTGCGCACTTCAGGGAATTTTTTATGCTTCCTTTGTTCCTCTCTAGCTTTTTATATGTATCTTCTGTTTTCTTGCGATCTTCTTCTCTTATTTTTAAGGACTCCCGTGTTTATCACTTCATTAATTACCTCGTTCTCTTGATTCTCTCGCGAATGCGTGATTATAATAGAAATAATGGGTTTGTATTAAATAAAATCATTCAAAATCAATCAAAACCATCAAAATCTGTGCTGAAAATCTCATTCAGATTTTTTTATTAAGAAGTCTTTCTACAAAAATTATTTGGATCCATTTTTTAGTTCAATTAATCGCTATCGTTTAAATAATTAAGTTTGAGTTCATCAAATGATCATCAGTATAAATTTTGCCGCATTAATTGATTTCATTGGTTTTCTTCTCCTAGCTTTGTTGTAAATGCAGTTATTGCTGTTATTGTTGTTGTTGTTGTTTTTGTAACTGTATTTGTAACTATCAATAAAATGTCACCAGTGAATGCATTGCAGTGAAATGTAAACACGGTGAAACCCAGATGATATTAACTTTTATGCGAGAACAAATATGCAAAGTAAACACGGTAACAAATATCGACAGCTTAACTCTGCAGTTTAGGGTATGCAAAACGAGGGATTTTAAAAATCCCGATATTTCTGGAATGGAGAAAGAAATTCGCGAAATAGCAAATTTCAGTTCATAACTTTAATTTTGGCTTGCTGAGCTAAGTGTGAGTAGAAGAAAATTTAAAAATGTTTAATTATTTAATTAATGATATCAAAGGTTTCTTTTTGATACTTTTAAAGCTTTTCTAAAGCGGAAATAAAGTCACAAAATACTTTTCTAACGATTTTCTAGCATTACTTAACACTTTCTTGCTTATAAATACAATATTATAAAAGATATTCTGTTTCAAAATAAATTATTTTAAAACGTATGAATTTTACGGGAATTTTAGTTAAATTTAGTTTAGTAGTTTTTTTTGTGGCGGTATTTCGAGAACCCGAAATGGGCATCCTCGTTACAGATACAAACACTCACATACACACACACACACACACACACACACACACCATGCATACATACATTCATTAATACAGAACACCAAAATCAAATAATAGAGACAATCCGCTGTACAATCCTTGCAAACACAACGCGACACCGTGCAAAAACGGATCCCTATCATGTGATGCTGAACGAACAGTTTTTTCCCCATTTGAAACTGTTAAATAATGAAAAATTAATTAACAACGACCGCGCTTCGTTGAACTGAAATGTGAGGTTGCTGAGTTTTTTTTAGGTTTTCTGGAAAGGCAAGCAATTCCGCTAACAAAATGAAAAAAATAATTTGAAAACTCAATAATAGTTACAAATAACATAAAAGTAAAGTTCAAGTTTTATGTCAATGAAATGCGAAAGCGATAGAATGCGATAGAAAAGCATTTCGAGAGCGATAACATTTAAAATTGAAGTTCACGAGTTAAAGGAATTAGATTTTGAAACTTTATTAAATTTACAAAAACATCTAAATGTAAATTCCGAAACTGCGGAGTAGAAAGAAAACAAACGATAAAGAAAACAAGGAATCACAGCTCAGCTAATTTTATATTTATGTTAATTAAACTCAATTCAATTATTACTTCAAAGAAATTTAATTCTCCTTATTCTCCTAATCTTACTTGGTTAATTATTAGTGCATTTTTAATTAGATAAAGTTATTTACACGGTCTGTTGTTTTCTCATGAAAATTTTCTCAGAATTAATTCAAGCATTAAAGCAAAAATAAATATTTTTGGAAAATCATCGGAGCGTCAACTAATTGTAGGACGCAAATTTGCGTCTACATAAATACAAATAAATGGTTCAAGTAAACAAATTAAACGACGAATAAAACGAAAAGTAGCCGCGAGCAATATTTGCAATTATAACGCAAGAAAAACAATTGCTTGCAAAACAGGAGCATGCAAATTCTTCATATCAAATCAGATCTAATTAATCAAACTACTATTTCTCCCGTTCAGTCGTTTTTGCTCTCCAATTAGTATTTCAATTCAATTAAAAATAAAACGCTGTCAACTTTGGAAACGCAAATAAGAACGCATTTTTCGTAGATATCTTGAATTGTGATAACAAAAACCAGGAACACAATAATAAAAATTGAATTTGTTAGTGTCCATCCTTCAGTGGCGGTGGAATGAGCAGCTGCGCTGCGGTGGAGATCGCTTAACGCATTACTAGCTGGTGTTTGTGAGTCCGCATTACATTCCACGGCGGTGAGTCATTTGTGTTTCCGTGAGAAGGAAAAAATCTGATGATTTACTGTGGCTGCCGTCCGTGGAGGTGGAGGTGGAGGCGTGGATACCTCTGCTGCTCTGTCCATCAGGCTGCCGGTCCTCTCTTTTCTCCCTCCAGTCTGCGTGAAGCTCTTGTTCTCGCCTGTCCACTTCCGCACCGGATGTTGAAGCACTTTTCATCAGCTTCCTCTTCATCACCTGGCACTTTTTTGCTTTGCCTGCTTTAAAAAGAACCATTTTATTCTTCCCCCCCCGGCCCCTTCCAACCCACCTCCTACCCTTCCCTTTGCCGCACCAAACTTCAGTGACCACTTCCGCGTTTTACGCTAACGCGGCGTGAGTTGTCTAGACAATTGCGTGTGCACTCGTCCTGCGTTCGTCGTCATCGTCGTCGTCGTCGTCGTCGTCGTCCTTGCTGTGCACAACTTCCGCTGTGTAGATGATGAACAATAACGCAAATGATTTTGATTCAATTTGCGAGGCGCCTCAATTCGCGTCAGAGTCCGCCAGAAGAAGAAACGAAGAAGGATTCAAGGAGGAAGGATGATTTAAGATAAACGAAGAAGGATTCCGTGGAAGCATTTAAGGAGGAATGTCGTTTGTCTCGACGGAAGGATAAGCCGCCACTTTTGCTAGTGTGCACCTCTACAGATCGACAATAATAGGATGGCGTTGTTGATCGCCATGAATTCTTACATTATAATTTTTCCTTTTTATTGTTACCGCTGTTCTCGTGTTGATTGTGGCTGTTGTTGATGTTGTTGTTGCTGTGCATGTCGTCGTTTTTGCAATTGTTATTTCAGTCGACGTAATGAGCGAGACTGAGGAAGGTTTTCTTTTTCATTCAAAACACGACCCGATGTCCGGAGAGCTTTTTTTCGGTTAAAAAGAGTACCAAAATCGTGACTGTCTCACATCTCGAAAAAATCGCAGTCGGATCGTATAAATCTCCAGACAAATATTGCAAACAAAACGTTGTATACACAAAATATAGCGAAAAAGGAGTGTAAAAGTAGGTGTGGTCAATTAGTAGCCACCGTGTGTCCGTGACGTAAATTGTAGACGGCCGTTGTAGCGTTATTATTGCCCTCGGTAAAATAATGCATCGATTGTAGCCTGAAAGTAAAACAGTTTCATTGCCGCGGCGCTCACAACACGAGACACGAGTTTTCTTAGCAGTGCCATTTCTTGGCGTTGCCAGACCGCAGGCAATAAAGACGCAACCGTCTTCGTGTCGATTCGGTGAACTTTGTTGCGTTTTGATTTTCCGCGAAATGGATTTTATTGCTAAACCGTTTCGGAGGCTCCTCCCACTTTTATACGAGCGCGGTTGGCGTTGTAAAATTTTTGCCGACCTGCAGTTTTACCTTTACCGTTATGCAACTACTGCTATTTTCCTGTGGTCTTGCATTTTACAGTAAAAACGTAAGAGTAAGACAAAAATAAAAAGGAATAAAAACAATTCTAACGACTTCCCATGTTTTTTTCCTATTTTTTTGCTCACTGTTTTATTAGATAGAGTTTTATTGCTTGCAGTAACTACACGGCTTTCTTTGAAAAACCAGTTCAGAAGTAGAAATACGAATTTTCACTAATTGGCAACACTTTAGGGTTCGGTGTCCCTTCCTGAAACGTGTACAATGTTGCGGGTCAAGCATGTTTTGAGCGAGTGATCCACTAAAATTATAGAATACATTTTTAAAATCAAAAGTTATTTAGAGAACAATAATTGCAATCAAATGAATTAATTGCAATCAAACGAATTAAGAATAACAAGTCAAAGAAACGAATTATCTCAACAACGAGTTAGTCAATCAACAGGGAGAGGCAACGAGAATAGTAAAAAGTAACTCAAGGGAGCGGCGACGAGTAGCCAGAAGCGGCTAACGAGTCCTGAAATTTATTAATGAGAGTAAATCTAATAAAAAGAGTCGATTTATGTTCTAACTTAAATAAAAGAAATGAAGAAATGTTGAATGCTTGAGATGATTTAAGGTTAACTAGGAAAATTAACCGAAAAAA
Organism: Sicus ferrugineus; assembly: GCA_922984085.1. Lineage (NCBI taxonomy): Eukaryota > Metazoa > Arthropoda > Insecta > Diptera > Conopidae > Sicus > Sicus ferrugineus. The sequence continues at coordinate 58,646,201 of OV277349.1, forward strand.
TAACGAGTATAAATCGAAAGGAAGTTGAAATAGTTCGGCTCTCGGAGAAACTGAAAACTGATATTCGTTTTCTTTAATTTCTGTATTTTTTCCTAAATGATTTAAACACAATAAAACAATATGAAAAAACCTAAAGCGTCAAAAAGGAAATGAAAAAATAAAACACAAAAAACCAAGCATGCGCTCGACTCAAGTGAGCGAATTGAAATACTCGTCACGACTCGCTGCAGTATGACACGTCACATCACTAATTAATTATGTGCACGCGCAACGCGCAGCGATCCTCATCTTAAGATGCAACCACAGCCATGAAGATGCACGTATCTGTCAGCAACGTCTTTTGTAGTTTCAACAGGATGTTGTACTTGTAAACACAATGAAGTTTTGCAGAAGAAATGAAAATAGGGGAAAAAATAAGAATAATATTCATAAATTAGCCAAGTTTCATGGCCTTGTGCTAAGATTGCGAAAGCAACAAAATTCACACTTTAAAACAACAAAACCTGAATAAAAAAATTAGGCTACTCAAAGCTGAAAAATAATTTTCCCTTTAGAAGAATTTCATAATTAAATTGAATACATAAAAAGTTATCGCTAAATTAGAAGAAAGAAAACCCCAATAAAATCGTGAATGAAAATTTCTAGCATACTTTCAGTCTCCTTTTATTAAGTGTAGATTTAGAAACTTAAAACTTTGCATGAAAAACATAAAATTATATTCTTCGTAAGGCGAAAACTTGAACTGCAACTCGTAAAGAAAATTCTTCTGAAAACTCGGCCAACGCGGAGGTTGATGCGTCTACACAACAAAAATCGATGCTGGCACGAAATTCGGCAGTCGATAAAATAAAAGAAAAAGTTTTATTAAAGAAAGAAAGTAAGAGAACATAAGCACGATTTTTTTGTTTACATCAAAATGAAATTTTCAGCCATTTCAGCCAACGGCTGCTGCCAACAACTTTCAGTGGCAGAGGACTTACAAATATGCAGAGGACTGCAGCGAACATGTCAGGATGCTAAAGTTATATAAGGGAAAAAACCAAGAAGAAAGGAAGCGTGAGGACAGAAAAAGTTGGCAATTTATTACCAGGCCAGATACAGAGTGCAGAACTTGACATCTATCGAGCAATCGATGTCGTCGCAGGTTGAGCTCGGGGCGTGAACCTCATTTAACACTCTGATGTTCCAACTTATTGAAGTTTGGAAGTTTAAAACTTTAGAATGACAATAAATAGCAGATATGATGAATTTATAATTATAAATATTATAGTAATCATATTAATTAATTAAGGAACATCGTGCATTTTACAGTATTATTAAAGTTCACACAGTTATAGTTCAATTTATCAATACGACATCGTATACAAAGTATTTTATCAAAAATTAGGAAACGCCCACGTGCCGATATCGTATACAAAACGGCGTTATAAAAAGCTCTATTGAGTTATGTTATCAAATAACGTAATAAAATATCGTATGTCAGGGCAATACATTTTATCAAAAATAGGCCCACTCGTAGAAAGAACACGCCTAACTAAAAGATAACTTCCGTACTTGTTGGTTGTGAAACCCATTAAAAACGTGAAGCGGGGAGGGAAGATGAGAGTTTTACTAAGTCGACGAGAAGGAGAAAAGTACCCTCGAATCGAAAGTTTGGCTTCATTAACAAGTCGTGCGTTTAACACGCGCTTTATGCGGTATCCTCTGCGTTCACTTCCTTCTGACGCGTGCAACCACGTTTGCTTTCCTTCACCGCCACCGCACGACTGAACTTCTTCACTTGTGGCGAATTTCGTTCTCTGGTAGTTGCGGGGATCGTGCTGGCAGCTTGCGATGCTGTCTTAGTATCTTTAGCACATTTTTTGCACGCTCTGCAACTTTAATGCCGCAGAAGTTTGCAGTTTCTTGAGTTTCAGGAAAAATTAGATAAGGAATATTTACTTTCTGCTATTAAAATTATCGTTTCGAGATATATGAAATGTAGCAACTGCTGTATAATATCAGTTATATAGTACACCACATGCGTATATAAAACCAGAGAAGCATCAAATCAACAAAAAACAATTAAATAACTACAAATTTCAAATTGTTCATGAAGAAAGAATAATAAATAAATAAGTGAATTTTAAAATTTCAGCTACTAGCAGCGAAAACTAAAATATTTACAATTTTGAAATATCCGATGCACAACGACAAAGGGAAAACACAAAACAGAAGAAACAGAAAAACATGTACACGGCAAAATTGATTGAGTGAGCCACAATATGATTTCACGGTATTTTGAGCATTCTATATTAAATCCATGAAAGCCACAGCAAGACATGTTCAACCATAAATAACAACAGCAAAAGCAGCAATTACAAAAACACAAAATAGTCGACAGAATACATCTGCAATAATAGCCAGCATCGATGCGATAAACAAATATCATCCGTCCACAAAAGGGTTGTCAGGGCAATTATTAAACGAAAAACCCACTGGATTTAGGGTAGGTGAAGGAGGAGAGTTGAAGTGTAGAGGGGGCGGAGGGGAAGAGAAGGAAAAAGAAAGAGTAAAAGTGATAGAATGACATCGAATCCACCACCACCACCTCGCCAATCTATCAAGCAATCAGTTGCTCACCCACTCCACGCAGAAATTAATCAACCAGTCACTCATTCATCCGAAGCGGAAGCAGCGAGATCGACGAAAGGATTTTGCGAAAAAATACGGTAAGAAGAGAAAAAAAGAGATCTAGAGAAGCGAATGCCGATGGGGTGGCAAGTCTGTCGCCTTCAACGTAACCAGAAAAACACAGAAATCAAAAACACATACGACCGATGCAGTGTAAACAAGGAAGACAAAAGGGACAAAATCAACGCAAATGAAAACAGCAACAAGAATAAACAATAGCGAGAATAGCTAAACCATCAACATCTGAAATAATACAACTGGAAACAACAAGTGGATAAGACGACGACTAATGAAAAAATATGAATTTGGGTGGAAAGCAACCAAAGGCGGTGGAAAAGGAAAAGGAAGAAAAGAAGCGATAGGCTGCGGGATGGTTGATGATGGAAGCCAGACATGGTCGATATTATGTTTCGAAATAAAAAGATCACCGGATATACGCAATAGAACGAGAAAATATCACATCGTATATTAATCGGCGAATTTAAACGCGTTATATAGCTTGTCAAACAATTCCTCTTTCTTATTTCAGGAATGCGACCTTTATTGATTATGCGAACATAGATTTCGCAAAATCTAGCAACATTCTTTTTTATTAATTCTTTTTTCTATCCAGCTCTTGTAGTTTTGGATCTTCAGGTAAACACATTCACTGCTCCAATCGTCCGCAGTCTGTGCTAGCAGGCCTATCTGAACGATTCCATCTACTACTAATACGCTGCCTGGGTCGGAACCACATGTATAGTCCATTAATTCAGGCGTAGCACAGAGGTAACCGGAAGGGCAATTATGGTTCAAATCCACAATGTCATCCTTATGTCTTCCCTAGTTTAATGGCATGGACATTCTTATTAGTGCCATTAATTATTAGGCGAATTGACCAGGACGACTCCCAACTTACCGCATCAAAATCCCAGCTGACCTCTGTGACCATTGTTGCCTGCCAGATTGGATTATTTATGTCAACCAAGCTCACACGCGAAATTGAGTTCTCAGCAAAGTCACTCCTCGGCAGAGGTGTTTTCAATTTTAGGAGAGCGATATTGTTTTCAAAGCCGCCGTCGCGAATTTTGAAACCCTTGTGCACCTTATAGCATGCCAGAGTCACATTTTTCTGACCGAAATGTATTGTAAGGTTTTCGGAATGGGTTTCATTGACACACGAGGCTGCGGTGAGCAACCACTTGGTATTGATAATGGTAGCTGTACAAATATGCACGCCCCGTGACCGTACTGACACCTGAAACCGATTTGTGATCAGAAAGAGGACAAACATTTCTTGTGAATCCAAGGGACTTACCAGAAAGGGGTACCGCGTAATTCCTGTATTATCGTAACCTGGGGCTACCCATCCCAAAATGCATGTGACGGTACACACTAAGAGCAGAGCCACGACCAGAATATACCTGCCGCACATTGTTATAGTTAGCAAACTTAAAATCCTTGTAGAGTTTGATCACCTTTTATAATAAAAATACGCCATTACCATAGCAAATAAGGAAGTAGAAAGTGACCTCTTTGAAATCAATATAAAACTGATAAGTGATAAGGAATCTGATAAGGTATATTAAACGAAATTGTATTTTTGCGGAAATTGCATTTCATGGCTAATTAATTTCTCTATGTTTTTTAAAAGATAAGGAACATACCGTAATAAACTAATTTAATAATTGACCATGTTTAAGCAATAAACTGGATATAAAGCCACGACACGATTTCGCCTTTATTTATTCCTATGTAGTTTCTGTAGTGTACTATATACTGATAAAGAACTAAGCGGAAAAGTAAGATATTAGAAAACTATTTACCAACAAGTACGAGGAGAGATAATGGCTTAAATTGAATTGAACTGAACAAATAACTCAACGAGTAAAACGTGTTATTATAGTTGTAAAATAACGACTTTAAGAAAAGTACCAAATTAATTCAATTAAATTTAAAAGTTTAAGTTTTGAATTACATACAATATATACAAACTTTTCTTGTTAACAAATAAGACCTGCAAACGGAAGGTCTTCCACCAGTCGGATATCGGGGTATTTCCCTGGCATTTCTCTGACTATTTCCAAAATCTGCCCATACCAATTTTTATATGTCCGAACCCCGTTGGATGCATAGAAGGTCGTCTGTTTCGTCGGATTTTATCGGGTAGCGTGAGAGAGTGTCTGGAAGGACGTTGGCAGCTCCTTTCGATAATCCATGCCGCACTCACACGGCCGTCGAGGCCTCTCGAGCAGTGCCTCGCAAATGGTTTTTACCAGCGGCAGAGTCGGTGCTTCCTCTGGGATTTGTGGCGGTATACGCCAGTTACTTCTAGGAGTACGTCTTCTGCTAGAATCGGAAGATAACAGAACTCGTGTTCTTCTGTAGACCGTTCTGTTTCGTACCATAGGCGAACCTTCCTGAAGAGGCCACAGAGGAGCCGTCAGCCAACTGAACCTTTTTCTCAAAGTTGATTCTACGGTAGACTCATTGAGGCAACCTCTCGAAGATATTGTTTCCGAAATATGATAACGTAGCTCCAGTATCCACTACTACAACTAGGGAGTTTCCTTGAAATTTCAAAGGTATTTTAATACGTTGGTTTACCTTGCTGATTTCTAGACCAATGCGCTGCATCTCGTCGAACCGAATTTCTTTTACTTCGAATTAGAGGATTTCACCACTTCCTGGCACCAATTAGTCCAAATACAACAAACTTGCAAGAAACTCAACAAGTAAATTTCTTCAGCGTTGCTAAACTAGTAGTATAGTTACGCTATATTTGGTACTTTTTAATCAGCACGGTTGTAACACCAAATGAAAATTTTAGTACTATATATGGAAATCTTTCGATATAAAAAGAAAAATTTTACCGACCCATGGGTTCGGCTCGAGGTCATGAGGGGATTCTCTCCAGCTCATTAGTCTTCGCGATTTTTTATTTATTTGATTTTATTAGTTGTTCTTATTGAAATAAACTGTAATGTTTGAAGTTAAATCTATGTTGACTGTTGCAGGAATCTTCTAACAGTGTTACACGTCCCTAGTATGACTGCCTTTTGGATTTCTCCAATGAGATCATCCATTTGAAGCGATTTAAGATGCTTCATTAGCGTTTTCGGAACAACGGCTGTCGCCGATATCACTATTGGTGTTATTGTGACTTTATCTGCGTGGTATAGCTGCTTTATTTCGTGGGCGAGCTCTGTGTATTTGGCAATATTGTTTGTGTAGGTTGTTCGGAGGTTGTGTGTTAATGGGATAGCTATATCGAGTATGTCAATTGTCTTGTTTTTTATGTCGAATAAGACTATATCCGGTTTGTTTGCGAGCATTATTATCCGGATATTATGGATTCCGTCCGGTCCTGTGGCTTTCCAGTTATGCGCATCCCTAACGGCTTCCTTGATGTCTTCGGCCGTAATGTCGGCGGGCTGCATTGGTCTGATGCGTTCCGCATCATTTTCTTCTTCCAAAATCCAAGCTGTTCTCTCTTCGCATGGCTTCTTAATGCTCCATATGCCCGCTCAGTAGCTTTTCATGTCGTCTATATCTGGCGCGTCGGGGATTTCGTGGTTTTCTTTGTCATTTTCTTTGTTTAGTAGTCTGTAGAATACTTTTCGTTCCTGCGGAGCATATTATTTGGATTTTTTCTATCTCTACTCTCCCTGTATCGTGCTAATCGTTTCGCACTGCCAGTAGTTTCCTTATTGCCTTCTTATTATTATTATTATTATTATTATTATTATTAGTAGTATTATTATTATTATTATTATTATTATTATTATTATTATTATTATTATTATTATTATTATTATTATTATTATTATTATTATTATTATTATTATTATTATTATTATTATTATTATTATTATTATTATTATTATTATTATTATTATTGTTATTATTATTATTATTATTATTATTATTATTATTATTATTATTATTGTTATTATTATTTATATGCAAGATTTTCAGCTTAAAAATTCCTTAAAGTTGTTAGTATGTAGTAGTTTTTCATAAAAGATTTTAACTGTTTCAATAATTTAGCTGCACTTGTTAAATTAAACGATCCCCCTAATATTTTTAAAATCTCTAATGCATTTCTTTTAAGCATTCATAAAACCAAGTCATAATAAATTTAATACGTAAAAAATCCAAGATTTGTACTAACAACAAAGGACTTTTCTCATGTCAGCCCGACCCACAATCTCAGGTTGAAAGCTCAAGCATTTATATTTATAAAAGATATTATAGATAGATATAGAAGACATACTTCAAGATAAGCTCTCCTCAGTTTCTAGCTCCAATTCCTTTTTATGCTCCTTCGAGGTCTTTGTGAGAGCGTCGTTTATTTAATATCAAATTTCACTGGACCTATTCGAATTATGGTCACCGGTTATATACAGTAGAACGAGAAAATATCAGCCATCATATAAGAGTCGACGAATTAAAACGCGTTATATAGCTTATCGAACCACTTCTCTTTCTCCTTTCCGGAATCAAACCTTTATTGATTATGAGAACATAGATTTAGGAAAATACCGCCCTACTTTTTTTTCTTTTATTAATGCTTTTATCAATCCAGCTCTTATAGTTTTGGATCTTCAGGTAAACACATTCATCGCTCCATTCGTCCGCAGTCTATGCTAGCAGGCCTATCTGAACGGTTCCATCTACTATTAACACACTGCCTGGGTCTGAACCACATGCATAGTCCATTAATGCAGGAATAGCACAGAGGTTATCGTTATTGCAATTGTGGACCTCATTTACAATGACATCCATATGTCTTTCCTAATTTAGAGGAATGGGCATTTTTATTAGTGTGATTAATTATTAGGCGAATTAACCGAGACGATTCCCAACTTACCGCATCAGAATCCCAGCTGACCTCTGTGACCTTTGTTGCCTCCAAGATTGGATTGTTTATGCCAACCAAGCTCACAGGTGAAATTAAGTTCTCTGTACAGGGACTCTGCGGCAGAGGTGTTTTCAATTTTAGGAGAGCGATATTGTTTTCAAAGCCGCCGTCGCGAATTTTGAAACCCTTGTGCACCTTATAGGATGCCAGATTCACAAAATTCTGATTGAAATGAATTGTAAAGTTTTCGAGACGGGTTCCATTGACACACGAGGCTGCGGTAAGCAACCAGTTGGGATTGATAATGGTAGCTATACAAATATGCACGCAAAGTGACCGTACTGACACCTGAAACCAATTTATGATCAGAATGAGGAGCCGACATTTCCTGTGAATTTAAGGGACTTACCAGAAAGGGGTACCGCGTGATTCCTGTATTATCGTAACCAGTTCCTACCCACCCCAAGCTACATGAAGCGGTACACACTAACAGCAGAGCAACTGCCAAAGTATACCTGCCACACATTGTTATTGTTAGCAAAATTAGGAAACTCAGATTTTGATCACCTTTTATAACAAAAATACGCCAGTTAAAACCGTGTCGTGGACTTATTTCCAGTTTATCGCTGGAACAATATGCATTATATAATTAGTTTTTCACGGCATGTTTTTACGCTATAGTACTCGTATAGATAATTCACTTCTCTCATTTCTTTTAAGAGATAAAAAACATACCGTGATAAAATAATTAAATAATGGGTCATGTTTAAGCAATCGACTGGAAATAAGGACACGACACGATTTTACCTCTATTTTTTCCTATGTAATTTCTGTAGTATCTACTTACAAAGATCCCAAAGAATGAGTAAGGAATTATAAAACTATTTATCAACAAGTACGATGAGAGATAACGGGTTAATCTCAATTGAATTAAACAGACAACTCCACGAGTAAAACCTGTTATTATATAATAGTTTTACTAAAAACGACACTAGCAGGAATACCAAACGAATTCAATTCAAGTTAAAAGTTTACAATTTGAAGTAGATGCGAACTTCTCTTGGTAACAAATTAAACATGAAAACGGAATGAGTATTAGTACAACATATTTGCCACCTTAAGTCCGGACACCATCTTATGTTCTATTCAACGAGTACCTTGCGCTGAAATCTCTTTTCAATATACATATATATTCATTGCATGTTAATATATCAGCGTTTAAAGGACCTGTATTACATAGAGTAAATGTATACCGACGAGTAACCGCAGAGTAACATATTAAAGAAAGGAGGATTAACGAGTTAAAAACAGTTATGCATTATTTATTAATTGTTTTATTAAAAAAACTATAAATATTATATGCAAAATATTATATAGAATATATAAAACCAATTTGTATTACTTATAAAATTACATAAAACATATATTGCAATATAAATTATTTCATTAATTGTTTTTTCACATAGTAATAGGCCGTGGATTGATTGATAATGAAAGCCAGACGTGGTCGATGCTTTCTAAATGAAATTCTCCTTTATTTTGTTTTGAAAATTATGGTCACGGATATATACAATAGAGCGATAAAATACCACACATTACTATATATAACAATCGGCGAGTTAAAACGCGTTATATAGCTTGTCAAACAAAGCTTTTCTCTTTCTCATTTTCGTTATCAGACCTTTATTGATTATGAGAAATTTCTTTTATTAATGCTTTTTTCAATCCAGCTCTTATAGTTTTGGATCTTCAGGTAAACACATTCACTGCTCCAATCGTCAGCAGTCCGTGCTAACAGGCCTATCTGAACGATTCCATCTACTATTACCACACTGCCTGGGTCTGAACCACATGTATATTCCATTAATTGAGGCGTAGCACAGAGGTAACCGGAAGGGCAATTAGGGTTCAAATCCACAATGTCATCCTTATGCCTTCCCTAATTTAATGGCATGGACATTCTTATTAATGCGAGTAATTATCAGGCGAATTGACCAGGACGACTTCCAACTTACCGCATCAGAATCCCAGCTGACCTCTGTGACCGTTGTTGCCTGCCAAATTGGATTGTTTATGTCAATCAAGCTCACACGTGAAATTAAGTTCTCGGCAAAGGCACGTTCCGGCAGTGGTGTTTTCAATTTTAGGAGAGCGATATTGTTTTCAAAGCCGCCGTCGCGAATTTTGAAACCCTTGTGCATTCCATAGTATGCCAGAGTCACATTATTTCGACCAAAATGAATTGTAAGGTTTCGGAGACGGGTTCCTTTGACACACGAGGCTGCGGTGAGCAACCACTTGGAATTGATAATGGTAGCTATACAAGTATGCACGCCCCGTGACCGTACTGAAACCTGAAACCGATTTGTGAACAGAAAGAGGGTCGACATTTCTTGTGAATTCAAGGCACTTACCAGGAAGGGGTACCGCGTTATTCCTGTATTATCGTAACCAGTTCCTATCCACCCCAAGCTACATGAAGCGGTACACACTAACAGCAGAGCCACGACCAGAATATACCTGCTGTACATTGTTATAGTTAGCAAACTTATAATATTGGTAGAGTTTCATCACCTTTTATACCAAAAATACGCCGTTATCGTAGCATACTTCTTATGTACTTCAACATAAGAAGTAGAAAGTTTTCTGTTTGAAATCAATATAAAAGTGATAAGTGATAAGGAATTTTAACTATATTGTGTATTCAACGAGTTTGTTTTTTTGCGGAAATTTTATTTCAATGAATAACTTCTCTCATGTTTTTTAAAAGATAAGAAATATACCGTAATAAACTAATGTAATAGTTGACCATGTTTAAACAATAAACTGGATATAAAGCCAAGCCACGACTCTATTTATTCGTATGTAGTTTCTGTAGTGTATACTGATAAAGAACCGAGCGAAAGAGTAAGATATTAGAAAACTATTTACCAACAAGTACGAGGAGAGATAATGGCTTAAATTGAACAGATAACTCAACGAGTAAAACGTGTTATTATAGTTTTAGTAAAATAATGACTTTAAGAAAAATACCAAACTAGTTCAATTCAATTTAAAAGTTTAAGTTTTGAATTACATACAATATATACAAACTTCTTTTGTTAACAAATAAGACCTGCAAACGGAAGGTCTTCCACGAGTCGGATATCGGGGTATTTCCCTGGCATTTCTCTGACTTTTTCCAAAATCTGCCCATACCAATTTTTATATGTCCGAACCCCGTTGAATGCATAGAAGGTCCTCTGTTTCGTCGGATTTTGTCGGCTAGCGTGAGAGTGTCTGGAAGGACGTTGGCAGCTCCTTTCGATAATGCATGCCGCACTCACACTGCCGTCGAGGCCTCTCGAGCAGTGCCTCGCAAATGGTTTTTACCAGCGGCAGAGTCGGTGCTTCCTCTGGGATTTGTGGCGGTATACGCCAGTTACTTCTAGGAGTACGTCTTCTGCTAGAATCGGAAGATAACAGAACTCGTGTTCTTCTGTAGACCGTTCTGTTTCGTACCATAGGCGAACCTTCCTGAAGAGGCCACAGAGGAGCCGTCAGCCAACTGAACCTTTTTCTCAAAGTTGATTCTACGGTAGACTCATTGAGGCACCATCTCGAAGGTATTGTTTCCGAAATATGATAACGTAGCTTCAGTATCCACTACTACGACTAGGGTCGTAGTTTCCTTGAAATTTCAAAGGTATTTTAATACGTTGGTTTACCTTGCTGCCTGTGCTTCTGTTGCGGTCTTCGTTTGCGTGGCTTTACTGGAACGGCCTGCTTCCATCTCGCATCTTCCCAAATTCCATAAGCTGCGTTTTGTGGCCTTGGGGTTCGGTGAGGCCGGTTCTCCTCCAAGCGTATGATCTCGTATTCGTCAGTAAATTCCATGAAATGATGCAGGGGACTGAAGCCATCACGACGAATAAACAACCTTTACTCAGCGCGCAGACCGTCGCCTTATAATTTCGGCCTCCAGCCTGGCCAAATATCGGGCCGGAGTGAAAAAACGTTCGGCCTATAGACGAAACTGCAGCTAACTTTGAGTGTCGCCTTCCTTGATACGCCACCATTTCAATGCCTTTCCTCTCAAGGAAATTGCAGACTAGCCTGAGGAGTCTTATGACACTGCGAAATATTCCACTTGTTCCAGAAACTCCAGGACAGTTTCTCCTCCGTCGTATTTGGGTCCGACTTCCTTGCCGTCTCCATGAGTTGTGCAGCAGTCATTTTGTTGGATTCTTCGCAACCGACTTATACACCTTCCTCTCGGTTCGCTACCTCTGCCAGAAGCTTGACCAAATATTCTGTGTAGGCTTTCCCTTGGCGAGCCTTCAAAAACGTGGACATTCTTTTTCGTAAATCATCGATGGTTGCATTTACCATCTCTAGACCAATGCGCTGCATCTCGTCGAACCGAATTTCTTTTACTTCGAATTAGAGGATTTCACCACTTCCTGGCACCAATTAATCCAAATACAACAAACTTGCAAGAAACTCAATAAGTTCGGTTTCGGAAAACAACTCTCTTCACTGTAGCCATAAGTTTGACGTTTCAGTGCCAACATTTTCACTATTCAGTGCTTGATAGTGTTTCCTGTGCAAAGGTTTTGCTGCCCAAGCACGCCTTCTCTCATCCATGCTGGGTGGTTGTATATGAGGCTGGTTCTTTCAGTTTAATGGTGTTAGGTTGTCATCAGCTTCTATAATTGCTTTTGCCAGATTTGATGCATGTTAAGAAGATCTATGAGTCCTCTCCCTCCCTCTCGTCTGGGCATCGTCATCCACTCTACGTATGATCTTGGGTGGTGGAGGTTGTATTGGTCCAAGATGGTACGGATTTTCCTTTGTAGGTCTTCGAGATCTGTTATGGACCATTTGATAATACCAAGACCAGGTATGGCATAGGTGTTTATCGCCTTGATTAGGTTTCTTCCATTTAATTGAGATTTCCCAATTTTATGTATCCGTCCTTTAAATTCCTATTTGATTTTATCTTGAAGCCATAGTTGGTCGAGATGAGCATTTTGCTGAGAGGGTTGATGGCGATGCAGAACCATAGGGCACTGAAACAGTCTCCCTGAAGTAGACCTGATTTAATGGGAATGTCTTTGAATCTTAATGGGGTGCCGTTGTTAAATACCTCAATGCACGTTTTCCATTTACCCATGATATGCATAAGGAACGCAACAACCCTTGGGTGATATTATTGTTATTATAATTGTTATTATTATTATTATTATTATTGTTATTATTATTTATATGCAAGATGTTCAGCTTAAAAATTCCATAAATTGTTAGTATGCAGCAGTTTTCCATAAAAGATTTTAACAGTTTCAATAGTTTAGTAGCACTTGTTAAATTAAACGAGCCCCCTGATATTTTTAAAAGCTCTAATGCATATCTTTTAACCATTCATAAAACCAAGTCATAATAAATTTAATACGTAAAAAATCCAAGATTAGTACTAACAACAAAGGGCTTTTCTCATGTCAGCCCGACCCACAATCTTGACTAGCTCGCCACTCTGTTGAATATAATGCTTTTTTACTAACGCATGTAAAGGTTTTGAAAAGTGTTAGGCGAAGTCAGTGACGTGGGTTTCGGCATACCATTTGGAGTGCTGCTGACTTCAATATTTCAGTGGTGTGGTGCGCCCGGTGTGACGCTAAGCTGGGCGAGCTGCCGAATTCGCCAGCTTCTTACGCCTGGTGACTCCCGGACCTATTACCCTAACAACTATTTTTGTATGTTTAGTGCGACCGCTACTTGAATACTGCCGGAGTATTGTGACTAACGTTGATGTGGGCCGAATTGAAAATAATCACAAAAGATTTAGGAGGTATGCGCTACGTTTACTTTACTTTACTTTAAAAAATATGCCACAGTTTAAAGTTCAGTACCAACTTTCGGGTTCAGTAAACCTTAGAGCTCAGGCGGAAAGCTCAAGGATTTATGTTTATAAAAGATATTATATTATATACAGATATGGAAGATATACTTCAACATAAGCTCTCCTCAGTTTCTAGCTTTAATTCCTTTTTATGTTCCTTCGAGTTCTGTGCGCGAGCGTTGTTTATTTAATATTGAATTTCACTGGACCTATTCGAAAATTATGGTCACCGGATATATGTAGTAGAATGAGAAAATATCAGCCATCATATAACATTCGGCGAATTAAAACGCGTTATATAGCTTATCGAACCACTTCTCTTTCTCCTTTCCGGAATCAAACCTTTATTGATTATGAGAACATAGATTTAGGAAAATCACGCCCTACTTTTTTTTCTTTTATTAATGCTTTTATCAATCCAACTCTTATAGTTTTGGATCTTCAGGTAAACACATTCATCGCTCCATTCGTCCGCAGTCTGTGCTAGCAGGCCTATCTGAATGATTCCATCTACTATTAACACACTGCCTGGGTCTGAACCACATGCATAGTCCATTAATGCAGGAATAGCACAGAGGTTATCGTTATTGCAATTGTGGACCTCATTTACAATGACATCCATATGTCTTTCCTAATTTAGAGGAATGGGCATTTTTATTAGTGTGATTAATTATTAGGCGAATTAACCGAGACGATTCCCAACTTACCGCATCATAATCCCAGCCGACCTCTGTGATCTTTGTTTCCTCCAAGATAGGATTGTTTATGCCAACCAAGCTCACAGGTGAAATTAAGTTCTTAGTACAGGGACTCTGCTGCAAAGGTGTTTTCAATTTTAGGACAGCGATATTGTTTTCAAAACCGCCGTCTTTGCGCATTTTGAAACCCTTGTGCACCTTATAGGATGCCAGATTCACAAAATTCTGTTTTCAAAACCGCCGTCTTTGCGCATTTTGAAACCCTTGTGCACCTTATAGGATGCCAGATTCACAAAATTCTGATTGAAATGAATTGTAAGGTTTTCGAGACGGGTTCCATTGACACACGAGGCTGCGGTAAGCAACCAGTTGGGATTGATAATGGTAGCTATACAAGTATGCACGCAAAGTGTCCGTACAGACACCTGAAACCAATTTACGATCAGAATGAGGAGCCTGTGATTTTAAGGTACTTACCAGAAAGGGGTACTGCGTTATTCCTGTATTATCGTAACCAGTTCCTATCCACCCCAAGCTACATGAAGCGGTACACACTAACAGCAGAGCCACGACCAGAATATACCTGTTGCACATTGTTATAGTTAGCAAACTTAAAATCTTGGTAGAGTTTCGTCACTTTTTATACCAAAATCACGCCGTTATCATAGCATACTTCTTATGTACTTCAACATAAGTAGTAAAAAGTTTTCTGATTGAAATCAATATAAAACTGATAAGTGATAAGGAATTTTAACTATATTGTGTATTCAACGAGTTTGTTTTTTCGCGGAAATTTTATTGCAATAAATAACTTCTCTCATGTTTTTTAAAAGATAAGAAATATACCGTAATAAACTAATGTAATAGTTGACCATGTTTAAGCAATAAACTGGATATAAAGCCACGACACGATTTTACCTCTATTTATTCCTATGTAGTTTCTGTAGTGTATACTGATAAAGAACCCAGCGAAAGGGTAAAATATTAGAAAAGTATTTACCAAGGAGTCCGAGCAGACATAATGGATTAAATTAAACAGATAACTCAACGAATGTTGACTTGTTAATAACAATATATTATAATTTTAGTAAAAAAACTAGTCAAGGTGGAATTTGATATTCCGAGTTCAATTCAAGTTTAAAGTTTAAAATGTGAATTAGATGCGAACTCCTCTTGTTAACACATAAAATCTGCAAACGGAACGAGTATTAGGGATAATACAGATCGACGAGTAGCCAGGGTTTAAAAGATTAAAAATAGAATTATTAGTAAGTTAAAAAATGTTATCTGTTCTCAGCGAACAAAGTGGACGTGCATTGGATCACATGTCACCAAGGAGTAACTAGAGCGTAACGGACTAAAGAGAGAACTGTTGACGAATAAAAAACACGTTATCTTATGTCACCTGTTATCAGCGTGTAAAGGAACTAGTATAACGGGAAATGTACACCAACGAGTAACCGCAGAGTAACATATTAAAGAAAGGAGGATTAACGAGTTAAAAACGCATTACTTATTAATTGTTTTATTAAAAAAAGATAAATATTATATATAAAATATTACATAAAATATATGAAAACAATTAGAATTCTGTATAAAAAAATATAAAATATAAATTACAATATAAAATGTTTTTTTTTTTTTTTTCAAAGAGTGTCAGGCAGTGGGATGGTTGATAATGAAAGCCAGACATGGTCGACGATTGCCAAATGAAATTGTCCTTTATTTTGTTTCGAAAATTATGGTCACGGATATATACAATAGAACGATAAAATACCACACATTACTATATATAACAATCGGCGAATTAAAACGCGTTATATAGCTTGTCGAACCACTTCTCTTTCTCATTTCCGGAATCAAACCTTTATTGATTATGAGAACATAGATTTCAGAAACTCATTTTACTTTATTTTTATTAATGCTTTCTTCAATCCAGCTCTCATAATTTTGAATCTTCAGGTAAACACACTCACTGCTCAAATCGTCCGCAGTCCGTGCTAGCAGGCCTATCTGAACGATTCCATCTACTACTAATACGCTGCCTGGGTCGGAACCACATGTATATTCCATTAATTGAGGCGTAGCACAGAGGCAACCGGAAGGGCAATTAGGGTTCAAATCCACAATGTCATCCTTATGTCTTCCCTAATTTAATGGCATGGACGTTCTTATTAGTGCCATTAATTATTAGCGAATTGACCAGGACGACTCCCAACTTACCGCATCAGAATCCCAGCTGACCTCTGTGACCTTTGTTGCTTGCAAGAACGGATTGTTTATCTCAACCAAGCTCACACTCGAAATTGAGTTTCCAGCAAAGGCACTCTCCGGCAGAGGTGTTTTCAATTTTAGGAGAGCGATATTGTTTTCAAAGCCGCCGACTTCGCGACGTTTCAAATGCTTGTGCACCTTATAGCATGCCAGAGACACATTTTTCTGATCGAAATGAATTGTAAGGTTTTCGGGACGGGTTCCTTTTACACACGAGGCTGCGGTGAGCAACCACTTCGTATTGATAATGGTAGCTATACAAGTATGCACGCCCAGTAACCGTACTGACACCTGAACCGATTTGTGATCAGAAAGAGGATCGACATTTCTTGTGAAATCAAGGGACTTACCAGGAAGGGGTACCGCGTAATCCCTGTATTATCGTAGTCTGGGGCTACCTGCCCCAAAATGCATGAGACGGTACACACTAACAGCACCGCCGCGACCAGAATATACCTGCCACACATTGTTATTGTTACCAAACTTAAGATACTCGTAAAGTTAGATCACCTTTTATACTAAAAATACGCCATTATCATTTTAAATATCACTGTAAAGAAGTAAGTACAAAGTTTTATTATTTTCTGTTATATTGTTTTCTGTTTGAAAACAATATAAAACTGAGAAGTGATAAGGAATTTAATTATGTATTCAACAAATTTGTTTTTCTGTTGTTGATTGTTGTTCTGTTGATTACCTCTCGTAGCTAATTCACTTCTCTCATGTTTTTCAAGAGATAAAAACATACCGTGATAAACCAATTAAATAATGGATCATGTTTAAGCAATAAACTGGATATAAAGCCACGACACGATTTTACCTCTATTTATTCCTATGTAGTTTCTGTAGTATCTACTGATAAAGAACCGAGCGAAAGGGTAAGATATTAGAAAACTATTTACCACGAGTACGAGGAGAGATATTGACTTAAATTGAATTAAATTGAACTGATAACTCAACTAGTAAAAGCTGTTATTACAGTTTTACTAAAAACGACAGTAGCAGAAATACCATACGAATTCAATTGAAGTTAAAAGTTCAAAATTTGTAGTAGATGCGAACTTCTCTTGTTAACAAATAAAATCTGCAAACGAAACGAGTGTTAGGGATAATACACATCAACGAGTAGCCAGGGTTTAGATTGAAAGGATAATTGTTAACGAGTTAAAAACATGTTATCTCTCCTCAGCGAGTGAAGTGGACGTGCATTGGATGAAATGTCACCAACGAGTAACAAAATCGAAACGGATTTAAGACAAACCTGTTGACGAGTTACAAACACGTTATCTTACGTCACATGTTATCAGGGTGTAAAGAACTAATATTGGAGGAAATGAACCTCCAAGTTTAAATCAGCTTAAAATGTATTCTTTAACGTATCTTTTCCCCGATGCTCCTCTGGAGCAGACCAATTCAATATTTCAACCTCTTTGTTGTTTCTTCACCAGTCGATTGTATCCGTGCCCACGGAGGCTCCATACGTAGCATTTGTGTTCGAAGCAGTAGGCAACCAATAATAAGAAGAAGCGAAGGGATAGTGAAAAATAAACACTTCATAGAAGAGAAATATCCAATAAAAATAACCACAATTAATCACAAAAATTCTACAAGAGGCAAGTGAGCGCCACAACTTGCCGCGAGGTACTCAACAGTTTCCTGGAGTTACGGGTGGCTGTTTGGCTCAAAAACTAAGGTGCGGAATCAGCAAATTAAAATCCAGAAGTGGATTCATAAAAGCATTCAGATCAGCGAAAAGTGAAAAGTAAGAAATCAACTTAAGACAACCCGGCATTTGCAAGCCATAATAATATTTCAAGGCGGTAATGGAAGGGGAAAAAAGGAGCAAAGTACGCAAACACATTTTTGAGAATGTTGTTCCATCTTTAATTATTAAAATAAAGTTTATTCTTTATTCGAAGTTTTTCCAAACAGATGTCTTCTATATAATTGAATGAGATTTAGATATTGTGTCAAGGTTTTTTCTACGAATTTGATCACTGAGTCGCCTGTTCTGAGGCTTACTTAGGTTATGAAAATGTTCGAGCAAAACCACTCACTCTCCTACATTATGAAAACCTCTTATCTGTTTTGGTATGCAAGGGAATTCGAGTTACGCAAATCGTATTGAAATTAAATAAAGATATTTGAATTTACATACAAATTCGTTTAAAATGGGTTCAGAATCTTCCTCATGAGGCGCTTGTCTCACACAGGACGAGAGAAAGGAAAAGGAAGGGGAATCGATTCGATAAACATGAGGGTTGAAGTGGTATGGCGAAGGAAAGACAAAGCAAAATAACACGAAATGCAAGCAAGGAGGCTTACAGACTTAAGATATAACGAGGAAAACAGGAAGGTATCCAAAGAATTGGAGGGTGACTATGTGGAGGGTTTGAGATTGTAATGGAAGGGTTAACCAAACTCTTAATCTTTAAGGAGACGAAGTATTTTTATGTATGCAAAGATTCTAGTATAGTAGAGAGTGAAGAATAATATAATAGTAGAGTACAATGGATAAAAATGGTGGGATGAGATACAGAAGGTGGGAAAGGGTGAAATTTACAGATAATATTTTAAAGCATTTATAATAATAAATTTGGCAAAGCGGAAATGCATTTAGGCGACTTAAAGCGATTTTACCTCTGCGCCAGGAGTACGAGGACACAGTTGCCACCCACGTCGCTTCATCATCGTGATGCAAAACAACGTACAGCAAATAAATGTCAAGTCCGGAGAAGCGACAATCCGGCGATCTGATGGATAAATTCAGAAATATAGCGAAAATTAAATGGGCAATCAGAGTGATATTTGAGAGGCAGCGGGGGGAGCCCGGAATGCTGTGTTGGCAGCCAATTTGATGAACTTGGTCGCTGATGTTGTCACTGGTCGTTGAAGTTGAAAATTATTATGCAAATCACGACAACCGAAACCGTTTGCATTCTGAATTTCGAGTGCATAAGCACGCAGATTGGATTAAATTAACAGGAGAAAAAAAGAAAAAATAATAATAAATTCTTAAAAACTTCACAAAAAAGTCAATCAGTGCCATCATTTTGACAGTTTGAACAGATTTTTTATATCATTGAATTTCTAAATTGACATCTGTAGACTTTCTCACGTTATGGAGTTTGAATTTTTAGATTTTAATTCGAAATAAAAATGTTAAATTTAAAGTTACGTTCTTCTTCTCAGTGAATATGTTTCAACAAATAAACTTAACTTTAAATTGTGTCAATTGAAAGGACACTTCAATCAATCAATACGATTTTTACATTAATTTTAAAGCTTCGAATTGTGTTTCGCATTCGAATTACAATAGTTGTGATGATTTCCGCTGAGGTGATGCCAACCAGAAACCAAAATTGGATCATGGATCGTCCTTGCGTGTCATGTTTTCGCTAAAATTTTAACCGCATTGCATTCAGCACGTAATACTTTCAAAATCAAATATTTAAACTCAAATTGCAAGCATTTTTTCTCTTCTCAACATATATTTGAATGAAAGAAGTAAGTAAAATTCAAATTAAATAAAACGATTTTTAAGGAGACAGATCGAAAAATTTCCATTCCATGGAAAATTCAATATTTTAAGGTAATTTTATGTGAAATTGTTTTGATTATACACGAAATAATAACAAATTATCGGATCATTTGAACAGAAAATTCAGAAAAATGTTTCTCCCGTTTTAAAATTATGTTCTCAAAAATTTAGCTTTGTATTTCAAACACTTTTAATTAATATTATAGAAAATATCATATAGATAAAATAAGTTTCAGTTATTTAACATGGCAAGAAGAACGAGTTACCAATTAACAAGATTGTGGCTTGGTAACAAGTCGTTCCCACTGGAATTATGTGCATTTTGCACTGCGTTGCCGAATGACATTAAAGCAAATTATGAATTTAATATTTAAGTACAAAATCATTCAGATTAATGACCTCATTTTGTAAAATGAAATGCAACGAAACGCGAGAGTGAGAGAGACACTTTCACGAGAATTTCCCTGCATACTTTTAGGCGAGTGTTTGAACATTTGATGAAATACTTCACTACTGCGTGCTTCGTTCAAAAATGAGGCCTACAATAAAAATCAACACGTTTAATTTATTGAAAAACACAAACTTTAAGTGATTCTTAAATGTAATGATTTGAGATTTTAAAATTTTCAATTTTATTCACTTTGTTTAACATTCTCATTGAAGTGATTCAGTTTTCAACTGCAATTGAAAAGGTTTTAAAAACTTAACGAGGTGAAAGAATTTCGAGCAGCAATATTTTTCCATTCCACAGCTTCGAGAGGAAAGTTAAAAATCACACAAAAAAAATAATTAAATAAAAACCTTGATTGAAAAACTACTTCATCAAAAAAGTTGACTGTTAAGAGTTGCAGTTTATTTCGTCCCATTGAGTTTGTTGCTTGTTTGCGTAAATTTCGTTTATTAAAAGCAACCGAAATTTTGTAGGCTTCATAAAGTTGTAAGTAGCAGAGTTTTTGTAACACTCTTGTAAAGTTGTTTGCATTAATCATCAATAAAAGAATAAAAGCTTCGTTTTTGCTTTTCAATTCAAAAGTTAATGTTTTTCATGTTGTGGATATTCTGTGATTTAAGGCTGAAAGTTTTTCACAACTTTGTTGATACAACACTCGCCTAAAAGTATGCAATGAAGTTTGTATGAAAATGTTCCTTGCGCGTTTAATTGAAAATATTTCGCTGCGTTTAATTTTACAGAATGAGGCCATGAGTTTTCTAAAAAAGCTCAAATCGTTGCAAATAAGTTAACAGTCCGATTTTTCTTAACGAAATCAATACGAAATTAATAGGTTTTCTTAAGAATTTCATTCTGTCATTCTAGGTTTTCTCCCAATCGTCGCCTAAAACTATGCAATAAAATTTTCTTGAAAACATGTTTGTTTCGAGATACGAATCACACGGATTATAAGATGTCAAAAAATAAAATTACTGACTTATGCAGCAAATAATGAATAAATCAACTTAATAAATACAATTTTTACTAACACAACAAAATCTTTAAGTGATAAGCCAACCAGACTTCATTACTAACAAAGTGACTTGAAATCGAGTTCATTAGAAAGTTATGAACAACACATTCAAGCAAGAGAAATATTCGTATTTTAAAGTGTTAATCCTTTTACGCCACACATGACTGAGCATGTATGTGTTGTCCGAACAGCTCCATGTTTACGTATACGAATTCCCTCACCAACCCCACACACGTTTCTTAAAATTGAAATGAAATCCAAATAAATACAAAGCTAAAAGGGTGAGTTTTGGAAGCAGCTAGAGGAGGACGACGCTCTCTGCTGCTCCTTCCCTGTCAACTCCTACCCAGCCAACTGCATCCCCCTCCATCCGACGCATGTCATGTTGATTAACCACTGAAAAAATTCGGGAAAGGCTGGCAAATTCTGAAAAGCTCCCTCGCTTTTAAAAGGGAATTCATTAAAACAAGAATCGCTTTTAGGTTTCCCTTCGTTTCGTTTTTTGCTCAGAACTCAACAAAAATAAATCGAAAAGCGCGATTTAGGCACGCGTTGCCACCTTTTAATAACACACAACGCTGGAAGAGTTGGTGAGAAAGGGTTTGAAATGCTTTTGGGTTCGGCTTACAAACAAACATTGCATGCAAAATTTAAAAAAAAAAACCCAACTTTTTTGATTGAAATGCGGGAAAATTGTAAAACTTTATGAATGAAGTGTGAGGGGAAAGGAATGAATGGGGAAAGAGTGGAGGCAGAAAAAGTATAAAAGGATCGAACGTTACTTTTTGTGAGTTTTCGACTAATCTGAGGGTGCTTCGGAGAGCACGAATGCGTACCGCGTCACATATGTCGCACTTTTTCAACGATATGATTACGACGATTGGGAAAACTGACTGAAAATGTCTAACGCAGGCCTTGTCTTGGGGGGCGGGAAGGGCCACCCGCGCTAGCCAACCTCCTTTGTTACACGCTGTACACCCGTCTAAATTTTTTCCCGATATCTAGGCATCTTTTTATAAATATATATGAGGTCAATATTTTATTTTAATAATAGTTGAGAATAATGATTCGAGATTTTTTTTGAAATCTGAGTTATCACTAAATGGATTTCGCAATTTTCAAGAAAACCTATTTTGCCAAACTCAAGATACGGCAGTATAGTGTGGGCCATCGGTTAGTTTCTTTTTTAAATGCATATTATTTTGACACCGGAAGCATGAACACTCTTAAAAAATTTATAGAAATTAATTGTAGAATCCACGCGGTATGTTGAGGACTGATATAGTAAAAAATCAAATCTTTCTTCTACTTTATCTGTAAATAAAACTTTTGCAGCTCATGATACAATGCGACCACGTTAAAATTTTCGAGTATGTTGTGATACATCCTTCCTTTTTCTGTGAAAAATATACCCTTCTAAGCACTTAAAATGCTCTTCTATTAAATGCTCAGAACAGCATGTGAAAATCTACCTCCTGCAAACAAAGAGAAGAAAAAATTTTATTTTTGTAAGTCAATTAGAATTGTTTATTCTGAAAGTACGTTATATATTTTTAAGGCATATTTTTTAGAAAATGTAATAAAAAAATACTCCTAAAATAAAAAAAATACAAGCATGTTGATAGCAGGGGATCTGAAAACGCGTTATTCAGGATGCAAGGATGGGCCGCCTATTTTGACCATGAGGCGAAAACAGAAAAAGCACTGAACTTTTCCTTCATGTTAATTGCTGTCGGCAATGCAGTTCATCAGTTATGAGAGGAAGGCACTTGTAAAGAACCACAAAAAATAGAAACATACAAAAAAAAGGGTAAAATAAAAAACCCTGAATGGAAAATAAAAACGAAAAGAAAATCTTATGACGCTTAATAAAACTTAAAAATGTTTTTATGGTTTAGAATTAGAAGAAAAAAATGTAAAATTCTGACGAACACAGGCATGCAAAGGGAAACACATACATGCACACACACACACACACACACACACACACACACACACACACATACACATACAATTAACAATAAAGCAATAAAGAAAACATTCATTCGCTTCGGGATGAGATATAAAAGTGCAATAATAAAAAATCTACACCAAACATACATAAGTTTCCAACATCTGGCCACTCTGCTCCCTGGCTGCCGCCCATTTTTCCCCTCACATTCATTGCAGACGCAACTGCACACCGACTGCGTTGATTTTTCTTGTTTTTTAGAGTTCTTCCTGTTTTATTTCGTTTTCAGTTTTTATTGTTATTATATTTTTTATTTGTTTGTACACCGCATGCCCTTCAACTTCCAATACATTTTTCAACTCAACGCAGTTGCAACAACACCGTCAACGTAACGCTATCTCTGGACCGCACACGCACTCACACGCACACACATGCAACGGCAGCAGACTCACGCAGTCGGAAGAGACACACGTATGAAGCAAAAACAAAAAAACGGCTCTCAGAAAAACTCACATAAAAGGAGGCGCGCGCAAGCTGCAACAGCGAAGAGGAATTTCAGTTCGTCCTCGCAGTCAGCAAGAAGAAGAAGAAGAAGAAGCAAAAACTCCATCGACAAAAAATTATTATTAAAAGCCATCAAAGCAAACACACAGAAAAAAAAACAACAGAAAAAGCGTTGACCAAACCATTTGGCCGCGCGCATTCAATGCTGGTTAAAAACGGAATTTTTTTCTAAGCGGCAACAAAAACCAGCGCAAATAAAACGGAGAAAAACCAAGACAAATAGAAAAGCAAAAAGAGGAAAACACGAATAAAGTCACAAACAAACAAACCGACGGAAATGCATATTTTTTGTGTTTGCTTTGTTGCTGCTGTTTCAGCTGCTCTTCTCACAATGCACGGCATCTTTTTATCTGAGCACCTGAGCACCAGCTGGAAGTGATATAAAACATCCAACTACGGATGCAGATAATCAGATACAAATAATTGCAGCTTCACTGCAATCACAAGTTCAACATAGCAAACTCAATTAAAGCTAAAAAGCGCAAGAAACACTTTCATTTATTTCCAAATTTGTTCGAAAGGACAAAAAAAACGAACGGACGGAGTTGGAGAGCGACGACCAGACGGACAATGATACGGACGGACAGTAAAACAGACGGACAAACGAACGGAGAGACGGAAGAAAAGACGGAAATAAACTAAAATAAAATAAAATATTCAAGATTCAACAACAGTAACATAAAATTACTTTTGAAACAAAAGAGGGGAAAGATTAAATTTTTAATTGAATAAATTTAAATTTCATAATTTCATAAAACATACAGAAATTACATACCGGATTCAATTATTTTTTCAAACCGCATGCAAAACGTTCGGTGAGAAGCGGGAAGAGAATTTTTGAATGGTTGCATTTTTAAGGACATCCGGCGACGAATGCTCGTGCACAAGTTTTCATCTACAATTATGAACTACAGATGCATCTAAAGGTTTCACAATACACACGAACACACACACACACACACACACACACACATACATAAATACAAATAAGGAAAGCACAAACGGAAACTCATACTTGTTTTAAATGCTGCTAATGCATTTAATTCCGTTTTTCTTGTTTTCTTTTTTCCTTCTCTTCCGAAGACAAAGAAAGAGAAAGCAACACAACATTGAAAGCAACGGCGTTTATTTTTTGCTTTGCTATTTTTTTTTTACTTTTTGCCGGAAGTTTAAAGTCAGGAACTTGGAAACTCATAAAATCACTTAAGACATTTTTTCTGTTAACGCGGGGTTCAAAATGCTGCTACAATGAATACCTGATGCTGCTGAATGTGTTTGGCTGTGTGTGTGTGTGTGTGTATGTGTGTGTGCGTTTCTTTTGTTTTCCGTGGCGGTGTGTATTTGCGTATCCCTGCTGCGGTTCGCAGACTGCTCACAATAGTCGGCCGCAAATGCATTTTGGAGTCATAAAGTTTGTGCGACAATAGATTGTTGTTTTGCATTGTTGCTGTTGTGGAGGAACGCGTTGGTGTTGCTGCATATTTGCGTTGGTGGGCATGTGGCTGAGAGTTGCCGGAAGTGCGCTTTTATGCTGAGCTACAATTTCGTGGTTTTGTTTTTCTTTTTTTTTTTTTTTTTTTGCAACGACATCCAGCGTGTGTTTGAGTGTATTTGTAGTTGTATTCATTCTTAATGGTATTTTTTGCCATCTTTCTAAACTCGAAATGGACTCGAAATGGAGTTGAAAATAATGCCAGCCGCTCTATCTCTCTGTCTCTCTCTCTCTCTGTCTCTCTCTCTCTCTCACTCTCTTCATGCGTGTATGCATTTTCATCTGTTTGCAACATTTTGTAATTATTTAGTTTGCATGTTGAAATGTTTTCGAACAATTTTAATGTGTTTTTCTCTGCCGCACTGCCGCCCCCCTCCCCGGCTTTCCACTCTTCTTCGCATAATTCCGACTCTCCACTCCCTTGTCTGGCGTCGTAATATCGTAACTCATAAAATGGCCGCTTCCATTGTTGCTGACTGACCGGAAGTAGATTATCTGCAACGCTTAGAGCAACATTACAGTCGTCTGCTTTCCTCCCCTCAACCACCGTCTCCTCGCTCTCCTCTCTCTCACTCTCTCGGCCATCGTCAGATGTATGAATTTACGGCATTCAACGAGCGAAAACACGTTGTTGTTGCTATCTCGTTGCTGTTGTTGTTCTTGTTTCTGTTGAAAGAGTTTTGTTTTTCCTGATTTCTTTGTTGTTACAGTTTTTGTAGTGGGTTATGTTGTTCTTGTTGTGGTTGCGGTTGTTGCAATGTAATGACGCCTCCAATAGCGCCAATTTGAACGCCAAAATGCCGAAGATAACAACAGCAACAACAACTAAATCCTTAGCATTCACACTCCTCCTCGCTCGCTCTACATTTTTCGCTCACTCAGTTTGTTGACAGGGTGGTGGAGTGGGGGGGAGTGAGGGCGGAGTGGGGGAGTGAGGGCGGAGTTGGGGGAGTGAGGGCTGTTTGTAGTTGGCTGTTGTTCTCACAGGCATACGATACGCAACAATAAAGAACTTCGCTTGTTGTTGTTGTTGTTGTTGTTGTTGTTAATGTTGTTGTTTTGTTGTTGTCGTTGTTGTATTTTAGTTACAATTGCCTATGTTACTGCAGTTGTTACTGGCGGAAATTTAATATTTTTTCTAGTTTTTCCAATCTATTTTTAGTTCTATTTCTCTCGTTAATTTTGTTTCTTTTTCTTTTTCTCTTTCCCCTTCCTCTTCGTTTCTTTTCACCGGCCAATCAGTTACCTACTTTCTATCAGTTGAATGGTCACTGTGGTCACAGCTTATAAGGGTTAATAGAGGAGCAACTAGTTAATTTACAGGTTAACAAGCACAGGTTGCTACTTCGGTTAACGTTTTCGTTATTAACAAATTGACACTTATTTCTATTGTTGTTGTTGTTACTGTTATTGGTAACCCTGCAGTTGGCGTAT
The DNA here is from genome assembly GCA_922984085.1 of Sicus ferrugineus. Taxonomy (NCBI): domain Eukaryota; kingdom Metazoa; phylum Arthropoda; class Insecta; order Diptera; family Conopidae; genus Sicus; species Sicus ferrugineus. The sequence continues at coordinate 58,673,012 of OV277349.1, forward strand.
AATTTTTCCTACCTTCCACTTCCTGAAATATGAGACCTACAATACATTTTATGATAAACTCAAGCAAACTTCGAAATTCGAAACACAACTTTTTCCAACAAACGTTTTGTTGCAATTATATAAGCAGCCGTAGAATAGCATTTCTGCGAATATCATCCACTCTATTTACGTATACAGCTCTCGACAGCATTAATTTCACATACTTTGCATTGTCTGTTCCTTGTTCTCGAATGAAATATTATACCGAAAATATAATACCGAGAATGAAATAATTGAGTTCTGCTAACCGAAATAACTGAGGGATATTTTGTTTCGTTAATATTGTATATCAAGTAGTTTTATTTGTAATCACAGAAACTATACAAGTGAAACCGAATGATTCTGCGCCTTCCTGTTAATATCAGACCGGTATTTGCTAACTTCGATGTTGCATTTATGTTATTCGTATTATTTCAATCGCCTCGATGAACTCGTCCCATCCTTAATTAGCATTTTACAGAATTCAAGATAAAACGACGTTCAATTAGTGAGATTCGAGGAAATTAATTGCAGTCGTTGCTTGCTTTTGCTGCATACAAAGTGTAGCGCATTTCTTAGAAAGTACAGGTCATCGCAATTTGAGTCTTCGACTTAATGAAGGATATCAAGAAGGAAGTGAAGAACTTTACTGCATTCCTTAGCTTGACTCAGCTTTTCTTCACAAACTGCAACTGAAGATGAATTTCTACAAACGCAAAATAATTAATCATCATAACTAAATGTCTTTGCATTCATCAGCAACCATCTGCTGTGGTGAGGGAGGGGCGGGTGTGAACTTTGGCAAGGAAAGTGAGGTTGAGTTTCTGAATGCAATGCTGACTCGAAGGCAGACCGAACTTCTTTGCATGCACCAGCGATTGTTCGACTGTCCGACTGCAGCTGCTGCTGCTACTGCACGCTAAGTGGATTGCAAATAAATTCTTTGACTAATGCAGCAATTAAAATAGCAGAAGAAATAATAAAAGTAATAATAATAATAATAATAATAATGATAGTAGAGGAAAAGCAGGTTTCCAGTTGCAATTACAGCTACTGGCAACACGATTTTCTCGCTTTCACTCTGCTTTAATTAATACAGCTACAGAGTTAAGCAAACTATACATGCGTGTGTGTGTGCGTGGGAAGGGGTGTGGAAAGGGTGCGGGGTGGGGAGGCGAAAAGAAAAAAGGCTCGATGAGAAAGTTAAGAGGAAAATCAACTGAGTGAACTGAGTGCAAGTCTGACGAAGCTATACAAACACGAGGAGACGCAGCTACAGAAACAACCACAGCTATCAGATCTCGTTGATATCCACATATATAAGGGGTTGGAGACCCACGATTCTCTAATTTTAATCCTGAAATGTACCGCAATTTAGGCGAATAATATTGATAATTATCGAGAAGTAGAGAATTCATAAAATTTAAGGAACATTTCGCAGATAATAATACACAATATTAGACGTCTCGATCTGAGCGGGTATCTCGGTCTCTCACAGTCATCTACAAGCGGGTTCTCGACTTGAATAATACGGATCTTGAGACTGAATAATCTCAGGTAATCCAGAGCTCTGTAATAATTTCGCTTCGACATTTTGAAACCTGGACAACAGCAACTTTCACATTCCGTATTGAAGATATGAAATGTGGGAACATATAGATGTACACCGGTTCTCACTTGCGATATCTGCGTAGATGATTATATAACCTGGCACTACAAAAAGTTGCTCTACGTTCACTCGAGTTGATGCAATAGAAACAACAAAACCTGGAACTCAACTGGAGTGGAGTGGAGCTCGAGTAGACGTCGGTTGAGATCCGTTCGAAAGCAGGATTTATAATCGGCCACCGCAAAGACAAACAATCTGTGTGCTACTTAAATATGCATACACACGCACACACACACACACACACACACACGCGCGCGCACACACACACGAACACACATACACACAAACGCACACACAGAATTGCAGAGAACTGTGCAGAGGTACACGCAAACACGTGTGTAACCCTGCTACTGAATGCAGTAGCTTAAGTCAGTCTCAGGTCGTGCGAAGAAGATGCAGCATCGGCAGTTATTACAGCAAAAACAGCAAAAACAACAATAGCAACGACAGCAACAACTAATGCCGCTACTGCAGGTCCACGTTCGTGTAACTGCAGGTCGTCTTGCTGCAGATAAAAGTGAAAAATCGCCGAAGGGCCGTCAAGGTGTGCGAGTGAGTAAGAGTGAGCGGTGTGAGTGAGCGGCGTGAGTGAGTGGTGTGAGTGTGGAGCGAAAACCTGCTGCCGTTTTATATACGCGATGTGTAGACTGTACTAGTGTTCGGCTTATGAACGGAGACACAAGCAAACACATACGTATGCAGACACACACACACACACACACACACACCCACACACATACATATGCGATTACATGCAACCGCATTGTTGATTTTTATTCCATTTCCTTTTATTTGTTTTCTCATTATTTGTTCGTTTGTTGACCGGAAGTAACCATCATTTGTGCAGAAATAAGAAATTTCAACCTCAAAAACTTTCTTTAATATTAAAAAATTAACTTAGTAAATATTTTTCATTGAATTAAACTTAATAATTATAATCCATACAACATTTAAAAAAATAAATAGAAAATATATACAATATATTTACAATTTAATTTGATTCCTCTTCTGAAGTAAATTTAGTTAATTTATAACACTTAAATCTCAACCAAAGAGTACCGTATATATTAAAATAAATAAATTTTTTAACCTTTTTTTGAAATGCCACTTTTGAGAGAAACATCAGAATCTCATTGACAAAATTTAAATAGAAATCTGCAAATCGATTGCGGTCAACTGAATTTTTAACAACAACTGCATTTTTAACAGCAAATATTTGCATACGAATAGAAAAGCGTGTGTTGTAAATTTTCACTTACACTCGCACTCACACCCACTCGTACTCGCACTCACACTCACACAGTCGAGTACGGTCAGCCGCTCAATTCGCCATCCGCAGTGAAAATCCTCACCAATAATCGCACCCGATTTCAGTGACCGCAGTGCGAGCTCAGCATAAATACTGCAAAAACTGGCTTCACACATAAAAAAAAAGGACGAAAGAACAAGAAAAAACAAACAAAAATAGAGTGGAAAATGTTGTAATAAAAATAAACAACTTAAAAGTTATGACGAAGAGCTTAAAATTTAGAGAGGAAAAAGCAAAGAGGGAGAAACATGTGAAGGACGGTAAAAATATTAACAAAAAAAAAATGGGAAAAAATTAAGTAAAAGTTTTGACATACAATATTTAAAAAATTTTGAAAGGATTCAATATATTTAAAAATAAAACAATTAGTTGACAATTTTAGGTGAAGAAGTTAATTTTATTTTTTACAATTTAGGTGAAGAATTTAATAAAATTTTTAATAATAAATTATAAAATTACAATAATAAATATATAATTTTAATTTATACGTAACTTAAAAATAATTTTAAAAATTTTTATCAGCATTTTCACTGAAATTATTTGGCATTCCAATAATGGTCACTGCAAAAAAACAACAAAACCGGTCCACGTACAGTAACAGTAAAAGAACTCAACAGTACACATAATCAGTGCAACAACAACAAAAACAAGAAATACCTTCCCATTTTCACTGTGCAGAGTGCAGAGATATTTTTAAAAAAGTTCCATTTTTTCACATTGTTTACGCTTTAACGAATTCTGATATCCGGTTTCCGATAGTTGGATTCTGCTGGAAGCCACAACTCGAGGGACGAAATCCTGAATTGGGGAATGAGTCGAAAAATTAAAAAAAAGCACGCGAAAAACTTAAAAAAGTAATTTTTTGCGAGTAGAACGATAATCTGCGAGCGGTTTTTATTCATCAAAAATCTGTGGCGAAATTTTAGGTTGTGCATTTTAAGGTCGTTTTCATTCGTGGTTTTCTCTTCTATTTACTATTTTTGCATTTTATAAAAGCAGTAAAATATTGTATTTCAGCAATTGAACAACTGAAAAACTAAATTAAAGTTTTCGCAGTTTTTAATAAAATTTCGAAAGAGTGATGATAACGAAATAGTTTTGCATACGATCGCTTTATCTCGGGATTTGGGTCTCGAAGTTGATCTCATTTTACCTAAAATAGACTCCTCGACCTGCACCTGGATCTCCACTAAAAATCCCATCTTGATCTCGATTGTCATCTCGAGAGTTCGAAGTGAGGAAAAAACACCTCAATTTCGATTATCATCTCCGCTAACATTTTATTAAGAAAGTAACTTCGATCTCGTTTCGAATAGGAAAGCCATCTCGATTTTTATTATCGCGTAGAATTCGAGATGTGAAAAGTTGAGAAATACTTTCTTGGTATCGATTATTATACTTCGATTGAGAAAGTCGTCACAATCTCGTCTACCAACTTGAATTCTATACAAAAATGACAGTTGTCGCGTCTGCGATTATCGTTTAGACTGCAAAAGTCGTCGCCATCTCGATTATCGTCTTTATTACTCGTAAATAATTCATCTCGTGAATTGTCTCCTCTCGTGCGATTATTACACTTTATGCATTGTGAACTTTATATTTAAACTTTGTACATAAATCACAAGCCAAATCCCTTCAAATAAAATACGTTAACATCTCACCAATAATTCTCTCTCCTCGTCTCTCTCTTTCTTCCCCCTCTAGCATTCGTTTGCCTCCTTTGCGCCTGCATAATTCAGACGGGGAACAACGTTGTTGCGGCCGACGAAGCGCTGGACACACGCGAAGGTGTTGATTTAGCGCTCAAATGTCGCTTCACCGAGCACTACGACTCGAAGGACTTCACCTTCTACTGGGCGCGCTGGACCTGCTGCCCCACCCAGTTTGAGAACGTGGCCATCGGCGACGTCCAGCTCAACTCCAACTACAGGTGAGTTCATAAATTCGTTCACCTCATAGACGGAAGTCTATGCAAATCAGTGCCGGTACTCGCAACTTCTCCGCCTCGGCGCCACTGGTCGGTGGACGCGGTATTTCGGTCGGCTGGTGGGCCGACGGCCGACGGGACGGTAGGTTTGTCGTTCGATTGGGTAGCAGGTTTTCTAGGCCTCATAAATTTTGAGCGCGTTACGAAGAAATATCTAATGCGCGAAATAAATGAAGTAGAGGAAGAACTAATAGTTTTCGTGTTAATAAAAAACATTCCTGACTTAATTTTATAGCCCCCCAACACGGTCGGTAGCCAGCCAACTGTTACCCACCCTGTGTGTTCGGGTGCACCGTGTGCCGTATGAGATCTCAGAATTGTGGAGAAATACTTGCAGTGGCTTTGCGAGCGAGGATTTTTTGATGAAGTGTAAAATAATCCCGTGGTGGCCGCGATGGAGATGGAAGAGGCAGACGTCCTCTCTACAGAGTTAGCAAAGTCGTAAAGTGGAGTTTTGCTGACTTTTTTTATGGGCAAGAAGTTCGGCTCGGTTGGATGGACACATTAAAATTTTTTCAGGCGGGCGGGAATTTTTCTCACGCAGTAAGAGAAATTTGATTTTTTTATCCATTTATTTGATGATTTTTTTATCCATTATTTTACGAGTCTTTTATTGGTGAAACAACAAATAGGAAGATGCAAGATGATTCGTCATTAACAACAACAAGAATAATAATAACAACAACGATAAAAATAGTAACAGGAGCAACACCAACAACGACCATAACAAGAAAATAACAACAGCAAAAACTGCAGCGACAAAAAGTCGAAACAACAGCAAATAAAAAATAAAAAAATATTCACAACTTTCACAAACTCTTCCTCATCCTCTTTTTTATTTTTTTTTTTTTGCTTCTACAAAAGCAGCTGTTGCTGCAATTATTTATTGCTAACAGAAAATAAGTTTTTATTGCTCTTACGTCAGCAAGCAAGAGTGGACATTAGCAACCACAAAGCAACGCAACGCAAGGCAACAACATTGAGATGCATTATTTCAGAATGACGTCAACAAACAAAAGTCGCATTTATTGCTGCGTCTGCTGGTTGGTCTGGCATACAATGAGCTGCCACACAACAACGACTGAAACAACAACTGTAGCAGGAGAAGCAACAACAACCGAAACAACAACAATGGCCAAAGAAGCACCATATTTTGGTTTTATATTCTCACCTTAAAACTTGTTGTTTTTCTTGTTGTTGTCATGCAATTTTTTAAATACAATAATTAAATTTGTCAAGAAAATATTTCAACTTTTTCTCACAGATTCTCACAACTAAAATAAAAAATAATTGCCTCGGATTTGGTACAGGTTTTCTGCAGTGTAGCTCTTCACAGTCACGTGGCACATAGACACTCACTCACACACACACACAGACTCACACACAGACTCACTCAAATCCTTTTGCGATTTGCGCGCCAACTAACGCTGTCAATGCATTAAATCGTGCGTAAAATCACACAATAATGTAGCGGAAATCATTACAAATTTATTAATCGCGCATTAAACAGCACACACTGACAGCGCGCGCACACACACGCACACAAACGCATGCCAGCGCGGACTACGCAATAAAATACGCACACAACCGAAACAGATGTGGACGCGATTTTAAGCCGAACGCGTTAACATTTAAGAGTGCAACATCGTTGCAGCAATAAATCAAATTATTGCTTAATGTTGCAGCTGTTAAGAGCAGTTTTAATGTTTTAATGGATGTTGCAATTTGCTAAGTTGGCAAATAACCACAACAACAACAACAACAACACAATTTTGTTATTTATTTACATTGGTTTTTAAATTTAAAGTTTTTTAATTCTCTCAACAACGTTTCGCGTTACTACTGAATTTAAATTGAATTTACTTGAATTGAATGATGTAGTTGAATTTGTCGACTACATTCAGTTTGTGAATTTTTATTCAGTTTAATGTATTCTATTTAATTTTTAAATTTTGAATTTAAGTTTTTCTAATTTAAATTGATATCACACTGCATAATTTAAAATCGTGTTTCCTGCTCGTACACCGCGACGTATGATTGACGAACAATTTTATTGAAAGTGCTGAAAATGGACGACGAGAGGAAAAATAATGAATTGTGAGTGGGAAGTTTAAAAATCCTCCTGCCGGTGAGAAATGAACGGAAATCAAATAGATTGCCATTCTTCGGCGATCGCTTGCATCGCGATGATCAATAAAAATGTCACGTCATCACTTAACTTTTAAATGGGACGGATTGAAAGGACAAATTATTTAATTCAACAGCAGCAAACGCGGGCGCACAGACACACACGCACACAAACCCACACAGGCAGATACAATTTTACAGTGATTCATACAATCAATACAGCAACGAAACGCACTCTTCCTCGCACGCTCGGCAATCAGTCAACAGCAAACATTCCCGTGATTAATCGCTTTAATTGTATGCCAGGATATCGCATCCATCCCACAACGAATACAGCAACAATTGCAATGACAACGACAACTGAAAAACCAAATTGCCATCTTGTGTAAAGCAAGCAAAAAAAAAACACAGCAACAAAATAAACACACCGGCTTTTTAAAACTCAGCCCACGAATAATCAATGAATTCGAAGTTCTTTGCATTCTTTTATTTGCTTTCAATTGGCGTGAAATGTAAGGTTGACAACTCTAAAGTGATGCCAATTTATTTCGTAGCCAATGCTGTTGGTTGCTGTTACTGATGTTGCTGTTGTGTTTCACACGATTAACAAAGACGAAATCGACATACAGACGACACGTCAACTGTTAGAAGAATAAATGGATTGAGGGTTCGCATTACGATTGTGGTTTTCAGTATTTCTTCTTCCTTGTTTTATAATTGGGTTTTTTTTTTCTTTTTTTTTTTTTTTTTGTAAATCATTTCGTTTCTTCAGTTATTCGCATAACAAGCTGAGATCTATGCAAACGCACACGCGAATATTGTATCTAATGAATGCGTGAAGGACGGAAAGCGGCGGGCGCGGTATGCTGCCGCGGCAAGCTCTCGTATGCAAACAGGTCTCAACTTTTCAGGTCTCAAACACCCCCACCATTCCAACTGCACTTCAGTCCCTCACCACACACAGATACAAAGTGAGACACTCCAGTGAGCAGTGGTGAGAACTACTAGAATCCCATAAACTAGTCTTAAATATACCAGTACCAGTCCCCACTTATTTTTCGTCAAGTTTAAACGCGCCTTAAAGTGGCTGAATGTCCTTAACATTTGATCGAGAAGTAGACAACTTTTAAACTGTCGCCTTTCAGTACAAGGATACTGCGTACACAGCTTCGTATTTTTCGAGGTATCCTTCCGTATATCCTGCGATACAGAAGAAGAAGCTAATCATTCGCCTACACATTTCAATTCATGTCTAGTTATGTGTTTGATTGCGTGTGTGTGTGTGTGTGTGTGCATCTTTTAATCATGTCATCGTATTCATTGCGTATGCGCTGCAGAATACGATGAAGGATTGAGTTGCATATCCTTTTTCTTCATTCCTCCGGCAACTCAGTGCAAATCAAGCACTGAAAATGTGAAGAGTTGTATTTCTTCTGTTTGTTTTTCCTCTCTTCTCCTCTTTGTTCTGCTTCATTGCTCGCTTGGCATTTTGTTCTTTTGAGTTCTTTTTTTTGTCGTTTGACATTGTATACATTCTGTATCCTTCATTTCTCACATGCAACAGAACTTGCAAGAGATGGAAGGCGATTGAAATACAAGGACAGAAGGATTTCAGTAAATAAGCTTCATCAGCGATAAGAAAAAAGAAGGGGAAAACTACCGCATATATTTTAATTAATCCCGCTTGGCTTAACCTGTACGCAAAAATCTTATCTCTTGTTGTAAGTTGTTGAACCAGCAAACTTTCAAACTTCTTCAAAGTCAGTGAGTGGCTGAGAAACGTTCTCATAAAAATTCCATTGCATAGTTTTAGGCTGCATAGTTTTAGGCTGCGATTAATCGATTACTTGCTAACTAGGAGAAAACTTCTCCCTTTTGTAATAATTCAACGTTTATCATATCTTTAATTTATATTTTACTTAAAACTGTTTAGTGTTTCCGTGACGCAATAAAATTGCAAATCTATGATTTCTTTAAAAATAATCATAGCAATTTTATTACAAGGAACCCAGCTCAACATTGGATATCCTTTTTTGCTTTTTCACATCGTATTCCAAAAGCTGAATAAGATATTTCTACAGATTTGCCAGCCAATGTTGCAGAAAATTAAGCTGTTATTCCTGCTACAGGATCTCTTGTTCCTGCTCTACTCCTGCTGCTCCCGTTGCTCCTACTACTCCTGCTGCTCCTGCTACTCCTGCTGCTCCTGTTGCACCTGCTGCTACTGTTGTTCCTGCTGCTCCTGCTTCTCCTGTTGCTTCTGTTGCTCCTGCTGCTCCTACTGCTCCTACTGCTCCTGCTACTCTTGCTGCTTTTGCTGTTCCTACTGCTCCTGCTATTCCTGTTGCTCCTGTTGCTCCTGTTGCTCCTGCTGCTCCTGTTGTTCCTGCTGCTCCTGCCACTCCTGCTGCTCCTGTTGTTCTTGCTGCTCCTGCCACTCCTGCTGCTCCTGTCGCTCCTGCTGCTCTTGTAGCTTTAAGTTTCGTAGTGACAGATTCATCCCTTTATGATTCATTCTTCTTTTTTTAGTGTTATCATTTTTTCTCCTGCTTCATTTGTATGACATTCGAAAAAGTGCAACGTGTAGATAAGCAAAAATATGCTGACAAAACCGGCGAAAGGAAACACAAGTCGTGCGAACAGGAGCAGCAGCAGCGACAACATTAAAATTCATCGCATATCCTTAAAAAACGATCGATGTTGTCAACTTGCATCATCAGATCGTGGCGGTGATTTTTTTGAAAGGAGCAAAAGCATGTCCTGTTAATATGCTATGTCCTCGTAGTAATTTTAATCCGTTTATTTAGTTTGCTAACAAGTTTTTTGCCGGTTCGGCGCTAACGTTTCATCACATGATTGCATGCTAAACAGCATTCATCACATTCATCACACGACACCATTTTTCGCCCCAACATCACGTGCAGGATATTCGTAATATTTTATGCTCGTGCTTTACAACGCCTTGAGTTGCTTGTAAAATTATTGTAACATTTGCAGTTTCGCAGTCAAAGGTATGTTTTGTGAATATTTCTGTGATTTTGTGAGTTTGTGTGTGTGTGTTTCCATTTTTTATGACTTTTTCATGACATTATTAGACGGCGTTAATTTCGTGTTAATTGCACGACTGGCTGACATGAGTTTTATTAGTGTGTCGCTAGGTTTGAGTTGCGCTGTACGTGACTTAAACTTGGCACTGACATGCCAGTCAGGATCCTGGCAGTCCTGGCAGTCCTGGCGGCTTACTTAATTTTATTTTATTTATTTTGTTTTTGGTTCTCCTTTGAAATCCTTTCCACATAAAACATTATTAAGTGTTTATCTTTACTTAATACTTAAACTTTTTCTATTTTCACGAAATCTTTTAATGAAGTTTTCTCGAAAATATTATGATTTTTTACACTTCCAAAATCCTTCATTTACACGTAAGTTAATCCTTTCCTCTCTCTCTCTCTCTCTCTCTCTCTCTCTCTCTCTCTCTCTCTCTCTCTCTCTCTCTCTTCATATTTCCTTCTTCTCCTCTTGCTCTCTCTCTCTCTCTTTACGACTTTCACCCATTCAGTGTTGCCACTTCGCTCGAGAATTACATTGTAACTTATGACATGCAGAATTATATGCGGGATTTGAGTTCCCTTCCCTTCTTTTGTGCAACTGGCACTGGCATCGCGTGCCCTGCCTTGGCTGCCTTGACATGGTGATTATGGTAGAATTTGCAGATGATGTGTTGGTGACAGAGTTGTGCTTGGTAGTGCAGCTCATTTCTATCCCCTCCATTTTGGCTTTGCGTCCTTGTTTCCTGTTGATGGCTGGCTGTCAGCGAAGAGCGACATTAGTCTTCACTCTTTTCGCGCGGACTTTTATTTTTCAACCGAAAGAAGGAAAGAACTTGAGACAGAAAACTGTATGCGCGTCGAGTTGGAAGGAAAGTAAATTGAGAGAGGAAGAAAAAAAAAGAAAACCAAACGAGTAATGATAACAGGTAATCATTTTGTCACTTAAGCTGTCATTATAGCACTTTCAGGTGCTAATGTGTGAAGAAATAAACGACTAATGTGTGACGAAATAAAGCTCCACCACTTGGTGTTTCTAAAATTGAAATTAATATTGTTCTTCAACTTTATAAGTAATTTTCATCCACAAAATCTTGTCCATTTCAGCAACGACCTGTATTTATATTTTAAAGCTTATCGAAAAATACCTCCATGGGGGACCGAAATTAATTGATTCGACTTTCTCATCAACGTCGATCTACACCTGGTAGCCACTCATTGATGGTCTCTTGGCGTAAGATTCCGAAAGTTTTATTCTCTCTATTCATTGCACGTTTATATATTTCTGTTTTGAACTCCCCTCTCCATTCTCCCGAATAATGACGATAAACAGTTTCAGTCTCTACTGGCTTCCCAGAAGACACCCTTGTTGGAATCTTTCTCAAATAATTGATGAAAGAACATTAAGAGGAGCTAAAAGACACAGACAACAACAAATACTGATGCCATACGCAACAATTTACACATAAAGCCACACATATACTTGTACACAACGCACACACACGCGCGCACACCCATATTTTGTTGACAGCTTGAAGAAAGGATTCCACAGGAATGAAAGACATTAGATTTTGTTGCACTGTATCTGTAACTTTATAGTCGCCAAAGGACTTCCGCATACACAACTGGAACGACTCAAATTAATAATTCACTCTTCTGCCGGCATTAAATTGGTCATTTGATACAATGACTTGCCTTAATAAATATTTATTCGAAGACATCACGAAGAAGAATGACAAGGATGATCGTGTAAATGTGTGCATGTGAAATTTCTTCTTCGAAGTCGGCTACTTACACGCTTTTGTGCCAAAAGTTGCTGTCATTTTTCGAAATGTTTCAATTGTTTCGCTGTCAAAGAGGACGCAGCTGTGTAAAGAGGACGCAGCTGTATTAAGGATCTCTTAAATGGTGAAACATCCTTATTTTAGACGCACTGAAGTGCCATTTCTGTGAATTATTCTACTGATGGGAGGGTGAATACATGAAATTTAATTCGGCATTAAATTTAAAATTTCCAAATCACCTAAGAATGGAAGTTCTTAAAATCTCTAACAAAATGTTTGATTAAAAAATATCATATAAATCAAAAAAATTTCCTAAAATTTTAAATCTCCTAAAATTTTAAAGTCCTCAAGTTTTAAAATTATATAAATTTTATATAATACAAAATTTCGCATGTCTTGAAAAAAGTCTTCAGTGCAATACAAATAAGGAATTCTAATAATTCTCTAGTATAAATCAAAAGTGAAAAATGTACTGCTAGTCTTGTCTCGTGGCTGCAACTGTTGTTGTTGTTGTTGTTGTTGTTGTTGTTGCTGTTATTAATACAGCGTCCTGGTTCGTGATGAAGGCATCACCTCTGCTGAGATCCTTGTAAGGAGGAAACGAAGTCCACAGCAACGCACGCTAATAACAGCCAAACAACAGCAGCAACAACAGCAACAACACCAACAACATCAATAACAAAAATAACAACAACTTAACCATGAACAACAAAAAGACCGAAATATTTAAAGGATATAATAATTCTAGTACGAAAAACAACAATAACAACGAGAGAGAAAACACAGCTGCGTTGCCGTGGGCAACATTAAATAATTTTCAAGTTTCCCACCCCGTCTCCCACTCTTTTCAAAATCTTTCGCGATATTTCAGCAGAACTATTCGTACATTTTCGCCGAGGACCAATAAATTCTTCAAAGATAAACTACTTTCCTCCGTGATCCCGGAGGACTAGAAGGACACTTCTGCTGATGTTGTCTTGTGCTTTTACTCGTCTCCTTGATGATGGACAAACTTTACTCGAAGCTTAAACAGTTTATTAAATGATTATTACAACGATTCTGTATGAATATTTAGGGCGTGTCCTGATGGGAGCTCGCTTCGGTAAGGCATCCTGTCGGAGTTACCAGAAAACTCTCTGCAGTGAGCAGAGAGGCGAACCAGGAGGACGACTAGTGTTCCGAGTATGCAGCACAGCAATTAATAAAGTTTTATTTCAGTTTTAATGCTCCGAAGAAGCAGATGCCGTCTTTAGCGGCGGAGTCTCGCAAATGCACTCAAGTTTTGTACGATGGGAATTTAAAGGAAAATCGGTATGTTGTTGATAGGAATGGTGGATTATAATGAGTTTCAGCCAGCTTAAATTTCAAGTGTTACAACGAACACATAAGATTTCAGTTTCTTCTTTAAACTATTGATTGATTTTCACCATGGAAATTGTTTGTGAGGAAGTGGAAACTTCTAAAAACTTCAAGGAAGTAGAAACTGCAAAATTAACGTAACTTCCTTTAAACAAACTTAAAGCAATTAAAAAGAAAATCCCTCAAAGATTGCTAATTTCAACCGAGATACTATATATTTTAATACGAGTATCCGAGCTCAATATCTCTTCCAAATTATATGGTTCATTAAAAATTCAAAAACTGCCAACTCACTGGGGACAGTGAAAGAAAGCGAAGACAGACTCGGCACAGCTCGTTATACGGCAACATTGTTCAGTTTTCTGCTGGAAAGAGTAGACGCGATACAACGTTTCAAGTGTATTATAAAACACCGAAACACGATACCAACCAGAAATTAGTTCACTCTTACGTCACTCAGCTGTAGTTGTGATGTAATAAGCGTGCTTAGATTAAGGTGCTGATGGCAATTGGGAGCAGCAACGAAGATAATAATAAACAGCGATGACGACTGTTTAAGAGCATCGATTTCATCATTACTTTCAATGTAATTTTAGTCCTCATCTTCATTTTTCCATCATTTCCATAATCCAATTCCATCATTTCCATAATTACTGTCATCTTGTTCATTACTTTCATTGTGATTGCTCAAGTAAGAACAGTTGTAATCATCATCATGCCTACTGTCCTCGTCATTATTTGAAGTACAAGTATCATTACCATTATAGTCCTTCACATTATATTTTCCTCACTGTTTTCATTATGAATGCAGCTACTTCATAATTTTTATCGACATATTATTGTATTCATCAATGTTAATATCGATAGTTTGCTTTGATAGTCAGCGTTGCTTTGATAGCACAATATCACTATTAACTCTTTTCACTTTCACTACCATTCCCCTTATTTTCGTCTTTCTCTTCCTTATCAACACGATACTCATTGTTTTCGTAATGAGTTCCTTATCGTTTTCATCATAATATTAAGATTGTCATCACCCTATCATCATAATCAATCTCGTTCTCCTCATCATTATCATTAGTTTTCTAAATAAAACTTTAAAACTAGGAAAGGAAAGGAAAAAAAAAACTTTTGTAGTTTATATTCAATAATTCCGAAAACAAAAATACGGATGTAATCGAAAATATTCCCCACCAAGCTTTACAAAATTAAAACCAAAACAGCTCTGAGATGTAAGGATGAGGTGAGGATTTCGACGTATACGCGAAAGCAATGAAGAAGAAGAAAGAAAAAATATCATTGAAGAAATATTGGCAAGTTGTTTTTAAAGTCCCAACATGATTAAAAAGCATCACAAAAGGGAATTTTCACACCGAGATGACTTTTCTAAAAATTGAATTATAAGGGAATAAAAAATAATATAAAAAGCCAAAAAAGGGAAAATAAGAAAAGATGAAATAGTAGAAAAAAATATATATAGAAAATTCTTTAACGTAAACTGAATGTTTCGTGGCTCACTGATTAAATAGAAGGGTAGGGAGGATCTTATACAAATAGACCGCTTTTGAAATCCTTGCAGGATTAAGAGTTTTTCAGATTTAAGAGGAAAAAATATTTAGAACACAACAATGTGGTGAAAAAACAAGGAAACCAGCGGGAGCAACTGCAACAGCAGCTACAACAACAGTAACAACGGCTTTACAAAGGCAAGAATAATAAATATTGGCTCGCTGAGGACATCATGTTGTCGTCGGCGGGTAGAACACATTTTGCAGGTGCTTAAGAATCACATTAAACAGCGACAACGACAGCAACAACAACAACAACAGCAACAACGTCATGAGCAACAACCACAACAAATTGTTATCGTTAATGGCGAAACACTACAGAGGGCAGCAGTGCGGAAGCAAAAACAACGATTATGTAAGCAGAAACATTAAGGCTAACAACGACAATAACAACGACAATAACAACAGCAACAACACAAAACAGCAACAAAAGAACAACAACAGTAATAACACCAGCAGGAACAACGACAAGAACTGTAATGCAAGATTAGGCAAGAAACACGGGAAGGAACCTGAGAGCTGAGAGAGCGGCAAACGCAACATCAATTAAAGGGTTAACAACAAAAACACGTGGAACAGTATGTGTTCCGTTAGACTAAAGCGAAACCACCGCCAACAACAACAACAACAAGGACACGACAACATTATAACAACATAAAATCTGAAAATATTTGCCACCAGCGGCGTAGGCAGAATCTTCTCAGGGGAGAAATTAACATTTTTTATTGGTATTTTTTTCGAGGAGTTCAGCAAACACGAACTCCTGTACGAACAACTCGGCGCGCACAAAGTTGACTCTCTTTAAACTGCATTTAAAATTCGTTATCTGCCGGCTACATTTTGCGTCGCACTGAATTACGCAACGACAGCGAACACTACGATATTACGAGTTCTTCTGCGTCTCTAAGAAGGAATTCGTGTAAAAATCATCGCTGAATTAATTCATGAGCTCCTGGGCTCCGAAGCCCCGAAGACCGCACGGCAGCCAGCAACGCAGTCCCGGTGTGGTGATTGGTGATGGTGTGCGTAGCAGCGCGAAAGCGTCAAGCGTGGAAGCGGAAATGCAAGCACACGAACACGATGCCAAGCCACACTCGAAATTGGATATGCATGAGGATGCGAGTGTGTGAGTACGGGAGTGAATAAGTGAGCGAGTGAGCGAGTGAGCGAGTGTGTGTGGAGTGGTGACGGATGGAATGAGTGGCTGGTGGTTGGGTTACCTTCGATGGCTGGCAACATCCAGTGCTGCGGTCAGATTTTATTACTTCCGAGCTGAAAGAAACGCACTTGAAGTGCATGCTTGAGTTGTGCTTGTTATTGTTTTCTGCAGTCGCTGGCTGTTGTTGGTATTAATGTTGCATTTTTAAATTTTATGCGCACTCACACCACTCATCAGATGCGCTGTGCGTTTGTGGTTTCCCGCCGCACGAACAATCGGAGAGAATGCGAAAAAATCCCCTTGATACAACGCAGTTGTGAGGGGTGTAGTTGGGATTTTATTCACACGGGGCCACAGCGATTTTAATTAGGAAGTTCTTAAAAATATAACATCTGGGGAAGGGCGGTGGGCGAAATACTCTCTAATTTTCAACCTCCTCCAGAGAGAGGGAGGAGGACAGTAGACCCCCACCAGCTCACCCCAAATATTCTAAGCCCGTGGTAGACCTTCTCGTGCAACTGTTACTGCCGCATGAAGCAAAGTGGCTGCCGAATGTGGCGCAGTGGCTCACTGGCTCATGCTGCACGCTGCTCTGCCACTCATAAATTTTGCACCGCCCGTGGATCACCGCAGCACCTGGATGCCTAATTAAAACGATTTCATTTAAAACTTCCCCCGCGCATTACAGTAATGAACGCTGAATGATGAATAAATAAAATTAAGTGTTCACAATGAACGAACGAGGTTGCGTGATGCGCTTAAACAATAAAGGAAATTTAAATAATCTCGAGATTTACTTCTTATTTTCGCTGTGAATTTAGTAAGAATTATTGAAGAAAACAATCGCAATGCGATTTCCCCCCCCCCCCCCCCCCCTCAATTCAGCTTCCTAGCACACCAAACATCGGATTTATAGATTTTTCTAGTTTAAAATAATACTTTGGAAATTAAAATTCCACAGTTTAAGAATTTCTGCTCAATTTTGTTTCGAAAAGTTGTTCTTGAATTCTCTGATTGAAGAGTCGAAGCTTTTCCGTTAATTACACAGTTTCGGTACTGGCAATCTTTTCGGGAGGATGCTGGAAAACCTCACCACCGATATAATGATTAATGGACGAAGCAAGTTCCAGAACAAGATATTCTAATTTAATTTATTTTCTAAATACCTCTCACACCTCCCGAAAACTAATGAAGTGTACGTCCTTACATTTCCTCTGTCTCATTTTCCCGAAAGACTTTAAAGATTTTCGCTTTAACAGCGCAGATGTAATTAAAACAAAAATCTTCTAGGTAAGCAAAGCATTTAAACTTTTCCGGGGAAACGAAAATCGTGGGAAAAGCGACTCAAAAGTCATCCATTCGGTCGAGTTACCTAGCTTACCATCGCTGCTGAGTGACACAGATAGTCAGTGATAAAATTCCCCATACTACTTTGCATGTCTCCACAGGATTTAAGGATCCTTTGGTCCTTTCTTCCTTCTTTTTCTCTCTTTTGCAACTCAATATTTGGAATATTTTTTCACATATTCTTCCTTTTGTTTGTATTTTACCTCTCAAACAGATTGGATTTTCGTCCTGGCCGCGGGATATACGATCTGCAAATAAAAAATACTTCATACAACCGTGACAACGGACGGTTTGAATGTCGCATCAAAGCCAAGGGCACCGGGGCTGATGTGCATCAGGAATTTTATAATTTGACCGTTTTAACGCCACCGCACCCGCCGATGGTGAGCCCCGGCAACATTGCCACCGCCACCGAGGACAAACCGCTGGAGTTGACATGCAGCAGCGTTGGAGGTTCGCCGGATCCGATGATAACGTAAGTGTCAGTGGTCGATGGACGTGGTGTTGGAGCGGGGAAGGCGAGAAGAGCCACTTAGATAGATAGAGAGAGAGAGAGAGAGAGAGAGAGAGACAGTGAGAGGAATAGACAGCGAGGGGAGAATCCCTCGTTCGAAGTGTGAAAAATTCAATTAGGAAATTAAAAATGAAAGTGGAAAATGCATGAAAGTGCAAATAAAATTCCAGCATAAAACATGACTGTCATGAAAACTGAGTTAGGAAAAAATATATAGAGTTTGCTTTTGTTTTTCGTTCCCTATTTTTTAGGTTGTGAACTTCTGTATCACCGAATTTTCGGATTTTCACAGGTTTTTACTTTGTTGAAGCAAAATGGATGAAAAAAATAATAGGGGTAAACTGTCTATATGTGATAAATATAGTAAAAAAATATGAAATAGATGAAGAAATACAAAAATTACTTTAATTAACTAAATAAATGTTGAAAGAAGAACATAAATTTAGAGGAATAATTTTCAAGTCGCGGTTCCAGTAGATTAATTAAGTTTGAGAAGCACTGAGAGTGCAGTGTGTGAAGCACTGAAATGAGTGAGCGATGGTTTAGTTTTAGTGAGGTCGTGACTGTTATAATTCACAAGTAGTTAATGAAAAAAACGACGTAGGGTTGTTTAAATTTAAATTAAATTATTGTTGTATAACATCGTTATTTCATTATCAATCTCTTTGTTTGTTTTATTTCAACTTCGTTAATATTTTCTCTTCATCTTTCTCAGTTGGTACCGCGAAGGCAGTGCCGTCCCTTTGCAGTCTTACATCCTTAAAGGAGGCTCCAAAAATCATCATACCAACGCCACACTGCAGATACTACCACGACGCGCCGACGATGGCGCCAAATATAAATGCGTTATTTGGAACCGTGCCATGAGCGAGGGTCATACGCTGGAAACCACTGTCACGCTGAATGTGAACTGTAAGTGTAACCAAAAGCAGTGCAACACCCACACCCACCCACCTTGATAATTAATTATTTTCGGAAACCGCAAAATGAAAAGAGCAAAAAGGATGGCGAAATTGAAAGGATGATAAATCAACTCGCATTTGAAAAAAGAAAGACATTAAAAAATAAGCGTTTTTCTGGGTCAGCAAAATATAGAAAATTCCATGTTTTTTTTAAATAGCATTCCTTCGAATAGATGACTATTTTTCCCCTACTTCCGATTTCAGTTCTCTGTCGATTTGCACTTAAAGTTCAACGTTTTCTTAAATGCTTTCAATCAATAACTGCTGTCAACTTCAATAACTTCATGCGTTTTAATATCCTTTCTCGTTATTTCGCCGTCAATGTGGAATTTTAATGTAGAACTGAGAATATTGCTGGCAACGTCCATGGAGATGGAGATGAAGAACCTGAACCACACATGGTTGTGAAGGAGTGGGAAGGTCATCCATGGAGATGGAAATGAAGAACCTGAACCACACATGGTTGTCAAGGAGTGGGAGGGGTGATGAGCTCGTGCGTTACCATTATCATCCTTTATCATGCATTTCATCATTCGTTTGATATACACGTATTTCTCACACTGACAACCATGACAACCAAACCCGAACTTTTACTCATATCCATCTAATGTCCTGCCACTCAATCATAACAAATCGATGTGCGTTCCACGAGTGAGTGTTCTGTATCATCACAGAAGGCAAACGAGAAGTGAATTCATTTTTCATAGTATAGATTTTGCATATTTTGAAATAGAAGTACATATTTTGCTTAATCTACGTGAGCGTTAATCAATGAAGGATCTATCAAAGTACAGAATACCAGGTGGATGTGGAATTAAGTTTTTTATCGCATTTCCATGCATTTAGTATTTTGAAATACATGTATAAATTGAAAGGGTAGCAACAAGAATAATGGCAACATTAAC
The DNA here is from genome assembly GCA_922984085.1 of Sicus ferrugineus. Lineage (NCBI taxonomy): Eukaryota > Metazoa > Arthropoda > Insecta > Diptera > Conopidae > Sicus > Sicus ferrugineus. The sequence goes on from OV277349.1 coordinate 58,692,767, forward strand.
AACAACAACAACTATTCCAAAAACAATGAGAGGAATGCTCTATAATGGTTACTTGAAACCTCAAGCTGTGACCAGCAACGAAAACGTTTATTACGTGTTTCATGGTCGAGAGTCCTGCATCGGGAAGGACTTGCCTGGCAACATATTGCATCTGTAGTTATGTGTGTGTGTGTGTGTGTGTGCGTGTGTGCCACATATATATGCGGCGCATCTATCTCCCCACTTGTCTGTCTGTCGTTTGGTCTGCTCTGTCGGCAACATTTTATGTAGATTTCAAGTTTTCTACTCCTCAAAACACTTGGCAACCATTGTAATTGTTTTAGCACTCCAGTTTCTTTTTCATTAGTTCTGTAGACATTGGAATTGCTCTTGTTGTTGTTGTCCTTATTATTTCTTAACTTGTGTCCTTGATGGCAGACTATCCGGCGACATTAGCGTAATAACCACAAAAATTATCTGATTTCTGCATACAGATGCCCACACATACACATTTTCTCTACTCTCACACAAACAGTTTAGATTTACACTCTGATTTAATGCAATCTATTTTAACTTTGAGACTTCAGCTCACAAATTTCGACGCTTAAACACGAAATCTTAAAAGTTGCCTCTACAGCGAAACATCCTTGAGTTGCAAAATAACTTCATCACCGAAATAAACGGATTTCATGGTTTGCAGATCGAAAGTGATTTTCTTCCCACGATAATAATGCATCTTATTTTACTCCATTATCGTGTTCCACCAACATTATGGTTCCTCTCTCTCTCTCTCTCTCTCTTCGCCGTCTCCTCGTCATTCATCTCCCCTCACCACCAACCACACAGCCACCCACCCACCCTCACCCTTCATCGTCTCACAATTCTCACAAATGCCGTCATGAATTCAGCAGCTACGAAACTTCGTGCTGAACGACGACTTACAAGGACAACCGTTGCAGGTGTCGTCCACAAACTGCACACACACACACACTACACAAGTGTATAAGCTGATGCCGTACATGTGTGTTGGTGCGTGTGTGTGTGGCTTCCAAACCGGAAGACGACGTGTCACTCTATCAGCGACTGAAACTGCGCTCCTCAGCAGCTGCTTCTCCTGCACTTGCTATCTTATTTTATTCTACTTTTTTAATATAATCACTTCGAATCAAATAAAAAAGAAATTGAAAAAGTAACACCGTAAAAATAAATTCGGCAGAGCGGAAATAATAAAAACTGCAAAATCATTTCAGCTGCACTGGTGATGATGATGAATTTTCTCCAGAAATTTTTCTCGATTTCGCGTTTCTTTCTTCTTCTTCTTCCTCTTTTGGCAATACATCAGCGTCATATATGTCTTGCTAAGCAGGGAAGGGGAGGGGAGGGCTGAAGGATGAGGAAAGTGCTACCATAAATTCTGGCACATTTTTTCTTCCTCTTTTTCGTGCATCTTTATCCACTTTTATTGCCATTCTCGTTATTGCAGTCAATTTAATTGTTGTGTTACTTCTCATGTGGTTTTTATTGTGTTGAACGTAAAAACTTTTTCTTTCGATGTTCATATTTTCTTTAAAAATCTCAAGATCACCTAAAATTGTTGAGGAAAATGATGTAGGATAAACCCGTCCCAAATGCAGATGGGGAAAATGCAGAACATATGATACAGAAATCAGAAATCGAAATGCAGAATACATTATTCGAAATACAAAATACCGAACAGAATTCCAAATACAGAATTTAGAGGACGGAATTCGAAATGCTAAATAAATGGTACGCAATGCAAAATACCGAGTGAAGATCTCAGAATACAAGAAATCATTCCGAACTTCTTCCTTTTTTCCTGTTCTTCTCCAGGATTTTCTTAACGATTGAGTTGAAGAGTCAAAACTCTGTGAATAAATAAAAGATGCAATGAAAGCAAAAGTTGGAAGAAAAAAATAAAGCGAGCATACGAGGACTGCATGAAGAAGAAAATGAAAAATTAATGAAAACGAAAGAATACGAAACTTAATAGACTTGAATAGACTTGCTACATTAGAATTATTGAATTATTGAATATAAATAAAATATTGTAATCGTTTATAATGATAACGAAGAATTGATTGATGAGAAGCGTACAAGGATTTCGAGTAATTCGGGAAAATTTCATGATATTTAAAAGTCGGCCGATTTGTAAGGAAGCCTAAAAGTATGCAACGCAATGTTCGCACTACTGAAGGCGGATTTCTTGAAAAGGAAAGAGATTCGGCTTACTAAACGATTTCCAAGAAGGCCTAAAAGTATGCAACGAAATGTTTGTATTACTGAAGGCGAGGTTATTTCAACCTTAAAGAGAAGTTAATTTAGGGTGTAAATTTGTGGTGTTCCAACCCACGACGACTTTGAGGTGTTTTATTATAATTTATTAATCGAAGAAAAAACTTGAACATCTTGGGGAAAAACCTATTTTCTCTCGAAAATATTAGCTAATTTAAAACGATTATTTAAACTTCTTTAGATTCAGAGATAAATTTGATTTATTTTCTGTATTACTTAAGAATTTTGTTAGCTTTTATCATGTGTCTTCAGTTACCAGAATGAGTTCGAATTAAAATTTTATAGCAGAAAGCGTTGAAAATGGTCTTTCATTCCTCACTTGCTTAAGTTTCCTCATTTTCTTAATAACAACTATAAAGTTGTTTAAGCTTCACGGTAGCTACGCGAAAGCTAAGTCATTCCAGCAGAAGCTAAAAGATATTTGCAGCATCTGCATGAGCATCTCGTCTCCTTAAATCTACGGATTTGCGGCTTCTGAGTGCGTTTCATCGGCTTTATAAGATTTTTGTTTCTAAATGTTTGCTTTTCTCGTTCGAAACAGCAGACATTGTTATTTTTCTCTTTCGTTTGTCCCTTTTCTGGTTAAACTTTTCTTGCTTTGCAATTGTTTTGATTTTTTCTTTCATTTTCTGCGTGATATGGAATCTACAAAGTTTCACATTGATGCTGTTGTTGTTGGTGTTGTTGCTTTTTTGTTGTCGTTGTTGTCGTTATTGTTGTAATCCTGTAAAGTGGCATCAACGCGAACCACATTGAAAGCATCGATAAAGTTTAAAATTGATGCCAGAAGTACGATCAACAGCAGTTTCTCTCTTGAGCTCCCGCTTTCGGTTTCGCTTAAGCGAACTCGTCGCGCTGGACAACAAAACCCACAACAACAACAACAACCACCATCATCACGACGACCAGCGTCAGAAGTAAAAGAATGCAACTTCATTTTGCAACGATTTTCAACACAGAATTAAAAAAGGATTTCCGTCGTTTCCCCTCACGATTTTCGGTGTGTCGCAGCAACTTCAACAGCAACTTTGTTAACAAAGTTTTTCGCACAAAAGACTCCGCGCAGGACACGGGCACGCGCGCGCAGGACGCCTTGAGTCGCTGGCTCGCCTCTAATTAAATTAATATTTGCATGAACGGACAGAGAAATAAAGGATTTCACTTACTGTATTAGCTTGAGTAGCTTAAGCAGTTCGAGATTAGTCAGTTCTTGGCTTTCGCTTTATATTTCGTGCGGCGAGCGTGTTTTGTGCTGGCGAAAGTTTTGCCACTTTTGCAGTGTTAATTGAACTTTAGAAGAAAATAAGAAGCCAACTAGCTGGAAGAAAGAAAAGGATGAAAGAGAAGAGAAGGAAAAGAGGATGATGAAGCAGAAGCTGAAAACTGCACTTTGTTAAGGCGAAAACTTTTTCTCTGTACGAGCGGAAATTTCCAGTAAAGTTTTAATGTGATTTTGGAAGAAATTATTAATCAAATTAAACGAATCTCCCCACTTGAGGTTTCTTTAGCATATTTTTAGTGATTATCGTGGAGTAACGAAATCATTGCATACTTTTAGGCTTTGCTAGAAAAGCACGTTAATGGGGAGCGCAGTGTTGCCATTTTGACGTTTTGAGAATGATTTTTCTTTCTTCTTTTTTTTAATTAGTGTTCTTTAAGAAATGACAATCCAATCCAAAGTGGTCATAATTTCTTAATTTAGGTCGCCATCATCCTCATGACGCTGACAAGCCGATGCCAACGTCATTCGCACGAGCATATTCGTCCCTCTGTCTTCCCTTCACACTCCAATAGTCCCACCCGCATCTCGCCCACACTCACTCGCCCTCATAACGTTTCTCTTCCCTTCTCTCTTGCAGACTACCCACGCATTGAGGTCGGCCCACAGAATCCCCTCCGCATCGAACGTGATCATGTCGCCAAGCTGGATTGCCGCGTCGACGCCAAGCCAAAAGTCCCGACCGTTCGCTGGTCCCGCAATGGCCAGTACGTCAGCGCCACGCCCTCGCACACCATCTACCGCGTCGGCCCGCACCACGCCGGCAAGTACACCTGCACCGCCGACAACGGGCTGGGGAAGGCCGGCGAGAAGGACATCTTTCTGGACGTCCTGTTCCCGCCCGTCGTGGTCATCGAGTCGAAGACCCACGAGGCCGAAGAGGGCGAAACGGTGGTGGTGCGCTGCAACGTCACCGCCAACCCGCCGCCCATCACCGTCGAGTGGCTCAAGGAGGGCGCTGCCGATTTCCGCTTCAGCGGCGAGCTGCTCACGCTGGTCTCGGTGCGCGCCGAACATGCCGGCAACTACATCTGCCGCGCCGTCAACATAATGCAGCCGCACAACTCGAAGCGCGTCGAGGGCGTCGGCAATTCCACGGTGGCTCTTCTGGTGCGCCATCGACCCGGCCAAGCGTACATCACGCCCAACAAGCCGGTCGTTCACGTGGGCAGCGGAGTGACGCTGAGTTGCTCGGCCATGCCGCCCGGCTGGCCGGTGCCGCAGTACCGCTGGTTTCGCGACATCGACGGCGAGTTCAGCAATACGCAGAAGATTCTGGCGCAAGGCCCGCAGTACTCCATCCCGAAGACGCACCTGGGCAGCGAGGGCAGGTACCACTGCCACGCCGTGAATGAGCTGGGCATCGGCAAGATGGCCACCATCGTGCTGGAGGTGCACCAGCCGCCCCAGTTCCTGGCCAAGCTGCAGCAGCACATGACGCGGCGCGTGGGCGACGCCGATTACGCGGTGACGTGCAGCGCCAAGGGCAAGCCGGCGCCCATGATACGCTGGATCAAGGACGGCACCGAAATACTGCCCGCGCGCAAGATGTACGAGATACGGACGACGCCCAGCGGCGGCGGCGGCTCCGGCGGCTCCGGCGGTTCCGGCGGCAGCGGCATCATCACCGTGCAGAGCATTCTGAGGTTCCGTGGCAAGGCGCGGCCGAATGGCAACCAACTGATGCCCACCGATCGCGGTCTCTACACCTGCCTGTACGAGAACGAGGTGAACTCGGCCAACTCCAGCATGCAGCTGCGCATCGAGCACGAGCCGATCGTGCTGCACCAGTACAACAAAGTGGCCTACGACCTGCACGAGGCGGCCGAGGTGGTCTGCAAGGTGCAGGCCTACCCGAAGCCCGAGTTCCAGTGGCAGTTCGGCCAGAACCCCTCGCCGCTGACGATGTCCTCCGACGGCCACTACGAGATCAGCACGCGCGTCGACAGCAACGACATCTACACCTCGGTGCTGCGCATCGGGCGCGTCACGCACTCGGACTACGGCGACTACACGTGCCGCGCCATCAACCAGCTGGACGCCATACGCACGCAGATCCACCTGCAGCAGAAGGGCTCCCCCGAGCGCCCCTCCGCGCTGAAGGTCGTCGACTTGAGTCACAACGCGGCGGTGCTCAGCTGGTTGCCCGGCTTCAATGGCGGCCTGCAAAGCACCAAGTTTCTGGTCACCTATCGCCGCGTGGCGACGCCGCGTGAGCAGCAGCTCATCCCCGACTGCGTGCCCGCGCACTCCCTGTCGTCGTCCCTCTCCACGGGCTCGAGTGCGTTTGCCTCCGCCGACTGGCTGGAGTTCGACTGCTACCGCGACAACCCGTGCAAGGTGGCGCCGCTGGACCAGCACCAGAGCTACCTCTTCAAGGTGTACGCGCTGAACTCCAAAGGCAGCTCCGGCTTCTCGAACGAGGTGATGGCCACCACCAAGGTGAACAAAATCCCGCCGCCGCTGCACGTCACCTACGACCCGAGCTCGCACGTGGTGGGCATCAACGTGGCGGCCACCTGCCTCTCGCTGATCGCTGTCGTCGAGTCGCAAGTGAACGGCGAGCGCGAGCGCGCCACGCTGCCGTCCTGGCAGATCGTCGACACCGTGCCGCTGCTGCCGTCCGGCAACGAGGCCACGCTCAAGGAGGCCGTCATCAACCACATCGCGCAGTCGTCGCGCGTGCAGTACGCGCGCGGATCGAGCGGCGGCGGCGGCGGCGGCGGCAGTCGGACGGCGGGCCACGCGGAAGACATCACACTGGCGCTGGCCGAGAACTCGCAGGGGCCGCCGACGGTGCGGGTGAAGCTGTGCTTGCGCGTGAATCGCGACCACTGCGGCGAATACACAACAGCAGAAAGTAAGTGTGGGAGGCACAGGGGATTCGGGGGGAGGACGGATCGTTTAACAGTTGACGCCCGTTTGCAAAGGCTACCGAATTTTAATCCCTCGTTTTATCTCTCGTTTCTTGTTTTCTGTACTCTCCTCTCGTGCTCCCCCGCAGTCGGCAAGTCGTACCTCGCGGAAACGTCCACGCTAACGACATCCGGCGTAATCGCCATAATAGCGTCCTCGGTGGTTTTCGTGCTGTTTGCAGGCCTCCTGCTAATTCTCTGTCGCTGCCGGCGCTCGATGGCGGCGAAGAAGGCCGCCGCGGCAGCAGCTGCCACCGCGTCAAACGTGACCGCCGCGAGCATCGGCAAGGAGTACGACATCGATTCCAGTCGGCCATCGATGGCGGCGCAACCCAGTCAGCATCCACCGCAGCAGCCGCCGCCGCCGCCGTACTACGCGTCCGGCAGCCTCGACAGCAAACAGCTGGAAGCTCGTGCAGTGGAGTTGACGCTTGCGGCAGCGCAGGATGATGACGACCAGCAGTTGCAGGAACAACAGCAGCAGCAGCAGCAGCTGCAACACAAGTCGTCCTCTGTGTACGGCGCGCAGAATGGCTACGGTTATCACGTGACAAGCGCCCTCGGCGTCGAAGGGGACAGCTATCAAGTGCGACCCACATCGGCAGCGGCGACGCACACCGTCGCCAGTCCGCCCGCGGGCTCGGCGGGAGGGGCCGCGCTCGGCCTGAGTGGCATCGCTGCGAGCGAGTGTAAGTATCGCGCCGAGTGCTCGATGCATATTTAAGGCGATTCATGCCGCCTGTCGTGCCGTTCGGCTTCCACACGGACAAAATTGCAAGTGTGCTGGGAGGGAGCGAAAGGATTGCGCTGCGGGAGGGTGTTGGGAGTTCTGTGCAGCGCTGTGATGTGCGAACATCGGCGGGAATTGAATCCTGCTTCGCCCGCTGCACCAGAACTAACGTGGCGGAATTCAATTTCGAAATGACGGCGGCTCGAAATGACGTGGCGATTATGTTGTCGACGAAGCACAAATTGGGCGCCTCACTCTTCTTCACCGAGCTCAAGTTATCGAATCTATTATATATATAAAACAAACAAGATATAAAGAGATCTTCATAAAATCTTAAAGATCAAGAATAGTTTGTACTTTTAAATGCCTTTTAAATGCTGAACTTATGATTCCAACCTAAAAAACTCCCTGCAAACTAATCATCATCGTTCATCCAACCTGGAATTTCACCAAAAAACTCATTAAATTTTGCCTTGAGTTGAAAAATTCATCTTGAATTAATCAAAGAAAAACGAAAAAAAAAAGAAAACCAAAAACTTTTACAAGCTCTGCCGTTAACTCGAACACAAACACAAATTAACCTCAATTAAATGTCATTGAAATGAGCTGCAGCATGCTGTGGAGGTCCGCGGCGGCAGCAGAGCGAGCGAGCGACCCGCAACATTGCAGTCCTTCACTGGCGACTCCTGTAAATGCGACAACTTTCGACGACTCGGGACGAACGACATCGAGCATGAATATAAAATCGCCAACAAAAGTTATTCATAATTTTAATTGGCATTATTAAACGTCAGGACTTTGCTGGTGTTGGTGTGCCCTCTTCAACCAACTGCACGTCATCCCTCCTCTTTCTCCTCCTCCTCCTCCTCCTCCTCCTCCTCCTCCTTCCTCTCCTCCTCCTTCTTTGGCTGCTATAGCAACTTTTAAAAGTAGAATCCTTCGAAGTAGAGGAACCGGGAACCAACGAGTAGCAGCAAGAGCCGTTATTAATTCGAAGAAAGGGAAGAAAACAGTTGTTGTTGTTGTGAAGGTTGTTGTTGTTGTGAAGGTTGTTGTTGTGATGCTTGTTGTTGTTGCTGGAGCAACGAAGCAGAACCACTAAAATTGTTACGACTCGTTGTCCACTCGTTCGAAGTGCATTGAAAGGTATTAAAAAAGAACGACAACGATTACGAGTTTTTAAAAAAGTTGGCAGCGGTGACGTTCAAAGCGATAACTACAATTACAACAACAGCAACAATTACAACAAACAAAAACAAACAAGGGCAACGACAAACAACGGCAACGAAAAACAACGGCAACGAAAAGCAACGGCAACGAAAAACAACGACAACGAAAAAAAACGGCAACGAAAAGCAACGGTAACGAACAACAGCAGCGACAAACGGTAGCAGTAAAATTTGCTGAGAAAATTGAGAAGAGAACAAGCGAAGCGAGCTCTTCGAAACCAGTGTAGCCAGATTTTCATGGTGAAAATCCCTGTTATTTTTTGCTGTACTTCCATATTTAACTGGAAATATTTTAAAAATTGTAGAAAAAGTTCATTGCAGGTGTAGAAAAAGACTGGGAAAAATGAGATTACAAATTATTTTAAATTATTTTGAATAGCAAAAAAAAAAATTCGTCTTTCTTTCGTCTGCTTAAAATTCCACAAAATTCTAGAGAATCCCTACTGCGTTCTGGTTCTCTAAAAATTTCGGTAGAATTCTGGTAACACTGAACTAAACAGCTATGATAATAACAACCAACAACAACAGGAGTGTCAGCAACAACAACAACAACAAGAAACTGGGATTATAATCAATGGAAAATACAACAACTACTACTTGCACGAGCACAACGTCAATGAAAAGTAGAAAAACAATACCAACAACAATGAAGAAAACAAAAAAAATAACAACAACAACAACAACGCAACGTCTTGTAACGAGATTACAACAAAAGCGATAAAAATGCAGAAATAAGAAGTGGCAAACAGAAAACCTCACCAAGTGAAGCTAGCAATAGCTACAACAACAACAACAACAACAACAACAACAACAACAACAACAACGAACCAGTCAGTCACCGAGTGAATTTGACCAAAAGTGGTTGTTGTTGTAATTGTGTTGCTTTCTTCCTCAACTTAACGTGTAGCTCCTGTTTTTCGTCCCTTTTGATCCTTTTTTGCACTTGGTTCAGTCTTTACTTGCAGTGTTTTTAAGCCACTTTGTTGATTGTTGTTGTTGTTGTTGCTGTTGCTGTCGCTTTTGTTCCCATTGCTTCTGAAGCAGCAGCAGCAACAGTTGTTGTTGTTCATTGTCGTCTTCCGCTTCAAAAATTGTTACTGAGCTCACAATTAAGAGAAAAACTCCTCTAAAAAGCTACATTGAATTGCATTCGTTTGCGTTTTCGTTGCCGCTTCGATTGCCATTCAAGTGACGCTACCCGTGACGCTACCCGTGACGCTACCCGTGACGCTACCCGTGACGCAGCCCTGTCGTCCTTTCGCTCCACTCACCTCAACTGTTTTCACTTTGCGGCCAAACAGTTCTTCGTCGTCGTTGCAATCTTGTTGTCGCGTCCTCTCATGCTGTTTGTTGTTCAACGGCAGGATGCTGCGAAGGAGTGACTTTGACGAGCAACAACTTCCGCTGCTTTTAATAAATAAGTTTTGCGATTTAATTATGACAGCATTAGAGTTGCCTTTGCCGTTGCGATTCCATTCTCTAGCCGTGATTTCCAGCTTCACATCTACGAAAGTGGAGCCTCGAGGATTCTATTGAAATTTATTCCACCAATTTGATTTTCTCTTGCAATCTTTTTATTCCCAACTTTTAACATTTTGTTCGTCGCTCTTCGGAAACAACAGAAAATTTTAACCGTTACTTTTCCCCCTCCGCTCCTCCAAAGCAGGACTAAATGAATGCAATTTGAGCAGCAAGAAGCAGCAGCATCAACTAACAAAACAACAGCATTCAACAACAGCAACAACCAACAGCAACAAGTCAATTGACAACAACAGCAACAAGTCAACGGACAACAACAGCAACAAGTCAACGGACAACAACAGCACGCCATCGAAAGCAACAACAATGACCACAGCAACACTCACGGCCACAAAAACCAAAACTACGTCGGCTCTGAAGGTCACAGGTAACAAATTCGATGCACCTCCACGGCCCACGCACTTCTTTCACTCTCTCTCTCTCTCTCTGTGTTTCTTTCTCGCACTCACTCTCTTGCACTCACCGCAACAACAACGACAAATGTTCACAATTACTTTAATTACACCGAATTTTATTAATTTCGTCTGCTTCACCAGCTGCACCGACGCTTTGTATAGACAGGGAAAATGAGAAGGTTAAATGCAGGAAATTACTTATTTATTGAGATTACTTATTAATTACAGCGATGAATTACCGTGATTACTCCTTATTGTAATTAATCGTGTAATGTTTTTCACTAATTTTTTCTATTATTATTACGAAATCCTTAAAATAGTAAATTTTCAACTTCATTACTAACTAATTACTTTGAAGTACTGGAATTTATTTTAAATTTTAATTTTTTTTTAAGTTGCTTTATATGCAAATATCAACTGCATCTCGCATTACTACATGCGATCAGATTTTAACAAACAAATGAAATCTTTCAGTAATTCACAGGTAATTGAAAACCTTAATAAATAAAAATGAAGTACTTTAAATAAATGAATGGATTCGATGAATAATGTGGAGACACTTGTTACAGAAGTTTCCAGAACTGATTTGCAGTGAAAATTGATATCATAGGTAATCACAATAATGTTTGAGTAATTTAGAAGTAATCCTCTACGTTATTTTGTAATTAATGTGTAATGCAGTAAACCAAGGAATCTTCTCATTACATTCGCGTTACCAAAACCTTTTAAACTCCTTTGTTTTCCGTTCAATCACAGATTTAGACGTGCGCACGATCGATATTTGGCTCATTTCGATCGCGAGATTGATCTCAATTGAAAAGGCTCGACTTACATTATCGTTTCGATTAAAAAAAAAACTTCGATAATGATTATAGTTTCGAAATAAGCTGCCTTGATTTCGATTGTCGTCTCCACGTCGTTTCGAACCGATTATTGCTTCGAATCCCAAGGTGGAAAAAGTCTCTCATTCTTGGTTTTTTTTTGTTATGAATATCGCGACGCGATATGTCGCTGGCACGATATAATTCGCGCGCTGGCAAGATAGCATTTCGTGCTTTTTCTTTATTTTCTAGAGCTTCGTCTTCTCCTTTTTGACACTTTGGTGCCATTTTTTCAACTCCTCCACGTCACTCTTCACCTTCTTTTTTTGCTCTTTGAGATGCAAACAGGAATTCACAAGAACACTAGAAATTTCGCATCGACGTAACAAATGCAAATAACGGTGTAACCAGAGCGAAACTGTGACAGGACAAACTGGCGAAATGCCAAAATTCAACGCAAACTTTCAAGAAATCAAAAGCAGCGCGACAACAACAGCAAACATTTTTACTCACCAACAGCCTGTCACACCATTCAGCGGCGGACACCTCGACCCGCTAACCACCTCCGTTACTCATCTACCCACCCGTTATTAAACAACAACAGCAACAACAGCAACAACAACAACTCACTTCTCACTCACTAACTCACCTGCTGTTGTTATTCCTCCGCCTCAGAAAATAAACTAGAAAATATTAAACTTGGCCTCTCTCTCTCGCTCTCTCTCACTCCCTCTCTCTCTCCCCCTCTCTCTCACTCCCTCTCCGGCACCCGCTCGCTCTCCCCAAGCTCTGGTTGGCTGGTGCCCAATTTTGTTCCTCTACAGCTGTCAAATAAATTATTCTTGATGCACTTTATCTCTGTTGGTTTTGAAATTTGTTGACTTTTCGAATAATGCGTTCGCAGCTCGGAGTTGGAGAGCGCGGCAGGAACACAGCGAGCCGAGTGTGTACACAAGTTTGCGTTCGTGTTTGCATTCTCACTTATATTAATTTGTTCGAAACTAACAGTTTTTAGATGAAATACTCAAACAAGTTTGCTGTTGATTTGCAAAAAAGTCACCCGATAGTTTCGTCAAACTCAGGGATGACTGAGTCGCAATCTATAGTTCAGTCAAAAGCCAGATCAAGGTCACTCTTACCACACTCGGGTGATGCGAGAGAATCAGCTGAGAAGAGCTGAGAAGAGAATAGAGATGAAAGTATTAGAATCTCGATCGTATGCATTACTAGGATGACTGTGAAGGAGTGTGTGTGTGTGTGACCCTGAGTGTTAATGTGTGAGTGCTTGAGAGAGTGCAAAAGTGTAATTTGTATTGAAATCACGAAAGTAGGAATTTAACACTCTGTTTTTCTTAGAAGTCTCGTTCTACTAATGATTTTCTCTTCAAGATTATTTAATTCAAAATAGTTTTTAAGTCTTCCGCTCCACCCTGTGCACGAGCTGCATACGGTCACACATACACACACATATGTAGCGCTGAACTTTTCGCATAACGTGCCAGTTTATTTGCCAACGCAGCCATCAACTGATTTAACAACTGCAGCAAATGGAAAGCCCAGCCATCTCGAGAGAGCACCGAATTAAAGGCGGCCGACCGACTTGCCTTGAAAGTTAGAAGGAAACTTAGAAGGATTCAGAGTGGCAAGAAAAACGGAGAAGAAGAAGAGAAGCCGAAACTACAGTTAAACTTACTCGAGCTGGTTGCTGGTTGGAGTTGAAAAAAAGTTGTGTTTTCTATTCCACCGCATGTTGACCGCAGTTGTTGTTAAGTGAAGAATTGAAGCTATTTTTGCATAGTGAAATTAATTTCCCTCAACTAAAGTAAAGAAATTTGTTTCCTTTGTTTTTCTTGTAGAGAGGAAGGACTCCCGAAATTCAGTCCTTCAGTCAAACTGAACTAATTTATTAATTGTGTTTGTAGCCGAAATCACTGCAAAACTGATGAAACTGCAGTTTTCTCTTGTTTAATTTACTTGTTAAACTAAACGAAAAAAATATTAAAAATGCAATTAACTAACAGGAAAAAATTATACTTTTCTTTATATTTTCCTCATAAATATTTTTAATGCTTTGAAAATGCACTCCACTCTCTGTCTCTCTCTCTATCTCTTCGTTGTCTCTGTCTCAGCACAGCTTCGTTTGTCCAGAGTATGTACAGCACCCTGTATTTTAAGCACCAGCAAATTGAATAGAAAAAAAAACTAAAAATTAAATCGTTTCACATTATTAAAAACTGTTGAAAGTTTAGTAAGGAAGTTCTTGTTTTTCTTCTATCATTACCATTACAACAACAACGACAACGACGACGACAACGACAACAACAACAACAACAACAACTCATACAGGGTCCAATCCACACTTTCCCAGTTCGGAAAACAGTTACACGAGTACAGTTGGCGGAGGACGCTGTGGTGTCATCGGTTCGCAGGATACGCTGTGGCGCGTTAAAATGGCCGCGCAACAACAGCAACAACTGCTACAACAACAGCAACAACAGCAACTGCAACAACAGCAACTGCAACAACAGCAACACCTGCTACAACAACAACAACTGCAACAACAACAACACCCACAACAAGCGATGCCGATCTACATTGAACGTCCAGCCAGCGCCGGCTACGTCGCGGACCCTTCGGCGCTGCTGACGCAGTGCGTCGTCGATTACATTGGTTACGCGACGCCGGCACAGTTGACGCTGACCGCATCGGCCAGCCAGCTGAGTTTCCAGAGTTGCAGCGGTCAGAATGCATCAAATCGTCAGGATTTAATTAGCAGCAACGGCCTCCACCACCTTCAGCTACAGCAGCCGCAGCAGCAGCAACAGCAGGAGCAGCAGCAGCAACGTTATGGAACTTTAAGGAAATCTAAACCACGACAACAACAGCAGCAGCAGCAACAACAACAACGCCAGGATTAAAAATTAGGTGAGTTCTTGGGTGAGACAAATTAATTGACTTCTTAATAAACTGATTTTAAAGAATTGAATGAATTAAAAAAATATTAATAAATTAATTGAATTGAAGAAAATAAAGGAAAAATCAGTTGTGAGCTGATACAGTGGGCAGAGTTGGCTAATTACGTGAGTAAAACTTTAATTTTGTGAGATCTATAATTACAACTGAGATATTAAAACTTTAGAATTGAGAATTCTTGTTTCGACTGTCAACTGTCGTGATTTCACTTTAAATAATCGCGTTTCAGAGAACATTTCACAAAATATCAAAATTTCGATATAAAAAAAATCAAGTCGAATATTATAATCTACTGAATCTGAAAATTAATGCGAGTGACAAATCGAATCTTACGGAAAATTTAAATGTTTAATAATTTAATATCACTTTCGCGTCCATATAAAAAGTTTTCTCTATCTCGACATTCGTCGTATTCTACAGAAAAACGATGTCTCGGTCGTGACACTCATCAAAGTTATTTTGAACTCGATTCCTAATCCGGAAATGTTTGCTCACTAATCGATTTGGACTCAATATTGACTGCGAAATCTTGTCTACACATATTCGGATTTTCTGGATAAAAGAGAAACGATCATCATGTCATCTTGTCCTCGACTGTTATCTCGTTCTGGACTCGCCTATCATCTCGTCCTCGCCTATCATCTCGTCCTCGCCTATCATCTCGTCCTCGCCCCGCCTATCATCTCGTCCTCGCCTATCATCTCGTCCTCGCCTATCATCCCGTTCTCGACTGTCATCTCGTGCTCGCCTATCATCTCGTCCTCGCCTATCATCTCGTCCTCGCCTATCATCTCGTCCTCGCCTATCATCTCGTCCTCGCCTATCATCTCGTCCTCGCCTCGCCTATCATCTCGTCCTCGCCTATCATCTCGTCCTCGCCTATCATCCCGTTCTCGACTGTCATCTCGTGCTCGCCTATCATCTCGTCCTCGCCTATCATCTCGTCCTCGCCTATCATCTCGTCCTCGCCTATCATCTCGTCCTCGCCTATCATCTCGTCCTCGCCTATCATCTCGTCCTCGCCTATCATCTCGTCCTCGCCTATCATCTCGTCCTCGCCTATCATCCCGTTCTCGACTGTCATCTCGTTCTGGACTGTCATATCCTTCTCGACTGTCATCTCGTCCCGCCTATCATCTCGTTCTCGAATGTCCTCTCGCTCTCGAATGTCCTCTCGCTCTCGATTGTCATATCATCCCTGAAAGAGATTCTTCTCGTCCGAGAAATATGAAACGGTTACCTCGATCTCTACCCAACTTATGTAGAAACGATATTTTAGTCGCCAGTCTCATTACGAATAGAAACGAATTTACACAAATACGATTTCGGTTTTCTTCCACTGAAAACTTTTACATTGATCTCGGCAATCTTCTCGAAGTAAGTCTCACGTTGCAGTCTAGACTGAGATTGAGAGAGTGTTGACGTGATAAACGAAATGATAATCGAAATAATTGTGAGGAAACAGGGAAAGAATTGAACGTCCCTCTTGGTGCGCAGTAAATTTGATATTTTATTAGTCTCATAGCAAATCCCGCCCACTGTATTCATGTTAAACTTGCGTTATCCTGCCGGTGAAGACTAAAATTTCGCTGACTTTTAACGAATTTTAATTGAAAATTTGTCGCTCGTTTTTTTACTTGCATTTTTGTGTTCTCGTCAGTTTACAATAATAAAAAAAAATTGAAATATTTCACGCATGATTGTTGTAGGAAGAAGAAAATTTCCATCACATGTTTTTGCGTGGACTTTTAATTAAAAGTAAATCTTAATTAACACAACAACGCTTGCGTAGTTGAAAAACACTTAAAAAACCTAAAAGACGAAAAGGGAAAAATCTATAAATTACAGTGAATTTTATTTTATATATTATAAGAAGCTGATCCTGTTAATTCGAATGACGGCATCCTTTAAATTCGAGTAGTTTTTATTTAAACACATCTATGAAAAGCAAAACTTTGCGATGACGTTTAAAATTATTTAGACAATTTAATCAACAATTCAAACGATTTCATCTGATGCGTTATAACTGTCAGATTTAGAAATGCACTCAACAAATCGATGGATCTGTTTATCCAACGGATTTGCTTGCGCACAACAATCGAAGTGAAGCAGAGCAAAGGAATCGAAATCGAAATAAATGCGAAACAAACAAAAGTAACGAGAATCTTCTAGCAGCAGCAGCAGCAGCGCATCCACTCGAGATGAAGTGGATGCGTTCTTGCATCCTTCGAAGGCGCATCCAACTGCAACTGCATCCCGTCGCTGTGTCTCCTTCGTTCCGCTCTTCTTCGCATTCCTTCGCATTCCCTCGCGTTCCCTCGCATTCCCTCGCAATCCCACGATTCTCTGCTGCCAGGATGGCTTAAATTTGAATACTTTAATTTGCATTCTGCGCCCGCTTACGAATGTGATTATTTCGACTGCTAGATGTCGCTGCGAGCGTTCTGAAGTGCAAACAAACGAACAACAACTCGAGTGAGTGAGCGAGTTTGAGGAGGAGGAGGATGAGGAGGAGGAGGAGGAGGAGGTGGAGGTGTTGGTGGTGCTCTTGGGGTGAAGGGATGAGTTGTCGGGGTGGCAGTTGAGTGACAGGCGGGCGTAACAAGACAAATTTCAAGTTGGGCGACAAGTGACACGAAGAAGAGGAAGAAGAAGAAGGAGGAGGAGGAGAGGGAGAAGAAGACGAAGAATAGGAAGCTCAAGCAGCGGAATGTAGAGAAAACTTAAATATGCAGGCAACAGGAACGGAAGCAGCAACAACAACAACAATAGCGACAGCAATTTGAACATAAAAATCTCAAGAACAGTGCACACAAACAACAACAACAACAACAACAACAACACCAACAACACCAACAACAACAGCAACACCAACAACTATTCACAGAAATACACTTAAAGACTGCAAAAATATAAAAAGAGAAACAAATTCAAGTCGAAAAATTCAGTTGCGTATTCCAATGTGAGCGGTTGTGAGTGAGTGCGTGTGCGTGTGAGTGGGAGTGTCGTTTGTGTGTGTGTGTTTCTACAAGTGGATACTCGATCTACATTTTTAGAATCCTTTACCTCCACTCATCCCTCTCCCTCCTCTTCACCAACTCTTCCCTGTCGACGTTGTATCCTTTCTTGCTTCCGTTACTGCTGACCCGCCCCTCCATCTACGCCCACACCACCCCCGCCGCCCAACCATCCCCTCCCGTCTTGCTTAGTGGAGCACATAATCAATCTCGTCGGGGATTCCTTGCCTTCGACATGCATTCCGTTTCTATTATCCTCTGCTATTTCATTTATTTTTTAAATCCATCCACTTGCTATTGTTGCAAAAGGACGAGGACTCTGCAAGTCCTTCTTTCACTTCAATGCTAAAGAAATATTAATGATCGTTCGGCTTCCGTAGAAAATCGAAATACTTTCGCATTTACTCTGAACATTTTTTCGTTTACTTCAAACACTTTTTCGTTTATTCTAAACATTTTTTCTTTTATTCCAAACAATTTTTCTTTTATTCCAAACATTTTTCATTCATTCCAAACACTTTTTCGTTTATTCCAAACATTTTTTCGTTTATACCAAACATTTTTTCTTTTATTGCAAACACTTTTTCGTTTATTCCAAACATTTTTTCGTTTATTCCACACATTTTTTCTTTTATCCCAAACATTTTTTCGTTTATTCCAAACACTTTTTCGTTTATTTCAAACACTTTTTCGTTTATTCCAAACATTTTTTCGTTTATACCAAACATTTTTTTCGTTTATTCCAAACATTTTTCCGTTTATTCCAAACATTTTTTCGTTTATTCTGAACGCATTCCGTTCGCTATGAATAGCTTTGCGCTTCATCTGCTCTGAATTCCAGAGAAGCTATTTCGGTGTTTTGTTTGCAGATCGCATTCGATGAAACTGTCATTCATTTGACTTTTCATCGGAAAATTTGAAGACTCCAAGCAGAAGATCTCTGAATAATAAATATATTTATTTATTTCCCAAAAAAATATATTTATTTATTTCCCACTTATTAAAATCGAAGGCAATTCAAACAGAAGTCGAATAATGTAAAAAAAGGAAGTCCAGTATACAAACATCATATTAAATTTATTCTAGTTGGTCTAATCTGCGGTAAATCAAGTTGAAATGATCTTAAAAAGAAAGGCAAATAAAATAAAATAAGTTAAATCAATTACAGTAAATTAAAACTAAACTAAATTTAATTCGAATAATTTTTTAAAATTCTCTGCAAACAATTTGATGATTTGCATCTCGATATTGAAAGTTTCAGTTGAAAGGGAGAAATAAAAAAGCAAAAACCTAGTTTTTCATCAAAAACTGAGTTTTTCATCTAATTCTTGCTTCACAATTAAAGAGAAAACGCTTTCTTGCGTATTTTTCGGTCATTTTTCCTATCCGTATTTATTCATATTAATAAAGTTTTCGCTTTTTTACTTTCTATTTGTTTCTTTTATTTATCCTTCACTGTTGGCCGTTTCCATGTCTGACTCTTTTTTGAGTTTGTATTTCTTTTATTTCCGCTTTTATTTTCCTTTTCTTCCCTCCTTTGCGCACAAATTTCGCACTCTTCGCTAGCTGATTTCTTTGCTTGAATTCCCTGTCGAGGGATTTCAGGTGGCTTCGCAACAAAGAATTTACGAATTTGCGATTTTTTTTTGTAGGAAACACTAAATATATTTTTAAACTGCATAAGATTTGCAACAATAAATTCTGCACCACAAAAACGCTAAAGAATTCAACAAAAGAATTACTGTAGGATTTTTATAATTTTTTTCGTTACCTTTTTTGTTTTCCTTTTATTTCTCTTCACTTCTGCTCTTCAAAGATGAGTCTTCAGCGGATGCTTTTGAGTTTTTTCGGTTTTCTTTTTATCGCTGAAAAGCAGAAAATACTGTAAAATTTATATTATTCAGTAAAATTTAAAGGCAGAAATTAAAAACAATTAAGAATCACGCTGCGAAGAGTTTTTTTACTCATAATATTAAAATGCATTTTAAAGTTTTCGTTCCACGGTGCGATTCAACGGTGCGTGAAGTTTCTCGAACGTTTAAAATGCTTTTAAATGGTTTTTAATTACTGGGCTCAACTCGTGCGTTGAGTAATTGAAAAACAATATCCTGCAGATGCAAGTGAAAATACACGGATACCTGTACACCCACACAGAAGCGCACTCACACTCGTGTGTGTGTATGTGTGTGTGTGCGTCATATCATCCCGGCCAATATCGTTTTAATAAACGCATCCGTTCCGGTTTGCAGCCGCTGTGACTTCCGCCTGGTAATTCCGAGATCGCAGCTGATTCAATAAACTCGCGCTATTTTCGATGTGAATTCCATGAATGAACTGCATGAAGAGATTCCATCTAATTAACACACGAGATCAAATTCCACACACCGCGTGTATCCGTTTAAATTGAACGGACAGAATGGCGGTGAGAGAGGGGCGGCGGTGAATCTGTGGGTTTTTGAAGAGCCAAAGTTAGCTGAAATCGTGGTAATTTGGTTTTAATGGAAGTCTGAATACTTGAATCGCGGCAGCTGCTGCAATAAA
The DNA here is from genome assembly GCA_922984085.1 of Sicus ferrugineus. Lineage (NCBI taxonomy): Eukaryota > Metazoa > Arthropoda > Insecta > Diptera > Conopidae > Sicus > Sicus ferrugineus. Next base: position 58,712,498 of record OV277349.1, read on the forward strand.
CGACAACGCAAACAATGTGTTGGCTGCAAACACCGCTGGCCCTCCGCTTCCTTTGTTGCTGACGACTTCCTTCGTTGTTCCGCTTCACAAATAACCGAACCTTGTAAATTGAACCTTAAATGTTAATTCGATTACGAGAATGCATTCCGATTATGATAGATTTCCGATAAATGCAGTGTTTTAATCGGTTTTTTAATCTGTTTCGAAAGTTCAAAGCGTTTGTTTTTTATCTTCTATAAAATTGTCAATCATACGTCGCGGTGTACAGATTTTCATTTCATCTGCACTCTTGAAATTCAACGCAAACTTGAAGAATTGTTGAATATAAACAAGAATTAATTAAGTTTCATAAATTCTGAAAAATTCTAAAATTCTACTATTTTATTACACTCTAAAAAGAAGTCAAAGAACCTTTTGCAGCAGAAAACTTAATGAAATAATTTTCTTTCAATCTGCGTGGTTATTGAAATTTGTTTGCTCGCTACAAATGAGTTTAAAATAATTTTAGCTTAGTTCCTGCTTTAGTGATTATAATTATTACATCAAATCTAACTGAATATTAAACTGTAAAAAATAATAAAAAAAATTTTTAAAAAAATAAAAAAAATAAAAAAAATAATATGTTTCTCTTTTCAAATTGCTTTTCTTGCTAAGTGAAATTTCTAACAACTAAAAAATCTTTTTACATTTTCTTCTCTTTCATGACTGATTTAACAACTCACCTGAACAATCCTAACAACAACAATAACAACAACTACAACGGAAACGGAAACGACAATAAAATTCGAACAAACAACAACCGCAACCACTAAAGCGGATATAAAACAGGATACCGGGAAAAATTAGAGGATGCAACACACGCAGCCAACAGCCTGCATGTATTTCAATTAGTTTTTATTTTCAACCATTAAAAATCACAGTGTATTTTACACTTTGTAGCATTTATTTTACACTGTAAGCATTTAAAAATAAGCGTTTAATTTAATTGTCGTGAAAGCAGTTTAATTTGAAATTAAATTGGAACCAAAAAGTAAATTAACGAAGACATTTAATAGTATTAAATAAATTAAGAATAAAAAGCCGCTAAATATTATTAGAGTAAAATAAGCACGTAATAAAATCTGTTGCATTGAACTAAAAAACTCGAATGTGATGTGAGAATTGAACGACACGACAAAAACAAAAATGGATTTGTAGCAAGATTTAAAAATTTCAACGATGGTTTTTTGCTGACTCTGCAAAACGTTTTAAAAACTTAGATGGATTAAATTAAGCTTTTAAATAAATGCAGATTTTGTTTTAATTTTCGACAATTACAAATTTTATTTGCCATTAAAGCACAACAGCAACGAAACCAACGGCAGTAAAAAATTAGCATGTTTAATTGCTTCATTAGCAGGACGAGTATGAATGAATGAATGTAAAGCACACACACACACACACACACACACACACGCACACACGCACTAATGTTACTCCGATATAAGCCCTAATACACACAAATACACAAGCAAACACATGAAAAAAAAAAAAAAAAAAAAAACTCATATTCCCGCGAATGACATCACAGAGGCAGTCGGGATTGCGATAATCATTTCCTGCTTTACCAGCAGTCATGGGCGTGCGAAGAGGAGGCCACGGAGCTCCTAATTCTGCTCCTAGCCAAAAAAAGGGTACTGCAACTGAAAGATTATTAAATATTTTCACTTGAATCCTCGTTTTCTACGTAAAATTAATCAAAACAACTGAAAATATGTAATTCCTCGTGAATAATAAATTTTTATCAGTTGTTGATCCTTGCAACTTTCTTGCTCCTTGATCGAAAAATCGATCTAGAGGTCGACCAAAGCTCTCCCCTCTTCGAAATAGTGTTGCATACGCCCTTGACAACAGCAAGAGCAACATTTAATCTACTCTAATTTCATTTTATTCACCTCTGTTAGCTTTACTCTCACTTATGCTGGATATTTTGAAGAGCACAAATAAAATTATGAGCAACATCATTATTAATAATCGTATTGAAGGTAAATTAATTTGTTCATTTGGCGAAAATTCTGCGTATTTTAATAAATCTAATAAATACATTTCAGCCACGCCCACACTCTCTCTCCTTCTTACCACCCCTTCACCCTTCAACTCAAGACTTGAGCGCTCAAAAATGAGAGGAATTTTGTCTATCTAACTTGACTGATTGATGAATTGATGGCTGAAGAGTAGACTAAAAAAACGAGAGAACGAGTAAATGAGTGAGCGTATCGGTGGAGTGACTGAGTAAAGAATTAACTGACAATTTGAGAGAGAGAGACAATTTGCAGAGAGTGATTGAATAAATTTATGAATGTGTTTATAGTATTGGAAAAACTTCAAAGTAATTAAAATTTAAAATCAATTTCGATCAAAACTAATTTGCTCTCTGTTATTTTTTGATTTTCTGTAAACATCAGAATTTTTTTGGGGTTTTATTGAGAAATATTTCAAGATTTTAAGCAAGGACTCGACCATTCAACGTTCCAGGGACTACAATTAACTAGAGAAAGATAGAGAGAGGCAATTATTCCACAGTTTCTAAATAAACGATTTTGAAATCCTTTGTGTCAACCTGTTTTTTTATAATATGACAATTATTGTCCTTGTTGAAAAAAACGCGCACATATCATGAGTCCGAAAAGAATGATTTTATTAAATTAAAATTATATGGACTTGAAATATTCAACCTTTCTACGCTAATCTATTTTCAATATCGAGTTGATTGCAATTTACTTTTGTTATCTAAAATCATTTTCAAAAGTTCTACACCGACAAACGCGACAAACAGAATTAAAAACCAGCAGCAAAATTTCATTAAATGTAGCAAAAATAAGACAAAATATTTACAAACTAAATAAAAATTACAAAAATCTAAAGAATTAGAAATGCAAAATTATGAATATCAAAAGAGAAAAATAAGAATGCATGGAAAATAGTGGGAGCGGATTGTATAAATGTTTTTGCACACGTGATATATTAAGTAAATTTCTACATACAGCACACGTATATATCTATATATATAAAAAATATACTATACTAATGTAAAAATTTTATTTAATTTTTTTTTAATTTTTTTTTTTTAATTTTTTTTTTTTTTTTTTTTTTTTTGATCCAGTTGTATAAATGTTTTTGCACACGTGATATATTACATAAATTTCTACAGACAGCACACGTATATATCTACAAATATATATACTATATAAATGTAAAAATTTAATGTAAAAATAATGTTTAGAAAACGATGGAATTAGTTATTTCGGAATCTTGAAGTAGTGTAAGAAGAAATATTAACACTTCACCCATTTTAGCATGGAATCTTGAGTTCTACTTCATTACAAATATCTCTACAAGCAAAGACGAGTCCATCTACGAATGTGGAATAAATCTAAAACTGCCTGTAATAAAATAATAATATTCAATATGTATTTACAAGGTAAAGAAAAGCAAAAAACCAAGAAAAAACTGAATGTAATCTAGATTATAAGTGACATTTATGCTAAAAAAACACATATTAAATCCGCTATTGAAACCAAATACGATCAGAAAATACTTTACCGAGGCATTCAAGTAAAAATTCATATTTGAATTCATGCTGCGCTAGCGAAAATCGTATTTTTTAACGTGCACTCATTCAACTTGAGTCTGAGATTTAACTGGAATATCTGTTTTTTATGGAGCGATTTTACTAGATATATTTGAATGCACACGATTACGAGCGAAAGTATTCGAACTCGATGATGCATTTAGTTTTCCTAAACTAAACTTTGAAATTAGTTTCTTAACTCTGAAAACATCTATTTAGCTTTTATTAGCTTATAGTGAGAATAAAATATTCCGATTGTTCAACAAATATCTCAAAATCATTTTAAACGGATCGTAAATATATAATAAAGTGATAAAAGTATTCAAGCGGCTTTCATTATCGGTGGATATTTTGTGATGGAAGAGAAGGCAACGGGTAAGTAATGGGTGACCTGGGGAAGACCTTCGGGAAGACTTCGCAATCCCGTGCCTTTGTCAGGCTAACTTGTGGCTCTCAAAGAGCGGCACGCAGTTTCAGTGTAACTCTACACTCACCTTGCGCTCTCCTGGAATTTAGGTTTGCCTCACATCGCGATGCTGCCACCTTGTCGCGTCGCACACTGAAACACTGAATTCACGGCATCGCTAACGTTTTGAATTTTTTGTGGTTTGTTTTCTGTCGGAAAATTTGTGAACGAACATTTCAAAACGAAAGCAGATCAGATCAGATTAAGAAATCCATTAAAATTATCAATTAACTATGACAAAATCCTATTTTCGGAATGCGACGAGTAAAACAAATCGGCTTTTCGCCATCATCATTAATTATTGGCTAGCAATTTGGTCAAAATTTCGTGGAGTCGCTCGTGAGGCGGCGAAATGCAGAAGGTGCGGCTGGATATTGAGCGAGAGCTACCACGATGTCGGCGATGATGAAAAGAACTTCCCACGGGACGACGAGCAGGCATTCCAGGATGTGCAGGAATGCAACGAGGTGAGTTGCGAAATGATGAATAACTTCGGTGTCCTTGTTACGCCCGTGTGTGTGTGTGTGTGTGTGTGTGTTGCACGTTGCCTTTGTGGTAACAAAGTAACGCTCACGTTTCCTCATAACGTGCTGCCGTGACATTGCGTGTGTGCTTAAAATCCACCGACGTTCGACGAAATTGTTAATGAATCTTGCTGGCGAATGCGTAGCGTTGCGTTTCTGTCGAAATTCGATGGGCCCTCGAAGTCCTCTCGCATCACATTCACCTCGACAGCGCTACGTAACGCGGTGAGCTCAACGTTAACGGTGAACTCAACGGTAAACCCCGCTCACGTGGAGAGAAATGAATGAGCAAATGAGAGCGACTCGACTGCGATACTCCGCACATAAACGATTTACTTAATTTCCACAACTTCAAATCTGTTGAGATTTCTAATTACAAAATTATGCATGCAGGCGAATGCACGCAATTTTAGATTACGGATTCCATTGGTATTTCGATGCCATGAGCGAAAAAGTTCAAACCGACTGTCAACGCATACGTCGTCGTCCTCATCATCATCATCACGTGTTTTTCAAATCGTGACGTACTGTGGGAATTACGTAATGCGATTATGGAAGGCGTGAGGGAGCGGTGAGTGTGAGCGGTGAGTGTGAGGGAGCGGCGAGTGGGTGTGGGGAGGGGGAGGGGGAAAACTTATTAAGTGCCGCCATTTTGTTCGAAAGTACTTCGTAAAATAATCAGCTCAGCGTAGTTTGCGAAAACTCCCATGAACGCGTAATGACTTGCTAAAACTTGAATTGCAACCAAATAATTGCAGTTGTGTGTCGGGCGACTGTAGCTGCCGGTGTTGCCAGATTTTAGTTGCTACGTACGAACCGATTATTCGCAATCGTGCGTGATGTTCATCATTTGCCTGTCTGGTCCTCCAGGACCTGCATGTCACGCTGAATGTGTTCATTTTGTGGTTCTTCTTCTTAGTAGCGGGAAGGGGCCGCAGAACAGAGGGACGGAGGGGGCGGGGCATGTGGACAGAGGAAAGGGGGAGGAAGGGGTGAGAGGTCAGTGGAGGCAGAAACTGCAAGACCGAACAATCGTTGAATGAAAAAGCAATGAACGTTCTTCACAAAGTATGACGAATTTTTAATTAACTCTTAAGGAAACGCTAAACCAGCGGGAGCAGCTGACTTCCTACCACCCCTCGCCCCCCCCCCCTCCACTGCCACACCCCCTCAACGCCCTCATTATCCAGCTCTGTAGACCGCTGAGACCAGAAGACCGACTAATGAACGCTTTTCACAGCCCGCGAACGGAAGCCGTTTGCACGTTTGTACATCAATTAAATGACATTTTTATGAATGTGTGTGTGTGTGTGTCTGTGTGTGCGTGTGTGTGTGTGTGTGCGGCCGGGAGTCCTTGTAGTTTTCTCAACTGTAGAGCTTTGAGGAGCCTCGCCAACGTCTTCGTTGGCTTGCAATAAAGTTTTGAAGTCATCTGAGTTTTCTCGAGATAACAAAGTTCACAACGTACACTGAAGTTCGTTCATTACGTAATTAGATTATGTACTGCACACACACTCACACACACACACACACACACACACACGATTACCTACATACAGCGAAAATTACGTCAGCGGAGTCAATTACTCAATTAAAATTAAATTTAAAGAAGAATTCCATCACTTTAGCTTGTTCCCAACTTAGACGCGGCAACTTATCTCAGCAACATGTTGCTAATGAGCGATGGAAGCTGAGTGAGAATGAGAGAGGGAGGGAGAGAGAGTCTCTTCTCTCCGCGTTGTTCTGTTCAGGGTGACCAGACTGTTCTTTGCTGTTTAAAATGCGATTATTTATACAAATTAATTTTTTTTATACAAATTTATTTTTTTTACAAATTTATTTTTTATACAAATTAATTTTTTTACAAATTTATTTTTTTTACAAATTTATTTTTTATACAAATTAATTTTTTTACAAATTCATTTTTTATACAAATTTACTTTTTATACAAACTCATTTTTTAAACAAATTCATTTTTTTACACATTTATTTTTTACACAAATTTATTTTTTATACAAATTAATTTTTTTTACAAATTCATTTTTTTTCAAATTTATTTTTTATACAAATTAATTTTTTATACAAATTCATTTTTTTACAAATTCATTTTTTTACAAATTCATTTTTTACACAAATTTATTTTTTATACAAATTCATTTTTTATACAAATTAATTTTTTATACAAATTTATTTTTTTACAAATTTATTTTTTATATCGTACAAATTAATTTTTTTAACTTATTTATAATATTATTTCCTACTGGGTCACTTGCTTCCTTATTACGGGTGTCGATTGCAAGTGTCAGCCGTCTCCCTCTCGCCTCCCCGCCACTCGACGATGAAGAGCGGCAAACTAATAACACGCTGAAATTATCAGCTGACGAGCTGTAATCGCCGGCGATTTCAACGCACCGACCTTCAGATTCATTAAGCGGAGATTCGGTTTTTTTATCGCGCACTTTTAAAATTCACAATCAGAGTTTGGGGAAATCATTGGTTTAGTTTAATTGTTGTTGTTGCTGTTGTTGTTGCTGGTGGTGGTGGTGGTGGTGGTGAATACTGGTGCGAGTGAGTAATGAAAGCAACAACGACACAGCCAGCGAGCGAGCGAGCACACGAAATGCTAATTCATTTCAGTTCCACAGTTCGCGCTGACGGAATTCGGTGCGCATTTTTAACGCGCACACCGATTTGACAGCTGACAGCCAGCAGCTGATTATCTGATTATTGATTTTTCCAATTTCAGAGCAAACATCGCGCGATTGCGGAAAATGAAATGAAAATCGGTGCGCTCGCGAAAAAAACCAACTCAAACTTCAAGAAGAGACGCAGTGCGGCAGCTGCTCTCTCTCTCTCTCTCACTCTCTCGTTTGTTTACAAGTGCAAGTGCAAGTGTTGTTGCTGTTGTTGTTGTTATTGCTTTAGTGGACGTTATTCGTTGTTCGTTATTCGTTGTTCGTTTGACGTGTTCATGACTGCGCGAGAGAACGAGTGCGTGACACGCGAGGCGGTGTTGTGAAGTGTTGAAAAATCGAGGAAAAATTCGGACTACAAAGGAAATTCAGAAAATTGCAAAGCGCCACTTTGTGGAAAATTCAGTGTTCACTTCACTGTGTTGCGGTGACGAAATTCAAACGCGTCGGACTCGGAAAAAAGTGGCGAACGAAAACCGCACCCCGAAAAAAGTCGTTCGAAATGCCAAAGAATTGCTGCGATAGAGGCACGGAAATGACGTCATAGCAGTGCACGCGCGCGGTGTGTGTGTGTGTGTGCGCGCGTTTGTTTGTATGTCTGCGAGGGCAATCTGGAGCTGAGTGAAAATGTAGCGCTAGAAATTGAGATCGCAATCGCGGGTCAGATCTGAGTTCGCGCTGAACGAATTACTGGAATGACAGTCGCTTGAAGTGGATGGTCGACGCTGTGCGCGTCGCGTGCGTCGTTGCAAGGTGGGGTGAGCGGGTCCCGGCTGTGGCAGCGGACCGGGCTTACCACGGCCAGTGTGTTGGTGCACACGTCTGGGTGTGTGTGTGTGTGTGTGTGTGTGTATGTTTTGTGTTGTACTTCGGTGGTGCCGAAGTTGTGTGAGAATCAACTCACTTGAAATACAATCACACACACACACACACACACACACACACACACACACACACACACACACACACACACACACACACACACACACACACACACACACGGACGAGGCCATCATCCAATCCACCACTTCAAAGTTTTAAATTAATTTTGACTTTACTTTTCTCTTCTTCATCTTCACTCAACCACAACAACGCGAATCACACAGCAGCAGCAGCAGCAGCAGCAGCAGCAGCGAGGAGATCAGCATCAGCGACCGCAGCAACAACTGCTGCCCTCCTCTTCGATGGGCAACAGCCAGGCAACAACAACAACAACCGCTACACCCGCCGAAACCTCGTGCGTCGGCGTCGCAGCGGGTGGCGGTGGCGGTGGCGCTGCCACGAAAAGTGGACGCGGCAGTCGTGTCAAGGTATTCGCGCGATTTGGAGCGAAGAAGTCGTCGTCAACTGCGACGAGCGCACCGAAGCAAGCAACAACAAGAACGTCGGCAGCAACGTCGGGTGCGGACGACCAGCTGGACGATGTAACGGTGCTGCAACGGGGTCACGCTGCTGTCATTCAACAGCTGGAGGCGAACCAACTTGATTTTCGTAAGTTTCAAGAACTTTTATTGCTGTTGTTGTTCTAATTGTTCCGACTGCGTTTGCTGCTGCTGCTGATTTTTATGAATTGACTTTTCAACCGCCGTCCCTCCGCCGAACCTCCTCCTCCTCCTTTCCAGTGTTCGATATTGAATTTTTTTTATAATGTGAATGGAAGGGCAGTTTTATATTTTTGTAGTGCGATGTTTGCTTCGTTGTTGTTGTTCTTGTTGCTCTTGTTGTTCTTGTTGTTTTAATCCTGAATAAGAATGAATTTAGGAAAATATGAATTTTATTCAAAAATGTGCTTAAAAAATGAAGTTTTCTGAAAACAATTTTTGATTTTCTCTAAATAACATTTATTAAAATTAATTTAAAATGATGAAACTACTTGAAATCTCTCGAGTGTTCATTCCTCGCTTAATCTAGAAAACGAAATTACTGAGAATTTTTATTCTTTATTTAAATTTCAATTTTAAATTTCTGATTTAAATTTTAAACCTCGACATCCGCCTCGTTGAAGTTTTTGCGGAACGATTTCTTCCAAGCGTCTTTCGAGTTTTTTTTACAGTGCATGTGAAACGATTTCCACTCCGGATATAAAAAGAAAACCACAATTTTTCGATTCTTTACCAACTGCATGACGTTTTGAAGCAAAAACAAAAAAAAATGCAACTCACTTTCAATACTGAAAATTTAAAAAACCACAAAAAAACAAATTTAATTTAGGTCAACAAGCGCAACCCGCAAAAAAGCCTCTCAAGAAGAAGAGATCGACATTTTTCTGCCGAAGAAACGCACACGATGATGACGGAAGCGATGACGAAAGCGATGACGAAAGCGATGACGAAAAACTGCCCGCTGAGAGGGAAGCGAAGAATTTCGCGGCGATTTCGCGCCAGAAGCGACGAGCACCGAAACCGCCACCGCAGGCAACACCAACAACTCTCGAATCAAACACAGCACCAGCAACAACAACAACAACAACAGCAACAACAACAACAACGGCAACAGCAGTGATAACAACCGAGCCGCTCGCAGCAGACAATACAAGAACCATCATCACTGCCGACCATCGTGAATTCATCGAGCAACTCTTCGATTCGGTAACGCTTGTGAATACGCCAGCCTCCACGATCAACAGCCCGCTGGAAGTGAGAAGAGCAGTAGAGCGCAAAGAGCGCAAAACTAAAGCGGTTGGAAGTAATAAACCCACTCTGGAAGTCAAACCAACAACATCAACCACGAAAACAACAACAAAATCAGTGAAGAGTAAGGAAACAACAACTACAACCACTGCTATTTTTTTGGATACAATAGACGGCGACTCCACACACAAGAGGGGAGCCGCAGCACTGGAAGCCGCAGCACTGGAAGCCGCAGCAGGAGTATTGAGTACCGAGAACGATGTCTTCATGAAATGCGTCATGCCAGACAAACAGGGTAAAATAACAATAACAATGACGAAAATAAAACAATTCTTGATAAAACTAACTGAGACTTCAGACGTCTGCTGGGTTTCGAGTGGCTTTTGCTTCGCTTCGATTGTATTTCACTTCCACTGGCTTCCACTGGAATGCTTGATTGTGGAGCAAATGAATGCGGTGGGGAAGCAAAGACGGTGTTGTGTAACAAATAAAATAAAATACATTTATTTTAAAAAAATATAAAAAAAATTATATAAGATAAATAAAACAAAATAACGTAAAATATTAAAAAAAATAACAAAAATAAGTACTGAATAAATTATGAATATATTAAGAATTAATTAAAGAAGAAATTAAAGAATTTATCGTGTAAAATATGAATGAAAAAGAAATCAATCAGTGAATTATTCACGTTGTGCGAGCAAAAAATGCTTCTGGTTTACCAAATTAATCTGCCAACAATTCTGGAACACACGAACAAATATAAATTGAATAGCAATGATTATGAAATGAAAACATTTTATCGCAATAATTAATAAAAACGTGGAAATTTAATCGTATTACAAAACAACAGATTAATTTGAAATCAGTAAAGCAATAAAATAAAATCAAATATTGTGTGGATTGAGAAGATTCATCAGTAAACAAAACAACAGATAAATTAAATATGTTAAATTAAAAATGTATATAAATTAAAAAATATTTGTATTAAAATGAAGAAATTCTACTAAATTTTTTGCATTGATTTCTTTATAATTTCAATAAAAATTAAGTTATCTTTAATAAATTCCAAACTGTTGCAGTTAAAATTCCAAATTTAATGAATTAAGTTGTTTCACGAACACTTTTCAAAACTCAATCACTAAATTTGAAATTAGTGAGTGAGTTTTAAAAGTGAAATAAAATCCAGCGTCTGAAAAGTGAAGAAAATCACAAATCACAACACTGACGCGCTCTCAAACCCGCTCGCGGGAGCGTTTCAGCGTTTGAGTCTCATCGCTGCCGTCGTCGGCGTCGGTGAGCAGTGAGCAGTCAACCGCAACCGCAAGCCAAGCAAATCAAAGTCGTTCCACGTTCCAGCCGCGCTCGAAGCCAGCGTTAGTAACGCTTTACGTTTGGTAGTCGCGAGTGTCGGTGTCGAGGTTGTGTCGCCGCCAGTAGTGGCCACCGCAGCGCCGAAATCGATTGCAGCAGCAGCAGTAGCACGAACAACAGCAACAACAGGGGAAAAAGAGAACGAAAAAAGTTCGTATAAGGAATGTAAAGGAAATTTATTAAGAAGCCAACAAAACAAAAACGATTCCCCGCGGCAAAGGAATGCCAAGACAGGAAATTTAATAATTGAAACCGAATCATGGAAGACGGTGAACGCATTAAAAGCAATTGAATTCAAGGAGTGGGAGAAAATAACAAGAAGAATTTTTAAGCCCGTCGCCACTGAGATCGCAGACGCCACAGGTGGGCAAAAATTAGAGAAATCCAATAAAATACAAACAAAATTTTGCAAGAATGAAGAAAGTGAATGCATAATTAAGTAAAAAAATAGATGGCTTGAACTCTATCGTCACCCTCACCATCATCATCATCATCGTCATCATCATCATCATCGTCATCATCATCATCACATCACATCATCAAAACCGTCAACAGAAAAACTTCACTGGAAGTTCAATTCTTGTATTTGTTGTCTTTTCGGTTTTTGTCTCCACCAAGCTTTTCTTTTCTCTGAAAAGTTGTGTTCTCTCAACATATTTTTTGCACGAGCGTATGCGGAATTTTGTCAAAGGAGGCGCGGGATTGAATAAGTGAAACACATTTTTATTTCAAAAATGTTTTAATTTTCTTTGTCCTTTTTTTTTTGTTCAAACGGGTGTGTTTTTCAATGTTCTCCCAAAATAATATATTTTTTATTCATACTTAATAGTTGGTTTAGGGGGAAGAAAACCCCCCCGTTTGTTCCCGATTTATTCTGGTTTAGCCGGTGCTACTTTTCTCCCTGATTTTAATGGAATGTCGGAGAAGGTGTTGCAGGGAACCACATTTCAACTGTGCTGTGTGTTGTTTTGCTACATTTTATTTGTGTTCTCCTCACAGACTAAACAACCTTTTTATACAGGGTGTGGTAACTAACTTTCGCTATTCAAAATTTTGCAAAATAAATGCTTTTTTCGTTATGTTCTTCAGTACTTTTTTCGGTATAATCAAGATTTTTTAAATACCAAATACTGATTTAATTTCTCTGGCACACAAAATCCTCTCTTTCTCGCATTTCACTCTCCATATTCTCTCACTTAATTCCTTTCACACTTTTAGCTCTTCAAGTTGAGAAAGAATTTAATCTATTTATACATACAATAACAAAAACAAAACAAAACAAACAAAAACAAATGTGGCAAAAGAGACAAACATTAAAAATGAATTGTTTAGCTGCATTAATTTTAAATTTATTTTTATAACCATTCATTTAATAAAGAATTTGCATCAAAAACAGATTGAATGAGAAGAAGCGGAGATATTTAAATCGGTTTTTTTTTCATTTGGATTGTATTAATTTCAACTTAAATATTTACACTTCATCAGCGTGTCAATGAACGTTTTTTGGTAGCAACGTTTGTTCGGTTTTTAAAATTGTTTTAAATTATTAAAGTCGATTAAAGAGTTTTGAGTGGATTCCGATTTTCATTGACTGCATTAATTCATCAACGATGTCGATTCAAGTTGAAAATTGTGGCTTGAAGTTGAGATATCAATTCTTCGATTGTTTTAACTTTAAATTTTAATACGATTGTTTTGAATTTAAATTTTTAATTCGATTGTTTTGACTTTAAACTTTAATTCGATTGTTTTGAATTTAAATTTTTAATTCGATTGTTTTGACTTTAAACATGAAACGGGTCACCATCTGCTGTGGTGTTCATAATTTGAAATCGTTCGGGTTATCTGATGGTTTTTGAAGATTAGTTTTGATGTTGCCTACCAACTCCAGCCGGTTATTTGTCACTCAACGCAACAACGAGGCAACGAAGTACCGTGAAAGCCATCGCTTCCCCTCCCCGCGTTATTTATTACCCTCCGTTCTGTATCTCGTCTGTCTTCTCCAACAGATGACGTGGAGGACGGCAACGACGCTCTACGCTTCTGCGACAACGCGAGTGACGATGACGACGAGTTCTGTGTTGATGTTGACGACGACGATGATGATGATGATGATGACGCTGACGACGACGACGACGACGACGTTGATGATGGCATCTCTGGAGTTAACACAGCGGCTCCCCCTCTGCGGAATTACGAACTCATTTCTCTAAAAGAGATGACAACCAGTTCTGATTCGCTCTTTACAGACCCGCTGTCAGCAGCGCACGACAGTTGCGCCCTTCGCGGCGCATCAGGACCTGGCGGCGGATCAGTAGCCGGCGGCGCATCAGTAGCCGGCGGTGGGGAAGGAGGAGGCAGAAGCAAAAGAGAGCGCGAACGAGAGCAGCAGCGTCCACGAGGCGAGCGTCCACGAGGCAAGCGTCCACGAGGCGAGCGGCCATTAAGCGAAATCAGTGCCGCCTCTGGCGATACTTCGGGCATACTGTCGCCCCTCACCGCCAGTGCGGTGTGGGAGCTGCAGCGGCGGCATCGAGCTGACAAGCTGTCACAGCTGTCCGTGTCGCCCACTTGTTATCTTCACGTAGCCGCTTGCGAGCGATCAACCGGCGGCGACTCGGCGGCCACAGAGCCGAGTCCCGACTTCGAAGCGGAGGTCGACGGTGCCGACGAACGCATGGCGCTGCAGTTGGGCAAGAAGCTGGCGCAGGTGCTGAGCAATAGCGGTGCCACTGGTGGACCTGGTCACGCCGCGGACGCTGCTGGAGTTGGAGTTGGAACGCCGCCACCACCACAAACCGTGGCCACCAATGATATGTTCAACATATCGAAGGCGAAGAAGATCGAGCTGCAAAACCTGTCATCACGAATTTTGGGGCATCCAACGGCGGCGTCAGAGACGGCGTCGACGGCGTCAACGCTCGCAACGGCGGCAGCAGGTGAGATTTAACAACAATTCTGTTGAATAGCAAGTAACTAAAAGTTGTTCGTTATTATTTAAAAGTCCTTTGTTTCCGTCACTTGATCTCATTACAGTAATTCGCGTGTTAATTCGCGTGTTAATTACTAATTACTAAATACTATTTTTTGTTATTATAATCCATGATAACAAATTTAACGGCAATATAAATTGTGTTTTCCTTAATTAGAAGAAGCAAACTTTGTTTTTTTTTTGATTTAAGTGATTAAAATACTTAAAAAATTTCTTGGAAATTTACAATTTCTTTAAAATAATAATGAAAAGTTGAACAAAGCTTTTGATTTCCTAATAACAACCCAGGCAGGTCCCGAATTCTCCGAATTCCTTCCGAATTCTGAATTCTGTTTTCCCCTCCATTAATAAGGCTGCCCAATTTAAGGCTATAAAAGAAAACCTGCAATCAAACGCGTCCTGCCGCTTGTTCTCGTTTCCTTCCTTTTTCCTGACATTCAGAACGGAAATCCTTTTATTATTTTCCACACGTCGATATTCTCCGCACTTAATGAAGCTGTAAAAATTACAGGGTTTCTTTTTTTTTCTTCTATCCACTTTTTCGTTGTTGTTTATTTCATCATTAGCGAGCTTCTTCGAAGAATTTAACTTGATGCCGTCGTTTGCTGTTCGTTATTTTCTTCCTGATGTTGTTGGCTTGTTTGGGGACAAATTCGATTTTTAATTAGACTCAAATACACACAAATGTGTGTTCCGTCAACAATAGACTTGGCTATTTTTTTTCCTTTGTCCTTTCAGTGTGACGAAAAAAGGGACTCCTTCGCAATTTCTCATTACTTTCTCTGCTTTCTTTACTACATTGGAGAAAATAATTGTAAATAAACAATTTAATATTTTTTAAGCATCGTTCTAACATTAAAAAAAAACTATTTCTAGTGTTGACGGAAGAAAATGTTTGTTTTTCGAATGATTATTAGTCGTATTTTCTTATTATTATTAGTTTTTGAACTCAACAAAAATTAGGCAATCGAAGAAACGTCCTTGCGACGAGATTTTCTTGCACGTTTCGCTGTAATGGCAACAGTTTTTCTTTTTTTCTTTTTTTTTGAGAGGAAATTTTTGTTAAGGGCGAAATAGAATTCGTTGAGTCTCTTTCGTGATTTCATTTTTTCTTATATTATATCTTTCTAAATTAAGTAAGCAAACACTTTTCTTTCAGCTTCAACAAATGCGGCAAAAATTCCGCCATCGCCGTCGGTGTCGGAAACTCAGTCAACCGTTATAATTTCCTTCAAGTCGTCATCGTCATCATCGTCTCCGACACCAGCAGCAGCGACAGCATCGCAAACACCTGTTCAGCTACAGGCAGCATCGCAGTCATGCGAAGAAACGGGCGCCGGCGGCAGCAGCAGCAGCACAACCGGCGGCCCCGACGTCTCCCACACCTTTGCCACGCCTCTCTCCATCGCCCACGCTACGTGCTCGCCCAGCAGCAACGTGCTCAAGAAGGTCGCCACTTTTACGGTTGAAAAATCATCCGCGGCATCACCATCATCAGCTGCAACGGCAACGGCATCGGCAACGGCATCGGCAACGGCAACGGCATCGGCAACGGCAACGGCATCGGCGCTTGCAGCTACAGCGGCGGCGGCGGCGGCGGTGGCGAGCGCAAATGGTTCCGCTGGAATGGCGTTGGCAGCGCATTCCGAAACCGTCGCTCCGAAGCGCCGGCTGTCTTATGTGCCGGAAAAGTTAAGCTTCGCCGCATATGAAAAGTTTGAAGGTAAGTTTTGAATATGTTGTTGGTTTTGTTGTTGCTGCAGAGACTGGGATGATGAGTTGTATTGCGCTTTTGTAGTTGTTGCACCGTTAGTTTTATGTACACAGGAAGAAAAGCGGCACATGAAATTAAATAAATCGACGAAATCGATCTACATCATCGAGAATTCTTGTTATCGTATCTATTCTCTCTCTCTCTCCCTCTCTCTCTCTTCCTCTCTCACTCTCACTCCCCCTCTCTTCCTCTCTCACTCTCACTCCCCCTCTCCATCTCTCTCTCTATTCCTCTCTCACTCTCACTCCCCCTCTCCATCTCTCTCTCTCTCTCTCTTCCTCTCTCACTCCCCTCTCCATCTCTCTCTCTCTTTCCCTCTCCCTCTCTTCCTCTCTCTCCCTCTCTCTTTCTCTCTCTCTCCCTCTCTCTCTTTCTCTCTCTCTCTCTCTCTCTCTCTCTCTATTTCTCTCTCTCTCTATCTCTCCATCTCTCTCTATCTCTCCATCTCTCTCTCTCTCTCGCTCTAATTTGAGACGTTAATCCGGGGGTTGTAGCTCATTTAGTAATGACGTATTCGAGATTGATTTTGTAGTCGAGACGATTTTGTAGTTGAGGCTCCTGGTAATCGAGGCGCACTTGTAGTCGTGTCGTTGACCGAGATTGAGATCTTCTTCAGTCGAGTCTATAATCGAGGTCAAGAAGGTCTGTAATGGAGTTCAAGAAGATCTGTAATCGAAGTCTACACTCATTCCTTTCGTAGTTGGAACGAGTGCAGACATCCCAAAAATCGAAAACCTCCATCGGGCGCATCATCAGGGAGCCCCCTCACTATATCAAAACCGAACCCAATGGGTTGATGTACGTAGAACGATATTTACTATATATATCAAGTTTTAAATGTCCTCTACACTTTTAAAGACGGATAACTTTCTTTAATCAGCTTTATAAGAAAATATAGATAAATATAGTGTTGATAATTTGGCGTCATAGTTAACTATGACTCTAATGTTAACTTAATTTCTCATGTCGATAACGATAGCAGGTTTGAGTCGAAGAAAGCATTCCAAAATCTATCTATAGTTCAGTTATATTCAAGTGAATTATTAAAAAGAAAGCCCGAAAAAGTCTAGAGAGAGTTATATGCAAAAATATCTATTCAAAATAAAAAAGACCTACAAAACGTCATGAAAAAGTGGTTGAAAGTGGTGAAACAATATCGTGCTCGACGTGATAAAATTACAATCTTCACCGTCAACAACGTCAATCAACGTTGCCAATTTTCGCAATCGTCAAATGAAATTTGCCTGGAATAACAAGTCAACTAAATTCCTCCGCCGTAGACGCCAGCATGCGAGCTTTATATGTCCAGCGATGCGATGATAACCTTATTACTTGAACAGATACCGCATCGGCGAAGCAGCTTTCGGCAGTTTGGTGCCCACTGTTGGCCACATATGGCCACCGTGCGGTGCTCAACCGCCCGAACTCTTCCTCATCCGCGGCAGGGTTGAAGGACTCGGCGCAGGATTTCCAGCACACAACACTTATGCGGTTGTGTCGAAATTTTAACACAGTTGCAACTTCACTACGGACGCAGCGGCAGCGGTTGAACATACACGAGAGTATTTTGCCCGCCACCGCCCTCCTCGCCGCCCTCAATGGCCGTGGCATGATGAATTGGGTCGAAGTGGCAAACGGCCTGAATTGCATGCATGCGATGAACTCCACGAATTCAGCAACCATTCGCACCACAACAGCAAACAGCAGCAGCAGCAGCAGCAGCAGCAGCATATCGGCAATGAAGTCCCTGCTGTCCACTTGTCACTCTGACATCGTCAACAACATCCACATCCACACCTGCTGCAGCAGCCGCAGTTACTGCTTGAAATTGACCGTAAAACCGTCATCAGGTGGCAGCTTCCGTCACTGCGACCTCAAATGTTGCTCATTTCGCTGCCCTACAACAGTATGGTTGAGGATTTCATCCTTTGTCGTCCGTTGCAACGTGAGTTATCAAGAGATGTCAGTGAGAGTCTCTTCCTCATCATTTACACCAATTCCCACGAATCAGCTTAAGCGGCTTTCGGCACACGTGTTCGTAATATACTGACGTAATGCCTTTACGAAATCGCAAGGACACTTGGCAAGAAAAACCGCACAAACGATGCTATATATGGATTGTTCGGTATACGTTGCTTTCAGGAAATTGTTCTTTTCTTCACAATTTCAACATGGGATTTCCTTATCTCCGGTACACTCGTTGTACAAATAGTTCCATCGAAACTATCTTTGAAAAACGCTTGGTTTCTAAAAATCTTTGCATGAAAAGAATAATGGACCTGATTCTTGTTTTCGCTGATAATACCTTCTGATATTTCGAGATATTTCTTCTAGTAGCTTTTAAATATAGACTAACTATTACGTTTCAGAGTATTAATTCGAAAACGAGTATATTTTCAAATAATAAGCACGAATGCAAGCACGGAAGAATATCAGGATTGAGTTTTGGCATCAAGTTTTGTACCTCATTAAAATATTGATTTAACTTCGAATTCCAAAATTGTGCTATCATTATTATTATCATTATCGAATTTATATTATGCTGAGATTTATTACTTTTCGAAATTCACATCCGAAATCCTTTCAAGCCTAAAGGTTTTCAAATTTAAACCATTTAGCTCAAAATGCAAATACTCTACGCTGCAATTTGAAATTTTTCATTCCGTTTAAAGTGTGAAAACTTTGGATTTCAAAATGAAAGTGGTTTTCGTAACTTCACGCGGTTTCGCGGCTCCTGTTTGCCATAATAACAGATGAGGATGATGATGATCCACTCACCACTGCATCACATTTGTTGATTGAAAGAAGGGTTAAGGGGGAGAGAGGTTTGGGTGGAAATGTAATCATCAGGATGGTGACCAGCTACAGGCTTTCAACTGATGAAATCAACTATTGATTTTATTTTAGCGGTTGTCCCGAACGCAAGCAATTTTGTTACCGATTTCGAAACTGCAAATATGAAGTGGGCACTGCGGGTAAATGAGGTCAGAAATTAAAATGTAATGGCAAGGGATGTATTGAACTATATTTTCTATTTACGGCAAAATAATCGATTACTGAGGGATATAATAAATATTTTACTATTGCGATAAATTAACGTAGATCCTCCACAAAAACCAATTCACATTTCACTCAGTGGAAATGATGTTCCTTAAAAGTTATTTAAAAAAAGAGAGTTAAAACTACTTCAGTACTTTCAGGTTGATTTTCAAAAAAAAAATTACAATCAGTAAGCTCTTCATAAACTTCAATCAACTGAAATCTGAAAATTCGATAAAAGCAAAAATAAACGCAGCAAATGGTTCGTAAATTTAAAAGCGTACATTTTTCCATTAGCATAGAAAAAATAGTCGCTACCGTCTGCGCAACATCTACACAGTTCTACCATTACTTCAAAATACGATATGGTATTGAAGTTATAAGTTACGGTACGGGTTTTTATAATTGCATCTCTTTATATTGCAATTTTACAGTTCAGATGTCTTCTTTCTTGCAGGTCAAATGCTAATGAAGTGGCTCATCTCATCACTGCAGTCGCCATCGGGCGGTGGAGGCCTTGCAAGCGAGCAGGATCTGAATGCCCTGACCACGCAATATTGCAACAATCTCGTCAACGTCGGTGTGCTGAAGCAAATATCGGAGAAGAATGATTTGGAAACTTTTAGTGTAAGTGGATTTTCTTCTTTTTTTTTTTGTACTCAGACTGACCACAACAATTAATCAAAAATTCGCTGAAAAGTTCATTCAAATATGAAAAAAGTAAAAAAAAAATGCCAGACATCGTCTAGAAGAGGTAGGGGAAAAAAATTGTCTCCGTAATAAAAATAATGAAACTATTCAGCTGTTGACAAAGAAAGAGTGCGAGACAACTGAAGTACCCACTGCAAAGTTAACGAACTCTCTTGAGACTCAAGCGACAGAGTTTCTTTGTAAGAATTTCAATAAATTTTTAAGATCAGTCACAGCAGGGAATTGAGAGTTCCAAGTGCGGAAGATGATGAGTTGATGAGTTTTGCTAAACTTGTAAGGATAGCAAAACTTTTCGAAAAGTATTTTAACTGAATAAAATCTAATGTTCGCCAACTTAACTTGGCAATCGAAACAAAATATAGAAATAAGGGATTTTAAACTTGCCATTTCCATCTTTAGCATTTATTGGCAATTGTTATAGTGAACAATTTAACTGAAAGATTTTAAAAATGCTTTGCAAATATCGTTCATAACAAAATATCGTTCATAACTTACACTAATGCATCATGTGAGTATGTAGAAATGGTGGACACATAATAAAAGAATAGAACGCGTAGTACTTTGCTGGTATATTTTGAAACCCTTAACCACCCGCATAAAAGCTAAGCTAATTGCGCGTTAAGAAAAAAGGGAAAAGCGTCTCGTAGGAATTCGTCCCTTTTCATTGTCACCTATGGCTGGTGGCAAGCTCACAGCAAATCCTCTTAACCTTTTCAGTCCATGTGTCCTCAACTTCTCTTCGTTTATTGTTTTCACCCGCTTAACTACTGCTTGCAGCATTTGCCCACAAAACACTAACTTGATTCACAAACAACTGCTGCTAGAACTTTTTAACTTTTCAATTTCCCCATCTTCTCTCTTTCCTACGTATCTGATGTCACTACTTGCTTCATCCAGCAACCATCAACAGCTTCTTTGATGCTTTGGTAGAAGGCTTAGTTAGCTCAGTTGGCTTTGTCTCACTTTCTGTTTCTTTCCTTAGCCTTATTATGTTCTTTTTTTCACACACAATTTACCCTGGATTAACTTAGTGCGAAGACCAGCTATTGAAAATAGGTTACAAAATGACGGTTATCATTATATTACGTAATTCCTGAAAGGTGGAGTTCTTTGACAATTTTCAGGTGTGTTGAAGATTACTTCTACATCATCTCCATGTGATAAAACTTTATGTTCCGTATGATGTTATGTGATGCCATTTATTTGATAGGCAGGCGTGGTTCACCCACGTTACAAGTACAGAATCTATAGAGTTTTTAGCACAGGCACCTGTCTAGTTGGCTTAACCCAACATTACCAATCGCATCCATGTCTACTATATATCTACTATATCTACTATATATGTATATAATATAAAAGGAAAATTTTACAGAAAATCAGAAAACACCTGCAATTCTAACGTAAATTCCAGATAGTTAGTGAAGAAACGAGTATATCGCATTTAATACCGTTCACCATACATCTCCGGGGCAATCCAAACATTGTAGCCGCCTGTACTGAAGGACGTGTGTAGCTTATCACAGTTGTACTCCACAGGTCGGAATCGTTTACGGCACCGTGACTGACACTGATACCACCACCCACAACACCGCATCGCGCAAAGTTATACAAAGTGTTTTCCGCTTTCGAAGACTAACTCTCACAACCCCATTTGCGCGCAACCCCATCATCGCTCCATTTGTAGGAAATACTTCGTGCAAATAAGGTGGAAATTGCAGACTTTGCTAGCATTTTAATTGAAGCACTCGAACTCTGCTCTGTTCAATGTGAGTTCAATTACATCGTAAACTCACATTTTTCTGCTACAACCTGAGATTTTAATGCATTTTAACGGAGGGAATGAAGTCCTCCACCTTTTGGCACCTGTAAATGTGGAGGGTATAGAAAGAAAGTGACGTCGATTTCACTTGAAAACGTTTGCATGGTATTTCCCTACCACAGCTTGATGTCCTAGCAATAACTTTTCAATTCACATTGTAAAACTTATGCGTCTTCAGCAAGGACCGCAGTTAAGTACAATATATGAATTGTCATTGAGCTCTTTATTGAGCCCTTAGAATCCCAATGATTCGGGTCCGGTACAAGCACCAGTAAATGCTGCAATTCAACAAACATCACAGGGTATCAGACTTCTGAAGCTAGGAAGCGGGAGCAAAGTATGAATGACAAAAAGGAAACAAGGAACGGTGTGAAGATGTATGAAAAGTTCAGTTTTCAGAGCTCGCTGCCGATGATATTTGGAGACCCCACACTTGCTGTTGTTCATTAGATATGATGAATAAATTCGTATGCTTGCAAACTAAAATTTGTTCCCTCTTTGTTTTTCATACAAGAGTGGATTGTTTTCCGTTTTTTCACTCCTGACCGCTAGAAACCTAAATGATCTAATTTTTAAGGGCCGCCATTGCATATTGGATGTAGACCATTGTTAGTATATCTAATATAAAAGTGCATGAACGCTTATAATATATTTAGCTTATCAAAAATTAATCCTTTAATTTAATAAGATGGCAGTGGCAAAGTTTCCAGCTATTTCCACCAAACCAAACTTGACGAGGGGTGACGGAAATTCGATCCAGAAACCATCATTTCCAGTATTTATTTTTAAAATTATCCCTAGAGGCATTCTTGCAACAAGTTAATTCCGTGAAGTTCCTCCCAACTTTTTACTAATTAAAGTCTACTTATATTTTTCTATTTATAGCCCTTCCATATGTACCAATGGACGCACACCGAGACACCCACGACATCCCTACCGCTTACACCCGGCAAACTGGACAAGGCGGCTGCTTGGCCACATTGTAGTACACCCACCAGTGCCCCACGGATACCCAAATCTATTCAGGTAGACTCGCCGTCGTCGTCCGATGTACAGGTGCAGCTACTACGCAAGCGTTTGCTCGGTTGCAACTCCCTGGCCGAGGTACACGCTGTGCTGCACGAAATTCCTCTGGAATTTCAACGTCGACCCTCAAAACGCTGTATGCAGATTACGGAATTGCTTAATGCAAGCGAAGCTACTATTTACGAATACGAAAAACGATCGCAGAATTTAGCCGATCGCGGTGATGGTAGAAAAGTTGCTACCGTTCAAACAGACGCTCTGGCGGAGGGTGGTGAATACTGCAGTTGCGGACAAAAAGCGAGAAATAAAATAAACACGGACAAGACAACTTTTGAAAGAGGCGTACAAACTACACCAATAAAAGACAAACCTGTGGAAAATGTGGGAGATTCAGCAGCAAAAACTGCTCCGCCTCCTCCCCCTCCTCCTCCACCACCACCACCTGTATTTACGGGGGGGAAAGCTATTCCACCACCTCCTCCTCCTCCGCCACCTCCTCCTCCTCCACCACCTCCAGTATTTGCGGTGGGAAAAGCTATTCCACCACCTCCTCCCCCACCGCCTTCAGTAACGGCTGGCGCTATTCCACCACCTCCTCCGCCACCTCCATCAGTAAGAGGTGGCGCTATTCCACCACCACCACCTCCTCCTCCACCTCCCCCACCGACAGTACCGGCAATTGGTGTTCCTGCTCCTCCACCACCACCGCCACCGCCACTCCAAAATCCCGTGGCTCTACCATCAGCTCCACAAGACACCAGTCCTCCGCCAGCGCCACCTGCTTTGCATCTCAACACAACAGCCACGCCGCCTCCTCCATCAGCAGGCACACCAAAGTCGGGCTCATCCACTACTCCTGCCCCTCTTCCAAACCCCTCAGAAGGCGGCTGGTTTAATCAGACCAACAGTAAGTCCAGCGGACATCCTAAGATGAATTTCGCTCTAATCTCTCCTCTCTTCGCAGTCATGCGCAAAAATGCTGTCAATCCTCCGAAACCGATGAAACCGCTTTACTGGACTCGTATTGTTACCACCATGCCGACTCCACCTCCTGCAAAACCGCAAACGTATTCGAGTAACAGTTCTGCAGATGATGCCAAGGTGGAAGTTGATGCTGCAGACGCGAGTCCCCCCAACTCTGCACCTCCAAAGGAAATCTGGCAGGAAATCGACGAAACCAAACTCGACAACATCGACGAGTTCACAGAACTCTTCTCACGCCAGGCCATGGTGCCGGTGGTCAAGCCAAAAGAGAAAAAGGATGTGCGCGTCAAGGCCATGAAAGTTTTGGACAGCAAACGTTCCCAGAACGTGGGCATCGTCTCGCGCAGCCTCCACGTCGACTTCTATGAAATCGAACACGCCATCTATCATGTGGACACCTCGGTAGTGAGTCTGGAGACGCTGCAGCAGATCATCAACATCAAGGCCACCAGCGAGGAACTGGAACTGATCAAGGAAGCCGCTCAGGGCGATGTGCCGCTCGATCACCCCGAACAGTTTTTGCTCAAGATCTCACAGATATCCATGTCGACGGAGCGCATCTCGTGCATTGTATTCCAGGCGGAATTCGAGGAGTCGGCTACGGTGATCTCGCGGAAGCTGGAAGTCGTGACACAGGTGTCGCAGTTCTTGGTTGATTGCGAAGACTTGAAGCTAGTGTTCTCGATCATTCTAACGCTGGGAAACTACATGAACGGTGGTAATCGTCAGCGCGGCCAAGCCGATGGCTTTACGCTTGAGATTTTGGGGAAGCTAAAAGATGTCAAGTCCAAGGAGTCCAATACGACGCTTTTGCATTTCATTGTGCGTACTTACATTACTCGCAGACGTAAGGAGGGTGTTCAGATACTAGAGATACCGCTACCTGTGCCAGAACCTTCGGATGTGGAGAGAGCGGCTCAGGTAGACTTCGATGAAGTGAAGTCTCAGATATCTGAACTGCACAAAAAATTGAACGGTACGCATTACTCATGAACTCTTCTGATTCGAAAGGACAGAAACTAAAGAAAGATGGTAATTTAAAGTCGGAAACTATCAACCTTTAACTCGCCATCGGCTGCTTTTCGTATCGTTAATTCATGGCAAACACGGGCCAGAAAACTGGTAGATTTCTCTTCTAAATGCGATAATCGCGATAATGATGCAAATCAAAATAGTTTCTTTTCCACCGAGCAATAATCACAATCGACCGTTTTCAGTCGAGATGAGAACCGAGATCAGTTACGCTCATTTTCATTCGACACAAGGATCGGTATTGCGATAACCTCCAAACTCTCTTAGCGATTCTCGATATCATCAGAGTCTTTTTTTGAAATCATAATTAGAATTGAGATCGACACAACATTTTCAAATGAGAATCGAGATAGTATTTTTTCCACCGATGCAAGAATTACGATCGGAATAGATCTTGCTCACTCGAGATAAAAACCGAGACTATTCACTCTGGTTTAGTCGAGAAGCACCCTTTTCAACTGAGTGAAGAATCGATATTGAATAATCCTCCGAATCTCTATAATCTCGATCGTTTGCATTGCTAATTGCATAATGAATTCTTTTTTTAATTCACAGTCTGTGCACGAACAACCGAGAAGGTGGTCATGGTTTCAACAGAAGACACACTCGAGCCGTTCAAATCAAAGATGGAAGAGTTCATTGAGAGCGCTACGAAAACGATTGCTCAGCTAAACAAGGATTTGGATGAATGTCGTGAACTGTTCGTGGATACCATGCGTTTTTACCATTTCACACCCAAGTCACGCACCCTGGAACAGTGCACGCCTGACCAGTTTTTCGAATATTGGACGAATTTTACGAACGATTTCAAGGACATTTGGAAGAAGGAAATCGCCATGCTTTGGAATGAGTTGTAAGTAATGGAGGAATTCATGAAGAAATTTTTTATTTGATTTTGAGTACCTATTCCTCAGACTAAAGAAATCAAAGCAAATACAAATGCAGACTCGTACAAACGTGAAGACGACCAAGCTCAAACCGGGTGGACTCAAAGAGCGCATCATGCGACTGAGCAAGAAGTAGTTAACGTAATGCCTCGCCTCGCCCAACACACTACCAACTAACTAAACTAAGTTTCTATTTCTGAATATTTATATATCGTAGGAACATGTTGCACATGCGCACCTCTTCTTGCATTTGTTTGATACCTGTGTGTCTTGAGATCATTGTTATTATTACTATTATGTAATTGAGAAATCTGATATGTTGTGTGCATAATTATGAAGCATTTCTCTGCCTTGATAATTGAAACGTGAAGTGCTTTTTTGTAACTATTACTCCTAATTATTGATAATGATATGTTAACTATGTGTTGTTATTATTCGAAATTTTATAGTTAGTTTTTTACACTTCAAAAAAATATATTTCTTAATTATTATTAAAACAAAAATATTGCTTCTATTTCTTGGTGTAGGTTTTTTCTACAAAAAATTTTATTTATTTTTATTTTTTTTAATTTATTTATTATGTAATACATATTCACACTCTGTAGTTCCAGAGGAACCAGATTCGAATGTGATAAAACTGCATAAATTTAAATTTGAATGAAAATTGCAAAGTTTTACAGTTTTTACAAAGTTTGACAAAGATGTCAAAACTTTCATCCATTGTATAACCGCGTATTTATGTGTTTAAATTAACAACGAGCAGCACAAATATTCGTGTCGAGATATTAACAAGGAAAAATCATTCGGAAAACATCTTCGTTAGCAGCACAATGTAAAGAGCAAATGTGATCCCAAACAATTTTAGTTTCCTTGATATTATTTTGTAAAGCAAGTACATTACAACGTCACTGATGGTCTATTGAATGATTATGTGACATCATCCAAATAATACTAGCAATGCTTATGATAAACGAACAAACTTGTGAAAGTGTCAGACTTTTTGACATTTGTTTGAACGTGTCTCCCTCCGAGAAAGCCGTGGACATTTGGTCGCGATATTTTGCGATTAGCTTTCAATATTCTCTATTTTAAATGTATTTAAAATTTATAACAGGCAAAAGATTATTACCAGTTAATCCAGAGAAAGAAGTGAACTCCTGAAGAAGGTAAGAAATTTTCTAAATTGGGTAATCGAAATGTAATCCTCGATTCGTACCAAAATATGCAGCCACTCAAGATGTCCCGCGTAACCCGACGCAAACATGTCCTCAAGGAAATGCTGGACGATGACTTCGAGTTGCCCACAGAGCGGCAACAGATTGTGCGAGTAGTCAGTAGCTGCGGCAACAATTTGCACATGGTCGAGTCAGCGCAACCGGATGCCACCGAAACGTTTCTCGTCTCAATGCCCACCAAGTTCCGCAAGAATATGTGGGTCAAGCGTGGCGATTACGTCTTGGTTGAACCCATTGAGGAGGGCAATAAGGTGAAGGCAGAAATCTGCAAAATACTCACTCGGGAGCATGTCAAGGAGTATACGAAGGCCGGCATTTGGCCAAAGAAGTTCACGAGAAAACGAGAGCACGAGGATGACAACGACGCAGACATGGACAACATCGAAGGAGATGGTTTTGTGGTACGTAACCGGAACAGACCAAGAGTGGCGCAAGAACTGCACGATGATAGTGACTCGGACGACGAACAAGATAATAATGATGGCACGAGTAGCGATGACGATTAGTTGTTGTAAAACTTGTGTTGCAACTGTTGTTACTTGCTTATTTATTTATAAGTTCCTCTGCATCACGATGAAATAATCTTATGTCATGCTCTGAATTAATAAAATTTATCTGTAAAAAAGAAAAGAAATTCCAACGAATTTTCGAATTTTCCTTCCTTGAAATTGCTCACTATCATGCGTGAATATTTCTTAACCATCAGAAAAGTGATATCTATTGAGTAATTGGCTGTAAAACACTAACTATAAAATCAAACGAGTTTCGTTCACTTGAATTTCATTATCATTTATTTTGTATTCAATTTTCATTTTGTTTAAGCGATTTCAACTAAATCTTGATTATTTTACAAAGTGAAAAGTTTAGTAAAAAGTGGCAAAAGCTCCAAATGCAATATTTGTTTCGGTTGTAATTCCTTGTAATAAGCATATATTTAAAAATATATACTCTGGTTACAGTAAATTAATGTTGCTTAATGCAGACAATAACAGCAAGCAACTCCTGATGTACGGTGTTTTTATTTTTAAAGCATGCAGACATATTTTAGAATTACATGATTTCAATTAATTAATGACAGGAATCCTTATATTTAAGCGTTGCGATTCATGCATTTTGTATTTGAAAGTTTATTCATCGTAGTTTTGTTATTTTATGAAATCTAGTAGTAGCGAGTGTTGGATGTAAACGTGTACGCTTCTTAAAAACAAACTACTGAGTTTTCGTTGTGTGCTTTGCGTTTTCTGCTATTGCAGCTTAACAAAATCAAAATGGAATTCTTGAAACTCTACTCTAGCAAAATTTTGCTTATTTTTAAATATCTAACCTTGCGATTTTATGTTCTTTTTAATTAAATTCAATTATGTATTCAATCTTAAATGCTCTTAACAAACAAAACAATATTCTATTATCTTAAATTATTAGTAGGAAACCATAAAATAAATTTGTGTTTAAACAAAATTAAATTATCAAAAGTAGAAAGCATGAGATCCAATTTTTAATAAATATTCTGTAATTCATGCATTTTACATTTTAAACTTATAATTTTAAATTCTGCCAGCTTCTTTTAGCACACATTCGTCTCCTCGCCATCTTCTTTCTCCTCGCCGTCTTCTAACTTATCAGCCTCACACTCTTCGTCAGGCTTCTCGTCGTCCGTTTTCTCTGAAACCGACTCATTAGCGATTCCACTTTCATTCAGTGAAAAATCTTGATTTTCTCTACGCTCATTACTTCTTGCTGCCGCCGCTGCTGCTGCTGCTGCTGCTTTGGCCGCTTGGCCTGACGCCACCTGCATCTCCAAAGGCAATGTCGATGGCCGTATCTTGTTGAATGGAAAATTAGTTTGACCCTCCAACTGCGGCGTGTGCACAGCAATGATTTCAGTTTGTGTGATGGCAGCGGAGAGATCGCGCTTCTCCATTGCAAGAGCATCAGCTACCCCCGCTGACAACAACTTCTTGATGTTTTCATGCGGAAGATTACAAAAGAGGGTCAGGCAGTTGAGTATATCGCGCATAGAACCTTGCAACTGCTGCACCTGGAAGAGGAAAAAAAACAGATTGCAGCAAATTAAATTGAGTTTATTTTTGTTAGAAAAATGTCTCCATTTTACCTGATTTGTTAGCACCGTGCAAGTTTTTGCCAAATCATTGACGGCAGCTGCCGAGCTGTTATCCAAACTAACTGTCTTGCCGAGAGTTGACGATTCCATGTCGGTGGACGACGACTCCGCGGAAGGATGGGAGCCAGTGATCCCGCAGACACTTCCTCCTGCTCCCGATGTAATTTGCATGGCGGAAACCTTCTTCCACAGTGCGTTGATGGCCTGCATTTGCAGCTGCTGGATCTTACGCTCATTCTCGAGCTGAGCCTTTGTCATTTCCATGTCTTTAGTTAGTTTACTGTAGATGGAAATTGGTATTATTTAATTAATTTGCAAAAGTTGTGTTAAAAAAGGAATTTTATTTATATAATAATTGCGAATAATGTTGAGCGACTAGAGAAACTCACTGAATGTATTCGAAGGTGCGTCGCTTGAGCAGCTTCTCCGCGATATCCTTGGTTTTCTTACGCGTGCGATAACCGCGCCACATCTTCTGTATGAGGATCGCCGAAGACTCGTATTGAGACGCCTGTTTGCCAGCAACTAGATTGCAATTGCTCTGATTCTCCTTCTGATCCTGCTGCTGCTGCTGCTGCTGACAACTGCAGCAAGGAAGTGCAAAATACATAGTCAAATCTTGGAAAATCTTCCACATCAACTCACCGTTGCGCCGCTTTATTGCGTATAGTTTTCAACTTGTCCACATTCACGTCGCTGTCCTCGTCCTCTTCGCCGTCGTCGTCGTTTTCGTTGTCATCGTCTGAGCTGGGCCCGCCCGAAGAACCCACATGCGGTGGCGATACATGCACCGAATTGCTGAGCAAACGTGCTTTCATCCGTCCATCCACCGCAGTCGGAAGCGTGGAGGAGGACATCACCGACTTGGACAAGTACGACTGCACACTCGTGCTACTGTTGCAACTCGTTTTGCGAGAATTCAGCGTAGGGCTATTCTCGGTATTACGCTTTAGCAAGTGTGGGCTGCGCATTTTCGGCGAACTAATTTTGTTCTCTGCAAGGAAATGCATTTTCATTAATGATAAAAATAATTGATTCAATATGGAAAATTTGCTATTTAGAAATATGCTACGCCTACCTTTATTTTTATTGATTTTTGAATTTTGTATTTGCGTATTTATGGCTGTGACAGTGACGCGTTGTGCCACGGCAGCGGGACAGACATCGGGGCTCATGAGAGCCTCCGGCACGGGAACCATTTTCGAAGCAGTCGCCAATGGTCCACCAATGGATTGATTTAGATTTGCTATTGTAGTTTGTTCTGTTAAGGAAGGGAGGGAAAAGTTAAAGGGTTTTATGTTTGTGTTTGGGATTGAATTGAAATTGGCTACAACTTTTATGTGAGAGTTACTTTCATATATGGGAAGAGCAACCGATTTTAACGACTTTAATTGAATGTACCAATTTCTTCGTTGAATTTCTAAAACATCAATGGTCCTCAAGTCAAAAATATAGTCTGGGCATTAAAGTGCAACTTCTACTACTTTTGACACATTAATGGAAATACAGTAATTACGACTCTAATTAATTTCAGCAGACCCTTCAACTGATTACAGTGAATTCACTTACTTCAAGCAGCTTCAACAATTTTAACTGACATCAGTGGATTTTAGCGAATCCAACAGACTTGAGTAAATTCAACCGAATTCAGCGAATTCAACCAACTTCAGTGACTTCTATCGAGTTCCGTGGCATCAATGAATCAATAGTTCTTGCCTTTTTAATCGACTTTAGCGATTTCAAATGATTTCAACACAAATTCAATTCAACTAACTTCAATGGATTCAGGATTTGACTATTACTGAATACTTCAGTAGACTACAATATTTTCACTGACTTTAGTAGTTAATATTTTAGTTTTAATGAGTTGGATTTCTAAAAAAAATATACTCACCATTATAATGATTCGAAGTAATGTTACGAGACGGCATGGATTCCTGTGTGTTTGAAGTTTTGGTGGTTGCACTGCTGGTGAGGTTGTTCGTGGTGGAAGCATCGAAGCTCTGCATCAGTGAGTCGTTCTTTATATTCTCAATTAGCGATGTTGTCATTGGAATGACATGATTAGTACTGAAGGCTGAAGGTGTATTCGATTTCAAGATTAACCAATTATTTGCCATAAGTTAGGAATACACAAGTGAAAAATAAAGAAAAAATTAAGATAGCATTAATTTTAAAATTTACCATGTTCATTTGTGGTGTTGCCGTGATAACTGCTTATCATGGAATCAGGCGAACCCTGACGACCAGTAAGTCGCGAAACTAACAGAAGAAAATTAAAAAGGTGAAAATCAGAGTTCCTGTCACAGTTTATTTAGACGTATACTACTTACAGCGTGGCGATTGAATGCGACTTGCGGGCTTCTTTCGGCTTGATGATGGAGAATTATTAACCGAGGCCGTGGAGTTTTCGGATATTTCCTCCTGCAGCTGCCGCTGATGCTGCTGAGCCTTGCTGAGTATTAAGCGCAGTTTACGTTCGTTTTCATTTTCAAGAGCTTTACCGATTAAGGGGCAAACCGAGCTCAAGTATTTCGCCAAAGCAGCCTGTTCACCCAGACGGAATTGACGACCACGACCTTGACTGTAAAGCCATTCAGCTTTAAGACTGTTAAGCAGGGAGAAGTGAAATGGATAAAAACACAACAAGCTAATAAGCACGAACAAACCTTTCAATTGGGTCCACCATGAAACCATCGATCACTTTTAAACTCAAGCACCAGTTAAGTACAAAAGGTCGGTGATCAAAACCGCTGAAATAAGAGGGGATGTGTAAATTTAATAAAAGAGCACCACAAAAATTTAATTCGATACAATTAAAAATATGTTAGATTTTAATAAAATTCAGAATCTACTCACTCCGGTCCAGCCGTCATTGTTACGCACGGGTTCTCACTGATGGTCATGCTGTGCAGGTTGCACAAGTTGGACAAGGTGCAGATCTCATTCAGATCGCTTATATTATTCTTGGCCAAGGTAAGAGTTTCCAAGGAATTCGGCAAGTATTTGTCACACTGACGTAGGTGGGTTAAGCGGTTGCAATGCAAATACAACTCCTGAAGTTCAACCAAGACGATAAAAAATGAATTTAACAATTATCCGCACCTTTCAACTCACTTTTAGGCATTTTAAAAATGATATATCGGAAATGCTGCCAATGCTGTTCTCTGCTAAATTCAAATATTCCAGCTTAGTGTTGTGATTCAGATGTTCGATGGTTTTAATGTTGTTGCCCTCCAGGTTCAAGTAGCGCAACTGCTGGCAGTCTTTCAGACCCTCGATGGAGAGAATGCCATTGAAGGAGAGCGTTAGTTCACGCAAGTTGTGCAGGCGACACACTCCGTACATACGAAGTAATTGATTCTTACTTAATGAAAGCTAAAAGACAATATTTATTCATCCATCTGCGCTCTTAATACTTACAGACTAATATTAATAATAAATAAGTAGTAAATAAAAAATACTTCTTAAAGGTATCCATTAAAAGTTAAATAGAACATATTTATTTTTTTTTCTAACGAATTTTAAGCAAAGGAAAACTGATTACAATCATTACGTCATAATTTATATGGTTACGGTTATGGTTAGAATCAATATATCATAATTTATGTATTAAAGAGGAGTTTTATTAAAAATGAATTTTTGTGCCGTACCGATTCTATTTTTAAATACGAATCAATGTTGTCGATTTTCTGCAACTCGTTTTCGTCCAATATCAATTTTCGAACATTCTGAGCTTCTTCCATTTTGGGTACCTTCTTCAGCTGCTTTTTGGAGAGATCTAAAGTCCTTTTATTATCGTCTTCACCTAAAACATAGAAGTTTTTCGAGTTGTCACAGCTTTATCAAAATTGCTAATATTACTATTTCAGGTACTGGCTTTCAATTAAAACTTAAGTTTCACCACAGAATAAGAAGTATGAAAACGTGCTGGAAGAATAAGTTTACGAAGTACAACGATTCCAGTTAATACAAATAGAATATCGAGGAGAAGAACAGAGTAACAAGACTAACAAAGAAAGTCCTTTGTCATAAAATAAATTATCACCCGTGGGCATTTTTGTATATTTTTATAAAAAATTACATTTAAAGAGAACCCATTTTTAACCCACTTTTGAGTGCCCCCGCACTCAGTTCTTATATCAAAGCGTACACATATTAAAGTAAATAATTAATTCAGAATAACCGGAAGAAGGAATGATGACAGTTAGGATGACGACATTTCATTGAGGACAACAAAGAATTGTGACAGAAAATAAGAAAACGATAAGCCTGAATTGTATTCAGGTAACTTGATGTTAGCTAACATTAACGATTAATCGAGAATCAGGCAGTGATTTAAGAATTAAGTAGCTAAAAGACCTTCTTACATAGGAACCATCGTAAGTATCATCATACATCTCACACCATGCATTCCTAAACTGAGTTGTGCCTCTGATGGAATTTATCATATCTGCAGAAATGCACGTACTCTGTAAGAGACGTCTTTTCGTGTGGAGTAATCTCAGATAATATGAATGAAAAGCCACCCCAAGACAAAAACTTTTAAATTCCATCTACTCCGAAAGTACATATTATGTGTGGAAAGCACCCCACCTTCACTCCCTCCAAACAAATTCAACAATTATTGTGTCAACCACCTCTCACGGCTTCATCTAACTTTATCGGTGGATATCGTTTTTAAATTAAAAAAATCCTTCCTCTAATTGCATTGAACTCACTCATTGTAGCTGCCTTCAGTTGTCGACTGTTGGGATTTCCGGCCAATAGTTTTATATACTTCTTTTCTTTTATTGGAAAATCAATCGTCCGTTGAATTCTCGCAGGCAACCACTACAGTCGTCGCAACACTTGGCTGGTTTGGTGTTTGTTTCTGATCGGTTCACATGAGTTCCATTCTATTTGTTACCTACTGCTAATTCATTTCAAAAATTATTGGTTGTTTCTATGTTTTTTATAATTTAAGTTACGCAAAATTTTGCAAATTTTCCACAATTTGAATTTTGGCTGTCAAGCAGTAGAATCTGTTTGAATTGATTTTTTCCTTTCTATGCTGGGATTTTCGCAACATGCTAAACTTTTATACAAAGACGTCATCTTGACAGCGGCAAAGTTGCCATCTCTCTGAGTAAAATCCAAATTTTGTTATTAGAAAAACATTACATAAATTTATTAGTTATTATATTAGTTTAATGTGATTAAAATTTATATCTTGTAAATTTAAATGTCTTATTTAGAAACACTTCAAATAATTATTGCAAAAGATACTTTCAAATAATGGAAAATGGAAAAGAACTTGTTCACATAAATTATTAAGTTCCAATTACGTAATCTACTTAATACGTTAATAAAAATATTAAATAATTTCATTTCACATGAAGCATTTCGATAAGAACTTTAAACACGTGCATGAAGAATGAACAACGAATGAACGAATGCCAACGAATGAACAACGCACTTTTGAACGTGAGAATCAATTTTTAATCCGCATTAAACAGAAATGCTTAAAAAGAGTGTTTATTTTGTTTTTTACTGCAAAATACTTTCGTACGTTAAACTGACTGTCACAAGAACGTATGTCTGTTATTCAAAATGCTGTTAACATTTTTGATTATTGCTCATCATATTATAGTGCGTGTATATCCACCTTAGTTGATAGCGGGTTTGCATGAATACCTTTTAGTCAACATTCTTGTTAAACAGCTGATTATAATTTTGTTTGAAAGGCGGTTTAATTTGGGACTTCTTGTTCTGAGGAATTTATAAAGATTTTAATTAAAACTAAAAGTAAATGGCTTCAGTATTTGAATCACGTTCATTGATTAATGCCGGCATGTTGCGGCAGTTTGCCGGCAAACCGATCAGCATCATATTGCGCGTAGATGACGAGGTTGGGACGACTCTCACAGCGACCAGCACAGACCGGCATACAGTACGAGTAGGGTTGCCGGAGCCGCTGGGTGCGCGTAGAGGCAACTGGGTTGAAATTATTGGAATACCAGCAGGGAGTGATACCATACGTGCTAGAGAGGTAAGGGCAAAATATATGTAGTCCATATAGAGTTATAAATTATTGAAATAGTTATTCAATAGAAAAAGATACATATGAGGGATCCTGGATGATGTTGGGCTTTATTATTGAATTACAAATATAACCTATTTTGTTCTGTAATTAATTGATCATTGTTGTGTTATAGCCGTCTACTAAACCGCATGGTTTTCATTCTGTTTACGCCTCGAACATGCGGAAAAACCTAGATAAAACGTTTGCTTCATCGACTATCAAGGATCTCTAGTCACCGTTATCACGCGCATAATTACCTGAAAAGGGACCGACATTTTTCAGAAAGGATCTCGAAATATCCTCAAATAGTTACAACAATAGGAAAAGTCGAAGGAAAAAACTTTTTGCGAATGGAATTCAAAGAGAGAAAAAGAGAGGTCCTTTCGGAATGATAAACGAGGTCATTTATGAGTGGAAAAGAACGAAAATACTTTTTACAAATTAACTCTGAAAGAATTGAAATGATATTGTTTTTGGTGGGACGTAAATTAATTAAAATATAATTTAATGTAGAATTCGTTCTGAAATTACTGCCTTTATTTGTGCAGATATTTGCAAAACTTTCTAAGTAAATCGTATACGATTCCTCTAGGCGAATCGCTCTTGCCTATTCTCGACGGGGAACTGCATATATTAGTCTGAATATATATTAAAATATTTACTGTATATATATTAAAATAAATATTTTACTTTCTTCCATTTTCATTTTAGGCCATTCTATTCAGCGCCGAGAATATCGATTTTGATGACGAGGGATACAATATGATGGTTCAGTTTCTGAACAACTGCAAGGATATATATCGACAAGGCTAAAAAGCGTTCTTAATTTCATAAACTAAGTCGCCATTACTTTCCGTTTATATAAAAAAAAAAATATTACCTTTCGTTTTTTTTTATTTGATTTAATATTTTTTTTTGTTTTTTTTTATTTGATTTAATATTTTTTTTTGTTTTTTTTTGCAATAAGCATTACATAATCGAGAAATATAGATACGTACAAATATAAAAGTTATTTGCAACAAATATATGAACACATGAATTTAATTCGATACTTGCAGAAATCACTCCTCTTTCTGCTTGAAAATCGTTGCCTTGTATACTTCATTCACCCTGTGCGGCAAACGCTCCAGATCCTCCATCAGCGACATCTCCTCCTTCAAGTTGTTGAGGTACATGCGCTGCAACTTTCGTATCATCGGATTGATAACCTTGGAGTTGACGACATCGTCCACCGATATGGTGAGCGTGTCGCTCGGAAGACATGGGTGGATATCGCACTTCCCGGTCTCGGTCATCACATCCTTCTGGCTGTTGCGCAGCATCAACTTCTCGCAGCAACCCTTGCAGCTGCGATGAGACGCAGTAAGCAAGGGAGGCGGCAACACATCCTTCAGCCTCATAATTTCGTCGGGGTTTGTCTCTATATCGTCGTGGCACATTTGCTTAAGAGTTTCATCGATAACCTCATGCAGTTTGCACTGCGACTTGACCATCTTGCGCAGCTCATGCGAGCTCTTCTTGCTCAGCACTGTCTTCGACGACTTCATCGACTTGCTGTCCTCGGATCCGGGACCTGCGCCTCCTAAAGTTGAGTCGGTTTCGAACATATCGTATGTGTTGATATCCTCCAGGCGGTACTTTTGTATGTTGCAGCCGGCGCCACCTCCGCTGGCGCCGACACCTCCACCACCAGCGACATTTCCTCCACCAGCGACACTTCCTCCACCAACGACACTTGCTCCACCGTTGCCTGCATCAACTCCGCCGCAAGCACCACCCCCGCCGAAAGCACCAACCCCGCCGCAAGCACCAACCCCGCCGCAAGCACCA
The DNA here is from genome assembly GCA_922984085.1 of Sicus ferrugineus. NCBI lineage: Eukaryota > Metazoa > Arthropoda > Insecta > Diptera > Conopidae > Sicus > Sicus ferrugineus. Next base: position 58,749,310 of record OV277349.1, read on the forward strand.
CCCCCGCCGCTGGCACCACCCCAAGACGTGGGCAGCGATGCCGTCTGCTGCTTACTGGTTTTCAACAACGTGTGGTGCATGCAGCTCGGAATGTGTTGGTTGTGTTCGTGCTTGCGGCGGTAGCTTTCGATGGCGTAGGCTGAGTCGTAGAGTGCGCGGTCTGCATCACCGCCACTCATGAGGCGCTGTGGTACTTTACCACGCCCTTGCGATGTAAAGTCGCCGTCCTGTAATCGGCGCATACCGATGTCCTTCTGAGTGCGTAGAATCTGATCCTTGTAGTAGTTCGAACTCTGTTGTGTTAGTTTTTTGCTGTTAGAAAATCGTTTGCTGAAGAGGCTTGCGGCCAGACTTACTTGTAATTTTGAAGTGTTCATCTGACCCATGAAATGTTGTCTGAGCTCCTGTCTGTAAGATTCTTCGTCCATAGTATGCGGCAGTAAAAATTTAAAATTATTTAAGCAAAAATCCGGTTTAGAAAATATTCAATTTATAAATATGATTCTAGATTCAATGATAGGCTTTTACAAACTTTATTTTTTACTTCTGCCAAATTGTATATTCTTGGTAAAATGTGAATAGTATCGGGATCGGATAAGAGAAACTGTTAAAAAGTGCAATAGATGTAACTAACAGTTTTAGTTTCTTCAATTGGTTGCCTTATACCGACCTTTCATGAGTATTATTTCCAATCCATAAGATAATACTTATTTGTGCAGATTTTTCATTAAAATTTCAAATTCAAAGTGCAAATTTTGTATATTTAATTGAAAATCAATGGTACTTTTGAAAAAATTTATTTCAATACAAACAAAGTATGTGTAGAGGTTAAAAAAAATTATTACTTCATCACAGTAATATATATGCGATAAGAATAAAATCTTTACATGGTAACACCTTCCATATAATTCTCGAACGAACGCGCGATCTTGGCATGATCTGGACCCAACTGCGTATCGGCCATTATAGCCAGGCGGTACTTGTCCCCAAAGCGATGTATATTCAAAGAAAGACCTGCAGATATATAGAATTGACACAATTAATCCACCTCTTCCACTTATATCGCACTCTGCTTACAAGTCTTCGACTGCGGAGGCCTAAAGAGCAGCACATCCTCCACCCGCTGTCCCCAGAGACTTGTGAAATCCGAGTTGGCTCCATGTATTTCTGTCAGTGTTACGGGGAAGTTATGTGCGAAGAAGTTGATGCTGATTTTGGTTAGGACGCGCGGTATGATTGCGGTCAGCAGATCGAATTTCGTCTGACCCATTGAAACCAGATAAATCATGATCTGCTTGCGTCTGATGTTCTCCACAATCGCGTGTATCTGGCGCGCATGCGCACTATCGGGGGAGCGTAAAGGAAGCTGTAGGAAGACCACGCCACCGATGTCGGCTAAATTGTCGCCGTCGCTTTCCGTAAAGTATCCCTTCGCTATGGTGCGGCAGGTAGTGTTCAGCATTTTCGGTACCCCGGCTGTATCTCGATAGATGGCGAAGTAATCACGTATGGCACCCGCCAGGCATGATAACGCGAAATCCGATTCGCGCAAGTTATTGTTAAAAGCGATGCGTTTGCGCAAGGCAGCCAGGTCAATCGACTTCGAAAACGACACGATCTTGCGGCCTGAGTATGATTTCATCTGCAGAATGTTCGACTCCTTGGAGGGATTCTCGAAGAGCTCCTCGTAAATGTTAACCGGAGCCTTGAAGACCTCATAGCAGATCTTTAAGAACTCCATCTGAGCGTAGATCAGCATCGGCAAGTAAACGGCAATGCGACTGCAGTAAGTGGTAGCGAGTCGCGTGCGACCGGTGAACAGCAGATCGCGACAGGCCATCAGCTCACAGTAGATGTGGTACGGCAGCAACAAGAAGTTGTTTACGTTCATGTGCCACAGGAGTTTGGTGCAATTTTTCGCAACGTTAGCCGGCTGCAAAGAGGTGTCCAGAGCTTTGATGGCCACTTGCCACGACATGTGACGCGAATCAATCTCGCGTTTCAAAAGTCGCTTAAATAGTATCAGACGACCGTCCTCGCGACTGTCGTAGCGGGAAGGTACTCGCTTGCGTTCACGCAACGTTGCACAATAACGAATGCAAACATTCACTGATATTATAAGCAGCACAGAGAGTAACTGCGTCACGTTAATGATCTGTGCGCCTCGAGAGCCATCATGTGCCTCCAATGACTCGAATTCGTAAATAAAAGCATTCCAACGTTGAACGATCGCTGTTCGAAGGTACAGCAAGAGGTTCTGGATATGCTCGGGCTTGCGTACAAAGTAGGAAAGATTGGCTGGAGTCTTAAAAGGCCGGCTCTCGTCGTCGATCTCGTATATCTGCTGGCTGCTCTTCAGCATAAGCATTTCGCTAATGTGAAGATCGTCTTCTTCGGCGATGATCAGATGATGGACTTTAACCAGGATATAGTAGTGGTCGTCCTGGACAGAGCGGACATCGATCAGGAAGAAATTGTAGAGATGGGTGAGATATTAGGATGGTAAAACCCACCTCTTCTACATCTTGGCCGCCATCGCCGCCCAGTGATGATGACGATGCTGTTGGTATCACAATCACTTGCCATTGCGGTAGATCCGATGGTATATATTTAGTTACCAAATCGCTAACGAACTCCTGTATGTTTCTATCGTTCACAGAACGTCCACGATATGTGCGAGCACTCAACACCACATGATTGTTGATACTGAACGAACTGTACTTGAGGTGGATATTAATGTGGTCTACGCCTACTTTCTTCTCCTCTGATCTAATCTATATGGCGGTAACGCACCGAGCAATTACAACAACAGACTCACCTGGTATCCTTAACCCAAGCGTAATGACCCCAACAAGTTACCAGTTTCTGACGTAGTTTCGGAAACTTCAAGAAGCCGGTCTTATCTCTCAACTCCGTCAGCTTCTCGGCGTAATAACGCTTGATCAGCTCAAAGTCGCAGGCACCCCGAACTTCCAGTAGAAAGTGAAAGATGCCCGCATTGCGTGGTGTATCGATCAGTGTACGAATCTTTTTCGATTTCGATATGGTTAGAGCGGGATAGTTTATGCTGAGGACATAGTTGACCAATGCGTTGCTGTAATGAACACCTGGTGAGACAGAATTCTTTAGAAAGGAAGTCGGAAATTATAAGATTATTTGTTCTTAATACTGTGAATGTGCTATTTTTAAACATAAAACAAAACATTTCTTTAGTTATTCAACTGTTTTTGTTAGTTATTTTACTAATCTCATCTAATTCCATTTGTTGTCCAGTTTAATTTTATAGAGGGCAAAAAGCTCTTGCTATTCAGTGTTATCAATTCATTCTCTACGGTGTATATAAGATCAAAGTCTAGACAGTTTGTCGCGTTTTATTGTGCAAAACAAAAACATAATCAAGTCTTTAAATTTGTCGGCCTTTATAATACAGAATTCTTAATCAGGGCTGCTTCAGTTAAGTGCAGCATAATATAAAATTTAAAGTATATTTTTTAATATATCTTTTTTGCAGTACTTTTAAAAAGGTAGCTTTTTTCAATGTCTGGGATTTCGTCGTCCCATTCTTAACGTACTGGGTATCCGTTTATCAGTTTGGAAAAATGAAGAAATAAAATACGATTTTCACATGCAGACAGCAGTCAAGATTAATAAATTGTGAGCAGACGAAGATCAAAGGTTATTATATGCAGCGTGATTCGTAATTTTGCGATAAATTCAATTGCAAATAATACACGGTTGCCAACTTAGTGGGAGAATACGACATACTTTGGGTGTTTTATTCGCTACACCAGCAGGAACTCACATCTCTTCCAACTCACAGGTGTAGGGTATTTAGACTTTGGCCTGGCCAAACACAGCCTTCTTACTACTTTCAGTATTCTCATATAGTTCTCTGCGGTTCAAAATGTATAAAAATAGTAAATAATGATAATGGTTTGAGTTTTAAAAATTTCTCCTTGCTTCATTTCTTTTCTTAGAGTTCATTTTCTTAGAGTTCAACATTCGCAGCCTATTTTCTGCTATCTGCAAAGTAACTCTTTCTTTATGATTTACATTTATTAAGCACTGAACCACAGAGGGCGCCACAGTGTCACGGAAGTACTTACAGATAAACGACACTAAAAGCACCGGCAACAAAAGGCAGGCAATAAAAAAACACCAAAATGTTTTCAAAAACGATTTGAATTCATTCAGTAATCTGTAAAAAATTAAGAACGACAGTAATTAAATTACACAATTCAAAAAAAATTCCCATTATTTTGATTACTTTTCCATTTCTTTACATAACTTTTGACAAAGATTTAAACAGAAACAAAGTATTTTAACTTCCGATCCAAGAGCGTGTAATTATTCTTTTAATAATTGGCTAATAAGCGGGAAAATGCGTCTGTTCAGCTGGAATTGCATTTCTTTACTAAAACGATTGCAGCCGCTGCTTGTTATCACTCGGTTAAGTGCGATCGACCACCGGTTCTTCGATCGCTTTTCGTTTTCTGCAATTTTGCAGTTTTTATAATTTTGAATTTTCATTATCATGATTATCATCGGGTTTAAAAAACAATGCTAAAACAAAGAAAAATTCAATTGCTTGCATCATGAGTGTAAAAATAAAACAATAAATTAATTATCTCTAAATAATACCGATAACTGTTCCGTGATATTCCTTCCGTACCCCTTTCTTCTCCTTCTTCCTTGATATTGTTTATTTCAAAAGGCAACGGCCTCCGGCAGGTTTTAAATAAAAAAAGCGGACAAAAATTGAATAATCTTAGTCATAAAAAGTTGAATAAGGTAGACACATTTTGTATTTTTAACTGAAAGCAACATTCTAGAGTTTCTCTTCAATCTTTAATCTTAAAATACTTATTTGAAAATAAAAACTTAAGTCTATTATTCGAACCCTCTAATTCATTAAGCTTTAAAAAGCTTTATAGAGCATTTCACATTTTAATAGCAAAATAAAAATACTTTCTCACAAAATTGTTTCACTTCAAAATCATTTCGAAAACGATTCGAATGTATTGTAATAATTTTCTGGGTAATAATTTTTTGCAAACTTTAAAGCTTTTAACGAAAGCTTTTTTACTCAGAAATAAAAAGTACACAATAAATTGCAAAGCTTTTCATGAGAGAAACGTATAAATTGGAGTAAGCAAAGTTCAAAACAAAAAATGTCCACCTATTTGAACAAAATAGGGAGACATTCTGTTATCCTTATTACACGAAATACGCACACTCTCAGTTCAAAACAGTTGCACTCACGAGAGAACGATTAGCAAATTTTCTCTCCTCGCTGTTCTGAGATATAAGTAAAGCTTTTGAGAGAGGCAAAGCATCAGTATTTTATGCACATCGATGAATCTCACGATAAGAAATATAAAAGAGCTAAGAAAAGCTTCCTCAAATTACTAAAAGGATACGCAAAAAGTGAATATGTGATATTCACGGAGAGAAATTCAGTTCTCATATTATTTAAACGAAACGAAATAATTGTCTCTCGAAACGAATACGAACGGAAAGGATTTTCACAAAAATTTCAGTGCATATTTTTAGGCGGTAGTTGTAGCAACAAAACACTTTTTTACCGAAAAAATCAAAAACTGTATAAATTTGTAAACAATTTTAAGTTGAAGAATTTATTCTCTAGTTTTATAATAAGATTGCAAACAACTGTGGAAATTAACAAAAAATTTGAGAAGTAGAATTTTGAAATTAAAAGCAAGTTTGGAAATAATTCTTTTCGTGTAAAATACCGAGGCATACTTTTCTGCGCTTTCTGCAGAAAGGAATTAAAAGTAGTAGAAAAAAACAAAGAGAGTGAGAGATGGATTGAGAGAGAGAGAGAGAGAGAGAGAGAGAGAGAGAGAGTGAGAGAATAGCAAGCATAATAGTGGTGACTGATAGCGTCGACACTTATAAGGGATTTGGAGCAAAAGGATTCGTGTGACTGGGATACTCGATGAGTATCGCTGCTGATGTTCGTGCGTTGTGGTCGCTGTAGATTTTGAGAGCTGCGTTGTTGCTCCTGTTGGTGCTGCCTGGAATTGTGTGAAGTTCATAATTTTGAGAGTAAAAAAATTGAAGTTCTTGTTGAAGAGGAATTAAATAAAAAATATTATTAGGTGAAGAAATGTAAGTTCCGAAAAGAAGAAAAAATCAAAACAAAATATTGCGCAATATTTTTCCAGAGTTAAATGGGAAATACGAGAAAAAAAAGCATGAGAAAAAACGATTTTTTCTGCAGCCGAAAGAATTTCTTTTTAACGTCGACGCGATATTCGCTCGCTCGTTCGTAGGCGTTCGATGTATACTATAAGCAAAAACGTGTCAGTGCATGTGCAGTTACACGCGAATACATTTGTGTATGTGTTTGTTTGTGTGGGAATTAATTAATTATAGCGCTGGAACGGAAATTGAAAGCGATTTATACGAACCGCGTCTAAACGGAAATCGAAAACCAGCACGTGAGTGTGTGTGCGTATGTGTGTGTGTGTGTGTACATAAGAGTGTGTATGCTTCCCTTCGAGTTTTACAGTTTTGCCTAAAAGTATGCAAGGAAAATCTATTAACAGTTCGGAGTCGAATTAAATACGGTGAAAAGTGATTTCAAAATGTGATAAAAGTATTTTCGTCAAGAATTGTGCAAAAATTACACCCTCGAAACAGTGAATGAATGAAAAAATGTGAAGTTAAATCCTCCCACACCCCTCACAAACACACATACATGCACACGCTTGCCCTGAAAGGCGCGCGTAACAGATGCTGGTGTGCGTGTGTGTACACGCTGCTGTATTTTATCTTTGTGTATGCGAGATTTTGTTGCGTATATGTATGTGTGTGTATATTTCACTTAGAGCTCATAAAAAAGGGAGAGAGAGAGGAAAATCATAACTGCAAGAACAACAATTGCAACAAAGAGAGAGAGAGAGAGAGAGAGGAAGAGAGAACTAAAACTAAAAAGCAAACGTGTGCACGCAACAAGGCTGCTAAAAGGTGGGTCAAGTTTAAGTTGCGGAAAAATGTGCTAATTTTTTTTGATTAAAAATTTGCTACCATAGAATATAAAAATAAATATTCAAATTAATATTTTCCTTAAATTACCACTCAATATAAAAGGCTGCAATCGTTCTTGTTGGCTTGCAGGAACGCTTGTCGAATACTTTTAATCCTGAAAGCAACACACAACCACCGCCCACTCAACTATTTCGAGGCTCAGTTCGTTTGAATGATAAAAAAAATGAACGAACAACAAAACTACGGAACAGCAGGAAAAAGAACGCTAAAACTTAAAGTAAAAACTCAAGAAGAAACTAAAAGCCTTCATAAAACAAAAAAAAAAAAAAGAAAACTACACTACTACAACTAACACTGAACAGTAATAGCAACAAAATTGAGAAAACAGATTTAAAAAACAAAACAACATAGAAAACAAAAACCATTTCATGTCATCTCAGAAACAGACAGCAAAATACGAGTAACTTAAGCCTCTCATCTCTGCAGCTTATTAGCAACCCCCGCTTGTCATGTGCTGCTTGTCACCACCCATCTTCCTCCCCGCATCCGTCTCCATTGAACTGCCCTTCTTAACCTCCCCCGTTCCCCTTCCACAAACCCATCATCAGCAACATCATTCGCCTCAACGCCATGCATTTCAATGCCTGGCTACAACTGACTCTTTGTAAGTAAGTGTTAGACTGTGTGAATGTGTGTGTGTGTGTGTGTGTGCGTGCGTCGCATGTGTTTGTGCGTTTATACTCGGCAAAGTAGCCTGTGCTGCATGCAACCCATTCATCTGTCCTTTTGAGCACGAAAAGAGGAAACTGTTCTTCGTCCTTTTTGGCGTTTATTACTTCTTTCCTGCGTCTTTCCTCACTTACTCCTCCATTCACCATTTCGTGATGGTGAGAGGCTTCAATAGGTTGGGATTCCTTTCTTTCTATTTTTATCGTATGTTTTTATTTATAATTTGTTTGTTTTAGTTATTTACTTTTTTTCTCACAACTCTTATAAATTTAGTTTTAACAATTTACGAAGTTGTCTCGTGATTAGTCGTGAATGCGACTAATATGACGCGACTAATGCGATACGTTCAATTCGACAGTTGCAAAATAACTGTTCAGCGTGAATGCGACAAACGCGAGACGACTAATGCGACACAACAGTTGAGTTTTATTGTAGGACTGATCGCATTTAACGCAAGGCGAGCTTACTTCGGACGCTATGATTATAAGCGACTGTCTCGTTGGTCGTGTCGCATTAGTCGTATTGTATTAGTCGTATCGTATTACTCATATCCAAGTCGTGGACACAGAGTTGTACTACGAGTACTACGAGATACTCTACACATTCTTACTTAAGCGATACTTCAGGACATTCTATTGTACTGTATTGCTTAGTAAAATGTGTTAAAAGTCCTGCGTTATAATGTCTTAAAAAATTTGGCAACTATAGTTCAACCGGATACCTTTCTCTGCACATCCTACTATATAAAAAGTGGACTTGGATCCTTCGTTTTGATACAGAATTTCATTATTTTCTCTGTACAGAGGTGTACTCTTTCTGAAGAGTGAGGAGGCGTACTCTTTCTGAAAGTTACGTCGCTTGTTTAAGCGACAAATTCCATGTCGTCTTACAAAATCTTCCATACCAATTTGGTTTTGCGTAACTTTTGTTTTTTGTTCTTATACTCGTAAACCATAAAAAAAAATTTGTTTACTTTCTATTTCGGATGATAAGTAATAATTTTTTCTCACTGCCGAACCTACGTGTTTGCAAATAATAAATTTTATCTAATCTTAATAAATGAATGAAAAGCAATGAACTTCCGACACCCAGAGGACATTGCAATTTTCGGGAAAGTTTATTTTCAGCTGAAATCCTACGCGTATATAAGTTCGGTGTTCCATTCGTCTTGGTCTCAGTTTCGTATAGCGCTTCAGCACCATGAAGCTACTCATCATATTTGCTTTAGCAGTGGGCACCTTGGTCCCCGCTGACAGTTTGCCTCAACGTGTATTGGCAGTTCTTCCAGTCGTAAGCCACGAGGCGCAGGCTCGTATTACCAACGGACAGAATGCCAAACCGAGCCAATTTCCTTGGCAAGCAGCGCTGACGATGCGGATAGGTGGCGGTATAGGTTTCTGCGGAGGTACCTTGATTTCAACACGCTGGGTTTTAACTGCTGCTCACTGCTTGGACCGAATTATTAGCGTAGATGTGTCCTTAGGTTCCATTAATCGAAACAACCCGGAAATCAAAGTGAGAGCTGAAAAGGTTATCGTCCATTCGAAGTGGAGGACGGACAAAATGAGGTACGATATCGGTTTGATAAGGATTCCAAATGTTACACTTTCCGAAAATATTGGACTGGCCACGCTGCCAACAGCAGCCGACGTTGACGCATCCTACGAGGGAGAGGAAGCTATTGCGACCGGTTGGGGTCGCGAGAGCGATGACGCCCCTTGGATTACGGATACACTAAAATGGGTTGTTATGACAGTTATATCAAATGGGGATTGTGCCAAGACTTTCGGCAATTTCATCACGTCAGACCACCTTTGCGTCTCCACAATTGGCGGCACTTCTACTTGTAATGGGGACTCCGGTGGTTCACTAACGTTAAAAAGTACGGGAACTCATATCGGTATTACATCCTTCGGTTCAGTTGCAGGGTGCGAATCGGGAAGGCCAGCAGCGTTTACGCGCACCTCCAATTTTATTAATTGGATTAATTCGCAAATTAATAGTTCAAGCGATTAAGTACGATTGTGAATTATAATTATTATAATTACTATAAAAGCAGAGAGATGAATTCGCAATAGAATTTTGAAACACGCAAAGTAATCCTTTTCTTTGCGTATTCTTAGTACGAGTATATTATCGAAATTTATTTTTATTCAAATAAATGTATGAATTATCAATTTCTCTATGATTTCCACAAAGTTCTTCGAGATGGCGTTTAGTTTTTATCGTAGAAAATGTAAAGACGTCTTTCGTCAAATATTAATTCAGATACTGGCTTATCTTGACATCTAAATTACGTGATAATAATCAAATATTCAGTGATACTGAATTCAAATAAAGCAAACCACTTGAGGTTTCTGTCGGAAAAAGATATGGAACGTGACTTCAACATTATATGACTTCATTAGTTGATTCATCGATGCCATCTTCGACGGTGCAGCAATAAAAGTTTCAATTTTATTATTGAAATAAAGTAGGTACGCGTAAAGTTATAATCAATAATTTGAAGTAGCCATGCTGCAGTGGAATTATTAAGTTGCATTTTCCACTCAAATGCCAACAAGTCATCACAAGAGTTGACACAGAAAGCAACGCGGTACAGTATGTGTGGTGTTTTTCCCCCTTTAAGAATCGCAACCGAAGAAGTACTATAAAGTGAAGAATGGCAAGAACGATACATAAGAAGTGCTTTCACTTTCCCTTCGCTACACATTGTAGATGATTTTTTTTCATTTTTTACGCTAGAAATACAGGTACATATGTAAGTAGATATGTAAGCAGAAATGTAGGTGGGATAGACTGATTGCCTACCCCACTGATATTGTATGGTACGCGTAAGATTTTCACTCGTCTCTCGGTGCACTTTATGACTTGTATTGTCAGTTGAATGTGTTGTTTTCTCCAAAAGTAGAGTGAAAATAATTGAAAATTTAAACGTAATAAAAATATTCAAGTTGAAAAACACAAACATGCTTTCAGTGCTGAAACAGATGATATAGAAATTCACATCTCCTTCTTACAAACAACGTTTAGTCACGGTTCGCTTCTGTTTATAATAACAAAGTTTTAATATTAATAAACGAGCCGGTGTTGTTTATTGTTGTGTCGAAGGTGGGTTGTTGCTGTTATTGTGATTTGTGGCTTTAATTTTTACATGGCGTGTTAATTCGAAGAGCTGCCCAGCAATTTTTTGGGAGTTTTTCTCCTCATTTCCTTTGTTGCCGCAATTTTGGTTGTATTTTAACTAAGCGCTTGTTTGGCTGTAATTATAATTAAAAATTATATATTCGTGTAAATGAGTATTTTTTCCAAACAAGAATTAAATTATTTTCCACGCTATAATTTTTCAAGCGAAATTTTCCAAGCAAATTGAGTTTTCTTTATTAGAATTTAAAATAATCCTAGGAATGAGTTTTTCAAAAACAGGAAAGCGAGCGTGAAAATATAACTACTTTTTTATTTTTGCTTTTGATAGTAGATCACAAGAAGTTAAAATCTTTTTGAATCTATAGAAAAATATAACTTATCTTGCAAAATATTAGAATTTTCGAAGGTTGAGAAAATCCTCCAAACGATTAACGTTTGTTTATCATGGGGTGAATGAATTTTTCTATTTAGAAACTCATCAATAGAATTATCTTAAAGAAAAACCTTTTTTGATACCGTATACTTGTAGTGCTATTTAAAATTTGACTGTAATATGTTTGTATATTTTGCTTCGAATGATATCAGATGTCAGAAAATTATTGCTGAAATTAACACTTCAGAAAATATCGTTATCCGACAGATCTTAACTTTATTTAATACGTCTTTCAATGATTTATTTTTGAGTCGATCCAATCAACGTACTTGAAAAGCGTGAGAAAGCAGCCGATGACTTCTTGTACGACAATCGTGACGTGAACGGAAGGACGTGATTGTAATGAGGGTTTCTGAAGCTAGTAAAACCTCCAAGTGTTGAGAGATGATATAGTCGCCATGGCTTCAGCACAAACGTTGTTGGGTTTGCCCCGGCAGAATGGCTAAGCTGTCTCGCCTTCATAAATTGTGTTGAACTCTATCTTGATCACAGCAATATCATTGCGAATCGTGTGGTCCTTCTGCAGTCCGAATGAGCGACTTTTTTCGATCTCACCTTTTCGGATCTGACTTTGACTTTTATTATAAGCTGTTTTGGTAGAGGGAACCCAGAGAAATATCCACACTGTTCGCATCATCCATACGCTGAGCAACGGTTAAGATTCAGCATCTGGAGATCAGATTGCCTCCACAAAAAGCTGTGCTATGTGGCAGCCGAAACTATAGACATACACATACATGACAAGGCAGCCGACATATCCTTGCGTTTTGTCTATTGGTAGTAATACGATTCTGAATTCCTTCAGCTCTGGATGAAACCATGAACTTCGTGGAGTCATTTATATACAGGAACTGATACTGTATCAACCAAATAATGATCTACCAACTAACGATCTAAGTTAACAGATGAACCCGACGGAGTTAGAGTCTTTCATCGATCTTAATTAAGACGGTGAAGTTTTTCCGAATTTAAATGTTGGTCGCATCCTTTGAATTGTTTTCCTCTATTTGAAGTTTTATGACCTATAGAGACCATTAAACATCACAAGACAAAAATCTTAGATAATTAAATAACCAACTTCGGGTGTTGTGTCTGAAAAAAGCACCAACAACAAGAGTGAAATCGAATTCCTCCAACATCGTCCTGGTGTTGAAGGATTGCCTGCTGACCAAATGCGTTCGAACTCGTATCAATTCCGAAAATATCGATTACAACTGGCAGATTCACTTTACTAATTCACTCCGTTGAAATGAGTAGCTTGCTTGATTCTAGCGCCAAATAATAACCTTTAAAAAAGAAAGGGGGAGAGAGATAGAGAGGGAGAGGGAGATAGATAGAGAGGGGGAGAAAGAGAGTAAAGAAACAGGAAATAATTTACTTTTTCAGTGCAAAAACTTAGAGGATTTTGGATTAAAGGATTTAGATAAAGAAAAGGATTTTTTAAGAGGATTTTAATTTCATATTATGTCTCTAGACTACCTTAAGTAGGAAGATGAAGTTTACAAAACCAAAGAAAGGGTATTCAGTGTGAAAAATAAGAAATAATTTATTTAAATTATTTTATTGTTAGTTCCTATATAATTTTTTTATTTGAATTTTAGTTTAAGTTAATTTTAATTTATATTTCTATTTAGCTTTTCTCAATTAACTTCTTTATTTCTTGTTTGTAGTTTTAAAATATACTTGTAATTAATTTAGGAAAGTTAAATAAGTACTTTCTCAATTAAGAGACGAGTTTAATTTGAAAAATCACCTTCAACTTCATGACTTTAGAGGATTTTTCTTCCACATCTTCGTCATCTCCCGATTGTCCTCTTTTTTACTGTCACATCTTACTCATGTTTAATTAAAGACAGCAATAACTTCTCTCTTTTTTAATAAAAACTTTATATCTCTATTTTTACTGGCGGTCAATATAGTTCGGCTATATTTATTCCCATTTTCTGTTGTAGTTATTGATAGTATTTTAGTTTTTATGTTATTGCCACTACTACGTTCAACTGTCGCAAAGAGGTCACCGAATACGGTTGAGCTTCACCGACTTCTTGCATGTGAAGTTGTGGCAATAAAATTTCAACTTTGCTTTTATACTTTGCGTCTGCAACGCTCTCCACTTTTTTCGAAATCTAGCATTTCACTGATTTTCTATCTGACTTCGTGGAAAATGCAGTGAAAACTTTTATTTTCTTACTACGCTTCTTTCTATCCGGTGCTTTGTCCATTCAACTTGTTGTTGGGTTTTGTTTACTACTACAAGTACTGAAAACCTACCAAGTTGTCCATTCGTCCTTGTTCTACTTCCTTCAGTGTTGGAAGGATTTTCGTGTTGTTCCCATTCAAGCAGCTCTGGTTTTCTCGCACCTGAAATTTTGTTCATTGTACTCGATACCTTGTTACACGTACTTCCTTTCTATCAACAGAGGATGATATTGCAGTCTGTCGCTTTGAAATCCTCTTTCAATAAAGAAGATTTTTCTCTGTTGGAAAATTGAATTAATTTTACTAATCTAAAACAACCAGCTTTGTTGTTCTTCAAAATAAAATTCTTCTTTTTTTACAGCCTAACTAGAGGTCAATCTGAAACTCTTATTGTAACCGCCCTTAAAATTGTTATATGGCACAAAAATTACATTTTCTGCAATCATTAATTTTTTATTACGAAAAGTTTGGGGCTGCATTATAAATTTTCGTTTAGTTTAAAAGCTTCTTATGGCAGCATATGTAATTTTGAAGTTTTTTCTTATGAAAACTAATTAAAAGCTTTTGCATCTGCAGCAACTTTTACGAATGTGAAGCAGGTAAGTTGCATGGGTCACGGGGTTATATATGCAAAATTTTTAAGATCAGCCAACAAGGACCAAGTGAAGAATTCTAATGAATGCACTTAACTAACTCAGAAGATTTAATAAGTAAAGAGAAAAACTACAATAACAATAACAAGAACGGCACCCTTTATTCAGAATCTTAACTCAAATCAACTACTAATACCTCTTAAACGTGCTTAAGTGAGCTTCTTTCCTTAGTATCCCATGTGTCTCATACAAGTTTCTTTGATCCATTCATCGTCTGCTATCCATCCGGATCCTCTGTCTTTAGTTCAAGTATATCATGGATACCCTCTGCTCAGAACTCGAGAACTAATCGAAGATTTTCATAAATTAAAAGCGAAGAATACAATGAATGCTTAAAGAAGAAACTTTTATTAAATCCTTGCATTAACCACTTTCAAGTGTTGCTTTCAATCGGTAAGTCGCTCCTCAGTGTGTAAGGGACACACGAGCACGTATCACTTCATCAAGGGACACATGCTGCCCTTTCCAAGTAAGTTTGCTTTTGAGATTGATGGTGGGGAGGACAGTAGTGAAGGTGGTTTCTTTTTTTATGGCAAATAAAACTAAACTCAAGGGATCAGGAAGGAGCGTAGGCTACTGGGAAGGGGGAAAGAGAGAATAGTGTCGGTTTATCTCTGTTGAAAGGTCTAGACGTTGTAAGTGAACGGGAAAACATGCAGAGGGAGATTATTCCACAATCTAATAGCTCGACCGAAGAACGACTTCTCACGGTAGTGCGTGGTGCGTTGGAACGGCATCGAGACATAATAGAGGTGTACCGCTCTGGAAGACCGAGTAGATCTGTTAAACTCCTCAACCGGAGGAATCTCGCTGGATACTTCAGAGTAATAAAGATACGCAGGGCGTGTAACCTTATCACGACGACGCCCCAAGGTTTCTGTCCCCTATCAGCTTTATCACACGATTTTGGAGGCGGGCTAGAAGCTAAAGCTATGTCCTCGAAGCCCCAAGACAATATATGCTTAGCTGTTAGTGGTGCATTTTAGTCTTACCAACGACTGATCTTCACTGCGCTGCTTGAAATGTATTCGGAACCAATTAGTCTCATCTGCATATAAACTGCTCTTCGTCGAATTCCGACTCTCCTTTCACGCTGTTAACAATGCATTCAACGCGCTTCCTTGCATACATTTGTGGTTGTATTTAGGTGCCTATAGAAGCAATCGATGGATACGGCAGACCGAAGTTCATAAATCCCCTCGATGGCAACGAATGTGTGGCTTCTGTAAAGTTGCTTGCTTGTCTGGTTGACTGGAGGACAACGTCGTTGGTTGCATATTTAGTTGACTGTTGGAGACGGTTGGGCCGGCGGTTTGCTGTGTAGTTGTTTGGATTGTTGAATGCAGGGTTGAGTAAGTGGTTGTCTGCGTTGGTTGAGTGGTGGAATGGGTAGTTGGCTGCATGGTTAATGAGATGTTTGGCCGGATGGATGGAGTTTGTTCGATTGTAACATTTTATGCGACGATGGGTGTGTGAGGCGGTTTGTCAACCAGGTGGTTGAATAGTTTCTTGGCTACCTGGCAGGTTGTAGCGCGTTGCACGATTTCTCCCTATTAAATTCATAGAAACTCATTTTAGCTGCACACCGCATTAAGTATGCAAATTGTTTTTGTCCTCACCAGGCAACGCACTGCAATATTAAAGAGCACCTTTGAGGCATTTTAATGTTATGCACTCATAGAATTTATGAGAGCACTTAAAGCTCTTCAGGTACCTGAGATAAATTAGAATACAGATGATGATGATGATAAATTCTTGAGGATTTTGAAAACAATGGAATTGTATGGCAACATGAGTAGATATCAAATGAACTCCAACGCTCCTCGCGGTCTCCCCGCTTCCCCTTCGCTCTCTTTCCTTACCCTTTGAATGCATGATGACTGTGCTGCGTACTCGGCACTGAAGCGTACATAATAAATTGAAGCAAGGGCGCTTATAAAACCTCTAAAAACCCCCAACAAGACAAAGACTGCGCCACAAAGTATGCTGTGAAATAATGAAGCGCATACTTTATGTGCGAGTATATCGATTTGGTCTGCGTCTGACTTTTCTGTTTAAATCTTCCTATTATTTAGTTGTTGAGTGCAAAAAAAAGGCTGAAATGAAAGAATGAAAAACGGCAAAAAGTTCATTGAATGCCAACGCTGCTGACAGTCATGTGAGGCGGCAAGAAAGAAAGCGAACGAGCGAAGGATTTGTTGACCCAGTTTAGAAGCAGCCTCCTCGCTGCACAAGTACAACTCATACGCCTGCACACACACACACGCACGCACTCGGAAATACAAACGCTAAACTTTACAATGTTGCAGGCTAGCGCAGCGTGAAGGTAAATTAGAACATTTCAGCACGAATTGTTAGCAAGTATGAGGAAAAATGTGTACGTATGTGTGCGTGTAAGTGTTACTATAATGATTTATGCTGCCACAGTGAGGAAGTTTTAATGTTGATGCAGAAAATGCAAGACACAATACAACAAAAATAAATCCCATCCAAGTACAACAACAACAAGAAGATCTGCCAACAGCTGCGGATGTTGTAAGCCGCAATTTAACTGTCAGCATTAATGATTCACTCATTCACTCACTTTTCATGTCGTTGTTGACGTTGCAGGTGCGGCTCTACTTTGCTATTTTAAGCTGCAGCTGCTTGATGTCACACTAGTGAACATACAAAATTCAAAAAGAGTTACTCTGGAAATGAACAAATTAATACATACATAAAAAATTGAAATTGAAATTGAAATTTTATTGAGCCTTTTTTTCAACAACATTATAAGTTTACAAAAATTCAAATTACAATTGTGGATAAAAATTAAAGACTATAATGTATTATCTAAAAAACATATATGTACAGCAGTATCAAACTTATTAATAAGAAGAGAACATTGAAGAAAACAATAACATGAACATTAAACGCTCTTGCTCCCGGAGCTGACATGGATTGAGATATATAGATCACTTAACCTAGATTAGATCTTAATGCTAACTTAATGCTAACTTAGTGCTCTAAGAAAAGAAAAATAAAGAAGAAAAAAAAAATAATAAAAAATTAATACAAAACCAAAAAAGAGAAAACAAACCTTTTAGACACATTTGAGTGTTAACCTCTATGAGAATCAGGAACTGTATTTTTATAAAAATTGTGACAAAGTGACACATTTAAATCAAAATTAGCGGGAGCTTCGTTAGCGAAGCCAATGGGTGATAAATACCTTAAATTTGACCAGCTAAAAACTCTTTGTTGGTTGAAGATATCAAGAATGCAATCGTTAACATGGCAAGAAATTCTATTGATAAATCTATGTAGAATATCTGACACGTAAAGGCCAATTGGGCAAACTTTAGCTTCCGAATAAACGAAACGATTCGAGAAACGTTTTGTAGGCGATTGGAAATACTTTCCAATGCAATGACGTAAGACCTTGCGTTCTAAAATTTCAAATTCTCTAATGACAGTTGGAGAAACGTTAAACCAAATAGGAAATCCATACAAGATAACAGGTCTAATACAGGTTTTATACAACAAAAGTTTTGTCCTCTTTGGTAAGTTTCTGTTCCAAAAAATACTTGAAAAAGTGCCCAAAATTCTGTAAGCTTTTTTCAGTACAATTCTTGCATGTTTGTTAAATTTCAGAAGACTGTAAAAATTAATGCCAAGATATTTAATGGAATCCTTGAAAGGGATCTCAGACCCATTCAGAGCGAATTGTAAAGTTTTGCTTTCAGGCACAACAAACGACTTACATTTCCCTGAAGCATTCCTGATGCAAATGGCTTCACTTTTAGATGCATTAACTTTAATACCCCATTTCTCGTAGAAACGTCGTACAATTTGCAGATGTTGCAAAGTCTGATCTAACGCCAACTTAGGGGACTCATGGTGAGAGTACAGAAGAGAGTCGTCAGCATACAAAAGACCCGTCGAATTAGGCCCAAAGTGTGGGAAATCGTACATTAAAATATTGAAAAGATGAGGAGCTAAGATGGAACCCTGAGGGACTCCACAACTTATGTCACCAATATCCGAAAGCAATCCATTAAAAAGAACGCAAAACTTTCTGTTTGCAAAGAAACTCTTGAATAATTTAATAATTGAGGGAGCGAAACCAATTTGAAACATTTTAAAAAGAATTCCGTTATGATATGCGCGATCAAAAGCCTTATCAATGTCTAAAGAAATTGCAACGGTGCAACGACGATTACGCAAGTTAGAAACTATATCATTTTGAAATTTCAATAAAGCATCAACTGTTGAGTGACCTTTTTTAAAACCAAACTGCAAATTTGGAATATAAGATGGATCCAGCCCGACGTCCATAATTCTGCGAATAACGTTTTCAAAAAGCTTTCCTAGATTAGACAACAAAGAAATTGGTCTCAGATTATTTACCTCAAAGTTGTTTGACTTTTTTTGAATAGGAATAATCTTAGAGACTTTCCACGCGTCAGGAAAATATGAATTATTTAAACAATTATTAAAAACAATTGCAATATATTCAAAAGCTTTCATAGGAAGTCTTTTAATTAAGAAATTAGAGACGTCATCTAGACCAGAAGACCTTTTGCTATTCAGTTTAACAGCACAAGAGAAAACTTCGTCCAAATAAGTCAACCTAGGAAGGTGGCATTCATTGAGTGCACTTAAAACATTACTAAAAATATGGATGCTTTGTGGAGATTGAGCAAAAATATTTGTTAGCGAATTTTCTATATAAGAAATGTCCCTGCCAGGAGGAGAACCCTTGTAAATATTGGAAAAATGAGCTAGCAGATGTTGCAGTTTTTCATCGTTATTTTCAATATCGACGCCGTTAACTGAAAGGTTTTTTGCTAATGATTTTTTTTTAGCTCCTATTAAACTATAGATTTGTTTATGAGCCCTTGGGCCTGGCACAATTTTGCTCAGTTTAACGCTAAAAATTTTGGACTGTTCAATTTCTACTTGTTTTTTAATAATAATGCTCAACAGTTGAATTTGCTTAGACAGGAGTAAGTAACTTGGACTTGAACGGTTGAAATTACAATGATAAATACGCTTCAAATCCCTCTGCCAACGATGCTTGATTTTAAACAAATATTTTATATTGTCAGAAATAATAATTTTTTTATTTTCTCTAACAATTCTTTCAGAATGAAGTGTAACCAATGAATTTAAAGAATTAGAAAACAGTGATATGAAAGCATCAATTTCGTGATTACTTAAATTTCTACAAGACGGAGGAAAATGATTTATTATTTCATTAACGAAATCATTTCTAAACGTATCCCAATTGGTTCTTCTGAAGGAGGTGAAAAAATGGGGGGAATGGAGAAGAAACTCAAAATCCGTGAATTTAATATGCAATTTAAGAGGGTAATGATCAGAAAAAGTAGGAAGACTGGAAATTTTAAAATTTGGATTTGTGGAGTTTAAAAGATTTGAGCTGATTAGGAAGTGGTCAAGAAAAGACGAACCGTTAGGATAAGAAGGTGTTGAGTCCGATAACTTTGTGAAGCTGAGAATATTGTGCTGTAACCAACTGAAGAGTGCATTACCATTGGTATTATTAATGGAATCACCCCAGTCAACGTTTTTTGCATTGAAGTCTCCTCCAACAATGGTTCCATCAAAATTTTGAGACAAGCGCGCTAAGATTGATAGCCCATCATAGACTAAAGAATGTGGAGAGTTACATGGAATATTAAACGACCCAAATAAATATTTCTTGGTGACACCATTAACTAGAGTGTCAATTGATATAAATAAATTAGGAAAACTTATTCCAACACCGTTAATTTTCGAAAATTTCAAAGACTTCCTTAATACTATGCCAACCCCAAGCTGACTATTATCACGAAGAAATGTAAAATCCTCCAGGTAAACTTTTTGATTAGCCCTCAAGTGAGTTTCCTGAACAAACGCAACGTCAATGTTATTTAAATTTAACAACTGTAGTAAATCTAGTCTTCGGCTCACTTCAATTAGTGACCTAACATTAAATGAAAGAACGTTAAGAAAATCACGGACCATAGGCATCGTTAACTTCTTGTAAAAGAGACATGCAACGTTTCTTAGCTTCCACTTTTGACAGTGATTTGTAATCTGATAAAAATAACACAATTTTGTCTTCTAAAGAAAGCTCCACAGGTTGACACAGTGAGTTTGCAATCTCTAAAAATTCCTTAATTAAAGCAGGCCTTGCGGATTTTTTCGGAACAGAATCTTTAAAAAGACTGGCAAAAGACCTGTTAGGAGATATGAAGTTAGAATTGTTAATTGAAGTGCGCACATTAGCTGAAGCCAACATTTTTCTATCAATAGATTCTTTTTTACGATTATTTTTGCCTTCAACGAATTTCTTGAACACTGGGCAACCTCTAAAACTTGACGGATGGCCAGACTGTTGGCAATTCACACAATAAGGCAAATTGTTCGCATTCGAAACAAACTTACAAGCCCCTGGTAGATGCTTTTGATCACACTTAACGCAACAGAAGGGTCTGTTGCAATTATTGGACATATGACCCCATTTCTGGCATCTCCAACACTGTACCTCCTTCTTAGAATTTCTGGGTGATTCCCAAGTGATCCTTTGGTTAAGAAGGAACCTTAGAGCTGTTACCTCATTTGCTGACTTTCCCAAATTCAACGTAATAAGAAATAAACCTGTGTCAATGTTGTTTTTTTTCGAATAAATGGTTGAAAACTTTGAAACGTTCGACACTATGTTTGGAACTAAGAAATCGATTGCACTCTTGATCTCGTCAGTTTCAGTATTATGATACAGTCCCCGTAAAACCAACTTAGTATGTTTTAGCTGTTTGGGAGTGTAGGAGTACGAATCCACATTTTTATCATTTAAGAGTTGCATCATTTCGGAATGAGCTGATGCACTTTTAAGATAAAGTTTACTCTTATTTTTGTTTTTGTTTACAATTTTAAAAACAATATTTTTCTCATTTAATTGCTTAACTAAATGTTTGATATCTACATGATATAGAAAAATTGGAGGACAAAAGGTATTATCAATACTTTTAACATTGGCTTTCTGATGTGCAGGTTGCCGAGGTCTAACGGTAGTCGGGTCAGATTCAATTTCCAGTTTACCTAGTATAGCAAAACGATTTTCTGAACTTATCTGTTTCGATTGAGAACGCTGCACTTGACTCCTCATAGCGTAAGATGACAGATCAATTTCATGATTACTTCCTGTTCTGCGGCGTTTATTAACCACATTTTCAAATTCCTTAGTGTTGACATCTGTACATTCCATTGAAGTAGTTGAAAATTCATTATGGCGATCAGAAGCCGGTTGAACGTTGACGGCAGACACAGCGCCAAATTGAAACATCTGAGACTCGCTTGAACCTCGACCATCTGTAGTAGGAGTAGCATCAAAACATGCATTCGCCAAATCCTGATCCAGTGACTTTTTTGATGACGGCAACAAAGACTTATCCGGTGGCACTTTTTTAACCTTGAGATTGGCTTGCGAAGCCATTTAAAAACCGTAAACCACTTTACACTCTTATGAGCGAACTTTTGTGGTCAAAATTATTTGCAAAATCAATGCAAAGGCAAAGAAATTAATATTTTTTATTTTTTTTTATATAAAATTTTTATTTTTTTAGTAGGAAAGAAATCACGTCCGACTTTGACAGCTATCGCCCGTGTTCTATACATACATAAATAAAGGAATAAATCAGCCGCATCAGTAGCTTCTTGAAATTGGTTATTCGTCCCACACGTCGTATACGCGATTTAATGGGCTCTCGTGAAGAAAGGAGAGCCTAAAAGTAGGCAACGAAATTCAATGAGGTGGAAATTCTGTTTACTCGAATTTATTACAAGAGGAAATTTCAATATTTAGTCTGTCGTGTTTCTCGTTTCCCTTGGATTAGGTAAACACAACAACAACAACAACACCAACAACAAAAACAACAACAGCAATAAAAACAACAATAACACAACAACGATGGTGAAAACGGAAGCCGAAATAAATCAGCAACCACATTAAGAATAACAAAAATCGTTGAATTTACAATTCTTTTTATGCGATTATTTGTTTTATTCTATTACTTTGTTATTGTTTGTTTTTGTAATTGATTATTCTTGGTCGTTGTTGCTGCCTTTGGCTTACTTTAAATATTTAGTGACCCCTTCTGTTACTGTTGTTTTTCTTAATTTTATTGCTGTTTGTTTATTGCTTGTGGTTATTTGTGCTCGACTAACGTTGTTGTTTTTTTGTGCGCTGTCCACGTTGCCTCCAGCACTTTTTACCACACGGATATAAACAAAAAACGTAACAATGTGAATTGTTTTCACCGCGCCAGACACAAAAACCAAGCGCTTTAGTGACTTCATTTCCGTTAGATTATCAATTTAGTGGCCGCGGCAGAGTGTGTGTGTGTGTGTGTGTGTGTGTGTGTGTGTGTGTGTGCATATATATGTATGTTAGTGTACGCGTGTTTGTACTTCTGTCAATTCTCATTTATTCTCTTTTATTCATAATTATGTTGCGTTCATCCATTTCAATTGGTTTTGCTATTGTAAATAATGAACTCTTCACAGTTAATTAATTAGATGACTGAAAGTAAATAAATTAAATAAATTAATTTTGTATATGACTGGTTTTTCTCGATGCTGACTGTATCTCACTTTATACAATGTAATAAATCAATTAAGAATGCAGTGAGTAAACAAATACTCAATGATTTTTCTTATTTGATATTATTTAATAAACATTTTTACATACAACTTCTGCAACAATTCAAAGAAATCCTTTAAGATATTACATTAAATTTATTTAATATTAAATTTACATAAATTCCAACTCCAATAAACCGATTCTTTCCTTCAATTCATTTCTAGTTATTTACATACAACCTAAAACGTCCACTTGGCATATCGTCAGCAACCTCAATTTATTCCAACAACTAACTAAACGAAGAAAAACCCCAGAAACGCAACTAACCAGCTAGAATTAGAATTAGAGGAGAAACCACTTTGAATAAAATTTTGAACAACAGAAAAGTTATTCCTTCCAAAACAGAATCCAGAACAAACTCAGCAAAAGCGGTTACATCTGGTAGAACAATAAATTGGCTATACGAGACTTAATATTGCGGAGTGAGGGAAGCGATTACTTTTATTAACGAAACCAAGCAGAATTCGCGAGCCGCAGAGAACTCACGCCGAACAGCAAACAATTCCTCTACTCGAGCTTCATATTCTATAGGGAAAATCATTTCGCAGAAGATCCGGTGATGTGGGACGATCCCCGCAGCGGGAAATGCAACAACCCCAACGTTATATACCGTCTGTATCTGATTTATATGGAACGGACGAGATAGAACTACTGCTGGACGAGATACGCGAACTGGAGCCGGTCTGCTGTCGGCTGGACGATGAGCAGGAATTCGATATAGCTGGCAGCAGAGCCGGTGAGCTATCGCTATCCTTGGAATCGCCGCTGGGCACGTGCACGTCGTGGGACTCGCACGCCAACTACAAACAGCGCAGCGGACAAACGCCACTGCCATGGGGCGTCGCCCTACATTGTGATACGCAACATTTAAAAACGCCTACAGGGATTGTGCGCATTCTTCTGGTGGTGAGTGTTGCATTCATATATATTCTTCAGATAAGCCTATTTATCCAAAACGAAGTCACATAATGCTGACATATCACCGACAGATACGACCCGTATCGTTCATATTTCAATTCAGAAAATCCTTAAATCCTTAAAAGTTGGCTTCCATAATTCTTTGATTGTGATAATTATTGACTCTCCTGCTCGCAATTTCAGTTATCATCGGCTGCCTGCCTGGCCTGCGAATGTTCTGCCGGCACCGTGCAAGTTGGCCTCTTTTTACTGCCACTCATTGGACGCCTCCGTTTGATGGTCTTCTGTGCGCTCTTCTCACTCCTCATAACCTGTTTGATGTTGTTTCTCGATGTTTCACATATAGCACTGATGTTTCCATTCAATTGGACGAAAGTGGTGAGTTGTGAGGGCGAGTACTCGGTTGCGATTAATGAGTAGTCTGGTCCTCAGTGATGTGTGGTAAAAAATGCATCGAATGATTAGAGATTATTCAACAATACAATAATTGTCATTAACGCAGTAATTATACATCCAAATCGTTTTTGAGTAATTAAATAAAAGTCGATCAAGTTGTGATTTTAATTATTTGAGATTATTAGAAAAAAAGGAAAATTACGAGTATTTTAAAGATAATTCGATTGCCAAAACTACAATAGATTATTTTTTTTATTGGTTTTAGATATCAGAAGGTAATGCTGAGAAATTTTAATTATTAGATCCTCAATAACCATTATTGACTATTTTGTAATCAGCGAAATTGATATATCAAATTATTTGCCTACCATTATCGAGTATTTGGTAGCTGGATGTCGTATAATTGGTAACCAAAGTAGCCAAAACTTTTAATGTTGAGGCCTAGAGATTTTTAAACAGTGAAATACACGATAATCTTTTCATTGTAATAAGCAGTTGAACAACAGATCGAAAGTAAGCGAAATGACGAATATTAATTTCAGAACACATGGATGTACCTGAGTATCGGTTTAATATTTATTTTGAGCTCCACTCTACTGCTGCACATGGTGCTTTTCGCTGAGGAGTACACTGGGGTGCCGAAACACACCAAGGATACCCTGTTTTCGTCAGCGGTAAAAATCCGTCCTGAAATTGAACTGAACTCCGAACTCACCAACTTCTCTACAGATTATAGGTTTTGTGTGCTCTCTAGAGGCGTTCCTACTCTCCGGCTTTGCCTCGTGGCCTTGGTCGCAATATCGCCAGGTGCCCGACGACGCCAGCGATTTGTATATCGAGGACCGCGAAATGACACCCATGAGTCCAATCGACAGTACTGATGTGCCGAATAGTAACCATCACCCTCCACATTCCGCACCGAACAACCACAGCACCGCAACGCACAGTGAAGCCAATCATCAGATCAATCGAATATCATCATCGTCGTCGTATATTAATCAAAAGCCTTATATACCTGGTGAGTTCGTCGGTGGGGCGTGGCGCAGTCACGTTGGCGACCGAATATATTGTCACTCTCTTTCAGCCAAACGACCCAATCAGTTAAATAACCAACGACCAACACTGGGTCACACACAAACCACAACAACAAGAAAACCGAATTCGCGTTACCGTGAAGGCTACCATTATCAACCAGTTGCGTCTACGTCCCGCCAGAGCCCCACATTCGTTATGGAAGATGTAATCGTTGGGACGGGCCCATCCACATCCCGATCCATTGAAAATTCTAGTGCGTGATAGTTTTTATTCCTTAAGTGAAAATAAAATTAACTACTATAAATTAACATTATTATTGAAATCACAAAAAAGACAAAATCTAAAAACCTTAACTAACGACAGAATTAATGAAACTTTTCAATGTTTTGAAGGAAACAATAAGGAAAACCTACAAAATTGGTATTTGTAAGGATTAATCAATCAAGAAGAACGCAAAATTTGGCAAATCATTAGGAAGCAACAAACACTTAATAGTAAATAAAAAGTAGAAAACGCGTAATCTATAAAAAAGGAAGCAAGAATGTAAGAAAATCTCTGAAACTAATAGATAAAACCGACGTTTTAGAAATTAGGAAGAATCTTTTTATTACTAAAATGTTCTGTAAGACTTTTTTAATGCATGCGTTTTATGTGTGTCGAAAATAGGAACGACAAGAGTGCAATAACTTTGGAAGTTCGTATTTTATGTGCTAATTTAAGTAATGCAGTTTTTAAATTATTTATAGAAAGCTCTTTTAAGTTTTTAACTTCATTTTTCGTATCGATGAAGAACATGGCTTGTATTGTTGAATATTAGTAACCGGTAGCCAGTATTGACGCACGCTACAAGTAACGATTAATACAAATACACTGCAAATCAATGACAATGGAAGAAATTTGAAAAACAATAAAATAATAGTTTGTAGATACAAAATATACGGTACAATGTACTTGATCAGTTGATTCGATTGTAAAGCGAAGCCGATTATAAATGTTTAGTAAACAGAAACGTAAATATTAAAACTAAGAAGAAAATGAGCAAAAAACGAACACATTCTTACATACACGAACATTTACATGTACGAGTACATCGATGCAAACCGATTTGAGAAAAATAACGAATGAAAGTAACCATAAAACACACAACACTAGAAACCAACTGAATAAGAAGAAATTAAATAGAATAATATTGAATTTATAAAATTACACACAATTTTGGAAATAGTTCTAGAAATATTAGATACAGAAAAACTACATTGCAAAGGCCACAGAACGAACGATAATCACAGCAAAATTATATATTCTGTCATGTATCAACCGTTTAAAAAATAAATTAAACGAGGAGATGGTAACGATTATTAACGCAAAGTAATTATATGTATTTTGAAAACCAGAATCGTAACATTTTCAAACGTTTGCTAAATAATGCAGGATAATTGGCAATATATGTAGTTGAAAGCAACAAACCAACACTAAAATTCATTACATTAATATTGAGAAAACGAGATTTTTTAAAGAAATAAGCGAACATCTTTAAAATATTAAACACATATTAATAAAGAAGAACGTCTTGTTATAAACGTAGTTTTGCTTATTTTTTAATAAAAGAATACTAAAAACAAATCTATACTCATTCAAAACATACTGCGTTTTCATTTAATTATTTTAACTCGTTTATAGTAAGCGAAAATAGGGGAAGGAATGCAACGGGTCTAATTTGGCCGAGTTGGATTTCAGTCCCAAAATCAGTTTCCAGCATTTGACTTATCCGATTTATCTTTGTACAAGTTTAAATGAGAAATATTTGTTTAACCTTTTTCTAAAGTTTACACTAAACTTTAAAAAGTTTCTTGATCAAGTGCCAAAGAAATTGTAAGATCAAAGGCCTTTAATGTTAACTTTTCGTAGATATAAAGAACTTCTTTTCAAGAAACTTGATTGTATTTATTGTATTAATTATATTACTGTATACATTATTAACTTTTCCTTTCTGAAATCAATTAGGTGAGAAGCATTTCCTCGTCATAACCAATAAAAATTGGACTGAAGTGGTAGAAACGGAGAAGTGACTGTGACTGTGAGTTCATTGTTATTTGCAAACCGAAAATGGGTTGACTGTGATTTGCAACCGAAGCGATGGTTTTTTAAGTACAACGAGGATCGCCCATCCCAATAAGGTAGAGTTCTCCACGGCCATCTACAAGTCTAATCAGGGCACTTCCAGACCAACTCGTTACAACGTAATCGAAGATGACACAAGAATAGACACAAACCAGTTACAAACGATGACTTTCAATAAGTGACACATGTGTCCACGCTGCAACGTAGCTTCAACGTATCCAACGCCGATCTACTTTGCTGATTTGGCGGCATATCGTTTTCGTGTCTATATTAAGCGGTATGTTAAACTTCATAAGAGTAGGGAACTGCGATTTACATGCAAATCTGTATATTTTCAGAGAGAACCAATTTTCCGATTCGAACCAAATGACATCCTCCTTGTAGATAGTTCTTATCAGCAAAACATGTAGTATTTCGGCCTTCAAAATGTTTACGGTGCGCTACAGTATTTGTCATTAGCAGCCAGTATTATACTATAAAATAGTATTTTATTATTTAGTATTTAGACTATCTAAAGACTCAAGTCTATTTTGTCAAAGGCAAAGAGATGCTTCTTACCAGCTTATTTGGCATATTCATTTCTGTTTTTTTATTTATCATATATTATTTCATGTATTTATATATTATTTTTTTCTTCTACCACAATACAATACAATCTGTGTAAATTCATGTACAGGTACAAGAACTGGTAAGTTATAAACAATTAAACCGAAAGCGTTTTACCGTCAACAACAGCAAAAATTGGACTGAACATATAGAGCCAGAAAAGTGAATGCAACACAAGTACAGTCGAAACCAGCAGTCCAAGAGCCTGCAACGATGATAGAAGCTTATATCCTAACTGCGTACTTAACAAAGGAGTTACAGAAACCTCACCTCCGGCAATAAATACAGGGTCTTCAGTGGTCTCTCGCAATTACTCAGCGTTACGTTGCAAGTCCATATCATACCGATTAGTAAGAACAAACTCGAAATCACCTCCACGATGACCCATGAAGTGGCATCAGAGTTCGGAATGCCCCACAGATGTGCGATGTAAGTCAAGGTAAGCACCAGCGTAGCAATAAAGGCTGTGCACGGATATAAGGTAGACAACAGAACTACTCCATTGAGGCAAATTGGCGATGAGAGAAACAGATACTCGCTGTAGATCAACAGGACCTGGAATGGAGGAGAAGAGGACTTTTATATCTGAAAAATGTTTTCACTGAGATTTGCAGACCATAGCGATGAATTTCATGTAACCACATGAAGCTTTAAATTTTGCTGACAAACGTAGTTGGTTTTCTTCGAACCTCATTGTGAAAATGCTCAGGACGATCTTCTTTCGTTGTTGTAATTTGAAGTGTTTTGGAAGGGAAAAAATCAAAATTAAATTCCAACTCATTTATTTGACGTAACTGAAGTCGAAATTCTTGGTGACTTGGTTTTTTTTTGTTTGCCAATAAAAATTCTACGATTCGGCGTTGAAAATCATTAAAGGAATCAAGAAAAATCCATATATTTTCACGGGCCCACCATTGGAAATATTTCATAATGTTTTATATGCAAGTTATTTTAATTTCAACACGTGAATCATCTTATTGTGGCCATTTAGACAAAAGCGGAGGAAGTGTTCAGAATAAACTGTTGATTCCAACAGGAACATTTTGCTTGCAGTCACATTTGGGGTTGCAGCCAAAATTATTTGTTTTGCCTTTACTCTAATTGCAAGCAATTTATTGCTTTAATTTTAAACAATTTATTGTAAATATAAGTTATACTGTAAGCAATTTAGGTAACTTCAAGTCTGTAACGTGTTCTTGGTAAAATACCAAAGAAATTACTGGTCACCTAATATTGTCTTTTCGCAAATGTAAGAACTTTATCTTCAAGAAGCATATATGTATTTTTTTATTTAATTGCTATTTTGTTTTATTCCTAGAGTTATATATTATTTATTATACCTCTGGCTTAATACAAGCTGTGTAAAATGATGGTATTCAAATACAAAAATTAATAATTTGCATATGGCGACAATTAAACGGAAAGCGTCTTCCTCTCAACGGCAGCAAAAATTGGACCGAAGTGGTAGAGCCAGTAAAGTGAATGCACCATAAGAACAGTTAAAACCAGCAGTCCAAGAGTCTGTAACGATTATACAACATTATATCCGAATTACACACTCAACAATGAAGTATCAAAACCACACCTCCGGCAAAAAATATAAGACCTTCAGTTGTCTCTCACAGTTTCTCAGCGTTACGTTGCAAACCCACATCATACCAATCAGCAAGAGGAAGTTCGACACCACCTCCACAATGAGCCATAAAGTAATCTCAGAATTCGGAATGCCCGACAGATGTGCGATGTAAGACAAGGCTATCATCAGCGTAGCAACAAAGGCTGCGTAGGGATACAAGGTGGACAACAGAACTGCTCCATTGAGGCAAATCGGCGATGCGAGAAAAAGGTACTCGCTGTAGACCAACAGGACCTGGAATGGAGGAAGAGCACGCTTCTAAATCTGAAAGATTGGTTAGTTGAGATTTTCTAACCAAAGCGACGAATTTCAAGTAACCACAAGAGGCTTTAAATTTGGCTGATATATGCAGTTGGTTTTCTTGGAGCCGCATCGTGAAGACGCGTTAAGTAATTTTTCTTGTTACTTTAGCACAATCTTGGAGACTTCTTGTTAAATTCCACTAAACCTTCGCTGAAGTCAGCCGCTGAAAAAATCAAATTCAAATCTCACCTAATTTTTACTTCGAATTCGAAATTCGGTGTCTTGGCCAAATAGTTAATTTAAATCATAAAAAAAAACTCAGGAAGACCTCTCTCATCACAGTATATAGTATAGTCTGAAGTATATAAAACCAATATATTTAAAATCCATAATTATGTTCTTTTTATCTATTTTTACTATATTCAAAAGCTTTCAATATATTATACTATACAATTAAGATATAATTTTGTATGATTTACAAACCATTATATTTATTATCATAGCATATTGTTATCGTAGTTAGAATACACCTATGTAAAACTCACCCGAAGTGCCGTTTATTTCCAGCAAAAGTTTTTTAAATTCAGAGAAACTTTTTCAGACGTTCATAAATTCAGTTTTGACGATCACTAAAATAACTGTATTGTGAAATTGTTGCCATGATCCAAATGTTAATTTTTACTGTGATGTCACACTATCAGTCAAGTAAACGACTGATAGCGTTATTTCCCCGTTTTCTTCCGCTAGAAAAGCGGAATTATAATTTCATTTTAAAAGCATGGTGTTTTGTTTGAAATACAGCAAAAATGTCTACCAAACAATTTTTTTCACTCTCTATTCATTCATTGCTCGTTCTATTTCAATAACTTTTATCCTTTTTCACTTATCCGCAGTTTGCACCTTCATTTAATAAGTAGTCGATTTCCCATTCTGGAAAAACCATTTTCTAAAAAGGGTCACAGCAATTACCAATTAAAAAAAAATTATTTCAAAAACGAATTTTAGAAAAGAACTATAAAAAACCTCTGGCAACATTTATCTTACAAATATATATTGCGAGACAAATGCGCTAATATGGTTATCTGAGTTCAATATGTAAATCTCACATTACGTTATTTACTCACCGTCAATATGTAGAAGAAAATATGAAGTAGAAAAGAAAGAAAACTACAAACTGTAACTAATTTTCAACGAGTTGTGTGATAAAAACACAAACAAGAACTGAAATTCAACTCGCAAAGAAAAAAAACAAAATAAACTCAACAGCTTGAAGTTTTGATAAGATTAAGGCGAAGTCTAGTATAATCTGAAGTATTGTATATGCAGTGCTGTTAATAGTTCTTTTCAAATCAAAATTTCCAGTTATAAAACAACTTCATTTCTTTATATAAAGCTAATGAAAGGTTTTTGAGCCTTCACTCCTAATTAGAAATATATTTAAATTCTATTTACATTTTAATTTTTTCTTAAATAACGATTTATTCAAAAAGTTTAACCATCATTTTTGCGAAATTATTACTTAACTACTAATTTAAAACGGTTGTTTATGGTTTAATATTAAAAACAATATACCAGACCTAATGTTTAATATGTAGTTAAGACTTTTCATTTATCCGATGCCATCTCGGATGATTTCAAACAAAAAAACTCCAAAGTACGAATTACTTATTTAAGTTGTTTTGTCTATTTAAAGATTAACAACTTCTTTTCAACACATTCCAACTTTCTGTTTGCACATTGTAACAATAATTAGAACTTTTTACACATAAATCACAGAAGAATTGATTTAATATTTAAATCCGAGCTCACGATTGATTCTTATTCGTGAAGTTTATCTTAAGATAGAACAAATACAACTGAAGTTTTGGCACGAAGGCTCGAACTAAGAATCAAACTGATTTTAACCCTTTGGACTTACATATTTTTTTTCCCCCACAAGTATTTTTGACCGGCACGTGGGGTTCACTAAACTGCTATTTATGAAGTTGCGTAATCTTTGTACTTAGATATGGTAACACGTGGAAATGTCTAATCATTATCAACATTTTTTGAGAATGTAATCATTATTTTCTAAATGCAATTAATTAATTTGGAAGAAATTAGACAAATTATTATTATGTAAAAAAATGACTTCCTTCACCGACCAAAAATCTGAAAACTTTGTCACTCTTGAAAAAGTTTTTACAGCTGTCAAAATGTTTGCTGCCAATATCAACGAAAATCTAATCTATGGTCAACCCAACTACAATAAAATGTTTCGACTGATTGTAGATATCACACAAAATGTATTAATAAACAAGTTAAAGTGTTGTCTTCGGCCTGGCCGAAATCTAAATACCCTACACCCGAGTAACTGAAAAAATTATAATTTCGCCATTTAGCAACTTTTTTATAAGTAGGCGAACCACACGCATTTCGGGAAATGTTTTTGTAATGTCTCTAGATACTGCTGGATAGAATTACGTATTAATATTTTCAACCGTTTATGGGATATTGACAACTGTTGTATAAGTGGGCGAACCACGCCCATTTTTTGTATACAAATTGGTAATGCCTGTGATAAAATTACGCGTTATCTTATACCGTTTACAAGATTTTAACAACTTTTTTATGAGTGGGCGTGGCACGCCTATTTTTTGTAAAAATTTTATTAATAGCCCTATATGTTCCGGAATAAAATTATACCTTAATATCTCGCGCGGTGTATGAGATATACAGATTATAACTTTTTTGAAAGATGTGCCTTTACATTCCGTATGTAAAGTAGGCGTGGCTGTTTACCGATCTATTCCATTTTCAATCCCAGACAGCCCTACATAACAAAGAATATTTGTGCCAAATTTCATCGCGATATCTCTTTTCGTTCTCCCGTAATCGTGATTTCAACAGACAGACAGACAGACTGACGGATAGGGCTAAATCGATTCAGGCGACGCTGAGCAAGAATATATATACTTTTCTATATCTATCTCGTCTCCTTCTCTGCGTTACAAACGGAAGAACAAAGTGAATATACCCTCCTCCCTTCGGGTGTAGGGTATAATTAAGATTACACGAAAACTAACACTGACAAATCGGTCCTAAAAGGGTTAAGTACGGAAATATCGATTTTTGACAGGGTTGCAGTTTATGAGTTGCCATGCTTATCACGATTCGAATTTGGTGCGTAATCTTTAGCTCTAATTTCTAATTGTGCAATAAAATTGATAAAAACTGAGTGATCCGTTCATCCGTTGTCTAACCCAAAAACCTCTGAGGCTGGCGGTACGGTACGCCTATTGGAAAATTTTGCAATTTTGCAAAGATTTGGCAATTGGCAATGCAAACTGCAAACATTTATTTGCAATCACTAAAAAACTTAAAATTTTGGTGAAAATTTATTCATGAAGTTTGCAGGTAAAGTCCAAGAAAGACTTTCTGTGTTCTATTACGAGAACATAATCAAATGAAAATATTAGAACATATGAAAATAAATGCCACCATTTTAAGATAATAATTGGTAGCATACAATGAATTACATTCATGTTGAAACATGCGTACAACTCAGCACCTCTTTCATTTAAATTCAAAACCAGAAATGCTGTTGGCTCTTCAAGCCTCCCCTTCATCCATCTACTTCAAACCCAAATCCTTCTCGATGGTGTGCGAGCAGACGGACATCATTTGGCCTTTGATGCGCTTGAAATTCTCGATGGCAATCGGCTTAGCTTCTGGCCAACGGGCAAGATCACGATAGATAGGACGGCAGAACTTCATGCGGAAATTTGAGTTGGCAAAAGCAATGATTTCATCAAGGCGTTCCTTCAGTCTGGCCATGATGCAGAGACGCATAAGACGAAAACGGACTTCGGCATTTTGTGAACTTTTCAATCCGTATAAAGTCTCGAGCAAATCTATCTTCTCCGCATTGAGATCAACGATATCCTTACTTTCGATCAGCTTGCCCAGGAAGTCAATCAGTTGATGGGTAGATATTTTCTGACGTACTTCGGGAAGATCTTTAAGTTCGGCCACCGCTTTGCAGCTCCATAGTTTAGCCAACTCTTGAGAAACGTTAGCAAGCGTTTCATCAAATCTGTAAGAAGTTTCTGTTCGAATATTTAATGCGACTAAAAGCGTGCGGAATACTTAGGAATAATTGGTGGCATTCCTTCGTGGCTTAGCCAAAGATCCCAATCAATTTCATTAAGTTTATCCTTCTTGTCTGTGTCGATGAAATAATCGTACATGGTCGACTTAAAGTCATCGGTTGTGACAGACTTGTAGGCATATTTTTGCAAGTAAGAGCGCAGAAAAGGCTCAAATACTTCTGGGCCACCGAGAACATCCTCCATGTAACGTAGAAAAGTAGAGCCCTTAATGTAGGGTACGCTAGAAAAGGCATCATCCGGGCTACAGTTGGAAAGATCGACCACCAATTTGGTGAGTTCTGGATTTTTCGCTAATTGCGTACGAAGCTACGGGGCAAAAATCAAAAGTTAAAGTTAAAAAATTCACAAAACCACATTACCGTTTCCTGCAAGTCAGTGAGATTTCGTATCATATGAAAATCGCGTTCCTTTGCACCCATCATGCGTCCCACAATCTTTGTTTCGACAAAAACTGTGAAACCTTCATTGAGCCAAAAATGTTCGAAATTTTTGTTCGTCACCAAATTCCCCGTCCAGCTGTGCGCTATCTCGTGGGCCACAACATCGGCCAGCGACTTGTCACCCGCCAGCAGCGTTGGAGTGACGAAAGTCAAGCAAGGATTCTCCATGCCACCGTACGGAAAAGAAGGCGGCATCACCAACAAGTCATACTGCTTCCAAACATACGGCCCACAGATATCTGAGGCAGTCTTCAGCATGTCGGCCGTTTGCGAGAATTCCTCGGCGCAAGCATCGATAATACCTTCCTCAGCCCATACGTTCGAATTGGGTCCCAGTGGGCGGGACGTCAGCTTGCCGATTGCAATTGCAAGCAGATATGCAGGAATGGGAACATCTTGCTTGAAGACGGTCACACCTTCTGTCTTCTTCGCAATAAGAGCGCTCATGAGTGCGGTCAGTTCTTTCGGATGCTCAACACTGGCCTCGTAAGTGAACTTGACGGCTGGTGTATCCTGACAAGGAAGGACAGAACGTGCATGTATTGGCTGGCACTGGCTGAACATGTACGGATGTTGTTTGCCAAGAGTTTGTTCCGGATTTAGCCATTGTAAGCCGCTAGCGTCACTTGACGACTCGTAATCAATGCGTACGAAAAGGCTAAATTAAATAACGAATTATTATTTTCAAAATTCTCGGTACCATATCAACAACAAATTTTTAAGTTATTGTAAAGTCAATAGAAATCACTTATAAATCATTAGATTTTGATTAGATATCTTTATATTTAGTGGATCTGTAACCACCATTTTACGGTCAGTTTAAATACTGAATTGATAAGAAACGTTATGAAGAATTTTAAAAAAGCGCTACATATATAGACGAAAAACTTTTTTTTTTAATTTGTAAATTATCGGTACTTAAATAATTGAATGGAGGCAGTGAGAAATACAAAACTTTTCGAAAATATTTCATATAAATAACATAAATTCTACTTACTCGCCCTTTGCTGTTCCTTGCGGCAGCTCCAAAGTCAGTTTCTGGCCAATATCTTCTACAGGATCGCTGATGAAGTAGCTGATGGGCAACTCATCTTTGCCAGAAACAATTGTAGCTTTACAAATTTTAATATCACGGACATCAAGAATCTGTACAGAAATTATTTTACATCAAGAGAAGCACAGCTTAAACTCCAAGACTTACAATTTGCTCCAGATTCTTTTCCAGTACATTGAATCTGTGCGTGACGCTGCCCTTCAATTTCGTATTAGCGAAGTCCACTTGCCAACGCAACACACTGTGCACGGTGTCGATCTTATCGGGTTCAGAGTATGAACTGGGATCAACTTTTCCTAGGCGGCCCATATTTCGTCGCTGATGAAGAATGTAGATCGAAATTGTCTGAAGCAACTGAGCGGATGAAGTGGACTGTGTGATCAGCGAACGCTTGGAAACTACAAAAGAAATTTAAAATCACAAAGTGATTTCAGTTGAAGTGTCAGCCGACGTCTAACCGATAAAAAAGCCAAATATAGTTTCATCTTATCTTGTTTGGATTACTTTGATTTATAAATTGTGAGTTTCGAGATAATTTGGTTTTTAATTTGTAATTTATCGACATAAATACCTTAAAAATCCAAGACAATAAATACAAAAAATTTAATTAAATTCGCTGCGGCGTAGGTGCACTTTTTGTTGAATCATTAACAGACTATTAATTTGCAGCGCAAAGATGACATCAAAACAAGAATTCTCAGGAGCAGACAGAGCGCTTTCCAGTGTGCAAAAATAATAAAATCAAAAACATCTATTCCCACAAACACTTTTGGAGATAGGGTTGCCAAATATAAAGTTTTTTGAGGAATTACGCAATCGTAGCATCAAGTCCATAGCAAAACAATTCCCCTTCTAGATTGCTCAAATTTTACTTTCAACTTCGAATTCGAAGTTCGAATTCGTTTGCAAGAACGTGAAAACGAAAGCGAACGAGTAAAAAACATCCGAACATTATTTCCCTCATTAATTTCTTGTCTAACTCCATCGCAATAATTGCTCAAATATTTTTACTTTACTGAATTGTGATTATTTGAAATATTAGTATTCTTCATCAGTATTTCTTGGTCTAAAACCTTCTAAAGGTAACAGATAGAAAGAAGCATTGAAGAATTTTTTGATCAATGTGCAAAAAACGGCATAAAAAAGGAAATAAAAAAAGATTTCTAGAATTAAATAATGTAAAAGGGTTTACTGATGTAAACTTGTATGAAGTTTGTAGTGGCCCATGCCACACTTGGCACAAACCGTGTTCGAGTTTTACAAAGTTTTTCACAGGGAATTTCAATCTGGACAGTTTTTAAAACATTTTGCGAAAAGAAAGAAAAGTCCGCCACTTCTTTCTTAATTAATCGTTTTTAAGCTAAGAAACCATTTCTTAGCTAAATACCATAAGTAGACGGAATGTTGCGATACCACAAGATTTATATATGTAACAAATTTAAATTTATTTACTATCTTTTCAATTCCTATTACAAATCGTACTGCACACTTAGCGCAAAATATACTCCTTCGGATAATCCATAATCGCGGGGACCTTTTCCATGGTCTCCTTATCAATGTGATCCAAGCGTTGTGGCACCTCACGAAGCGCTCTAATCTGATTCGTAACATTGCCCAGGATATCGGCTGGCACTTGATCATCAGCAAACAAATGCAAACGCTCCATGGTATACCGACGCTGTAGGTTTCCTTTCATGGAAGAGTAGACAGCTTTTTTCATAACCATTGTGGGATCCTTTTCATGTAGCTGCCACGCAAGAGTCCATGAGGCTCCGCCCGGATACCCGGTATGATGGAAATAAACGCGCTTTACCCACTCATCGCCGGGCAGAGCGATTTCTTTGGTGTTTATCAGGACTACATGGTCGCCGCAGTCATCTGGAAAGAAGTGGGAAGAGACGTTTAGAATTTCAAAGGCTTTGGCGAACCTAGAAGAGAAGTGTTGATAATGCAGATGACACACAGACGGAATTTCATTGTTACCTGGCCACTCCAAGTGGTCATCAAGTATATGGTTTGGGAGGATGTGTTTTTATGCAGCTTTCTATTTTAAGACACAAACGGAGAGGATTCCACTGGAACCCTCTAACCTTACATACGAACGAGACTTTTTCAAATACTACTCAAATAAATATCCAATTTTTCTTAGCTTACAACTTACTCATTGGATGGTAGATCGGCTTATGCATGCCCATGAGGTGTTTTTTGATGACCGCCGCTGAATCGAATGGATTCTGCCAGGTGCAGTCGTAGATGTGCCAGGTGCGTGCGAATGTCGCCCATTGCTGTGAAGTACGAAAAGCCGGTTATTACGTTTCGTTTATTAGAAAAGTCCACATCTACCTGTGTTCTCTTCAAAATGGACATATTGATACGTTTTTCTCTCAGAATTATTAAAAATCAAGTATTAAATCTTATTTTATTTTCGGAGCTCACATTTGAAGTTAGAAATGTCAAACCTCAACCAGCTGTTTACATTAATTGTAATAGATTTTTTACCAAAAATATTGGAATTTTGACAAGCCGAAAGATATGCAAAAAAATTCGTGTGGCTGTTAATTATTTTTATATATCCAAAATACAATTAAAAATACGTCCGAGTTTTTAATAATTTACGCCTTGTTCGGAGGAATTTCTTTGTTTTTCTGGTTTGTAAAAAATATGTTAGAATTTATTCATGCATAGAGAAAATATAAGTTGCCAGAGTTGCCATGAGCTTTAAAAGTTAAAAACGTTTAGAAACGAAGCAACATTATTACGTTTTTACAAAGCCGTATAGGGAATAAATAACGTGAATTAAACTAATTATCACGTTTTTTACGACGAAAAGCATTAAAAAACGTGAGTAGTACTCACTATCACGGTTTTCTCCATGAAAAATATGTCCACGATTTTACAGAGTCGTGAAAAATAATCCAAAACGTAAATTATTAACACTCATCACATCGTATTTTCATGATGAAAAACGCTGTCGTTTTTACAGAAACGCGAACAGCGTTAAAAACATGAGTAACACTAACCTATCACGTTTGTTCTCAAAGAAGAAACGTGAGTATCACTCACCATCACACAAAACAAAATTAAATTGAAATCAAATCTAAACGGATTTGTTAAGAAAAATTTTCAAGTTTGCGATAAATGAAATCATCATTTTAATTTTTCAAAATCTCATCTTTATTACCTCATTTCAAATGTTTTTTTTCTATGACATTTCTATGCGTTTAATTTAATTATTACATTGCAAATTGTTTCGATTTCACAGAAAATGCATTTTTTTGCTAAACTTTCTCATCTTTTCTTACTTTTTCGCTACAATTTGTTGTTATTGCCAAAGACTAATTAAATTTTCTTACAATTTGCATTCTCTGTTTGTAATAATTAAATAATACGTTTGTTTCAATTACATACAGTTTGTGTTTGTTGTTTTCAAATTTCACCAAATATTACTAGATTACTAAGTACAGTTACGTTAACAACTACTGTTAGGCGTTTACAGCTACGTAATAATTATAAAACAAAGTTAATTCTCTACATCGTTAATCTATTTACAATACATCAAATGAAATACAGATTCGGTTACTTTTCGTCCTTTTTCGAAAGTTCTCTTCTTCCTTTTTTTTCTGACAATAAGTAGGAAAATCGGGTTTGGAATACTCGGATATTTACAATGTAGTGAAAGCTCTTCTAGAGTTGTATTTCTTTTTCGCTTTAATAATAATTCCCTATTCGATGCGTTTCGTTTTTAGAGTTTTCCCTTTATTCTTTACAATTCTAATTTTATACAATTCAAAAGAACTTTTTGAATGAGTGCGATGTTTTTTTTTTTCTTAACAAAACTTACGAAAGCGAGTTTTAAGAAAAAAGTTAATAATTGAAGTTTACAAAATCGTGGTTAGAATTGAATTTATTTTCAATTAAATGTAAATTTCTTTGAATTGTATGAAAAAAACACAATTTCGCGAAAATTTCTAAATGGAATTTGGACAATTTTGAACGAGAGTTTAAAACTAATGTTGAGCAATTTTCAAAATTAATCAAAGTTAAACCTAAAACTTGTTTTTTTTCTCGAAACTCGCTCCAAAAAAGCTAAAGAAATTCTTATTAATCGCAAAACTTTAAATTAAATGTTTACAGCCGGCTGTTGGAAAAAATTATACTAATTTAAAACAGTTTAAAGAAATCGTTTATATAGTTTATTTGGTTCAAATTCGGGTACGACGCACCCCCGTCCCCCGCTCCCCCTTTATATTCTTCGCTACGCACCAGTTTTTTTGTTTTTGTTAGGAAATATATTGAACTTAATAAAAACAGAACAACAGAAACTGCAAGACGACAAACTTATTTAACGCTTATTTAACACGCGCTCTGTCACGATATCTGCCGTCACTTTCAACAGCTGTTCCGTCGCAGCAACTGTCACTTTTTCAACAGCTGTTACCTCGCTACAGCCGCCATTTTGCTAGCGATTACTTTCACAGCACGACTGCGCTTGGTGAGCCGGTTACTTTCTGCAGCATTTGCATCAGCTGCTCGGTTGCCGACGGCGTTTGCGCTGGTAGCGTTGGCACGCAGTGGCCGCCCGTGGCGCCGCCGCAACTTCCGCCAGAAGCCGAGGCATGCGATGGCGGCGACGAGATCGATGTGGCCGTCGACGACGACGAAGGCGTCAGCGTCAGCTTCGATTCTGTGGGTGGAGAGGGAGCAACAAGAGAAAGCAAATTAGATTCGTTTGCACGCGGTTTCTATGGACTGCCTTGCATACTGTCATCGCTCTCCAGGTAGGTGACGTACGAGTCGGCGCTGTCGGGATGATGGTGCGACGTGATGCCCGAGTCCAGGCTGCTGCCGCCGGGCGGCGGGCCGTTCATTTGCTGGCCGGGCGGCGGCGGATGCGGTCCCTGCTGGTGGTGCGAGTGATGCGGAGGCAGCGGCGGAATGCCGCTCAAATCGTAGCCGTGCATCTGCGGAAAGGGAATTCAATTCAAGTATTCAGACTCAACAAACAACGTGCAGCGTGACGGTCACTCTGGTTGCCGCACTCCACTCACCTGGTTGACGAGCTGCTGGAAGGCGGGCGTGTGCACGATCGCTCCGTTGCTGTCCAGGTCGGCGTGCAGCGCGAAGTCGGAGAGGGCCTTCCAGGGCGGCTGGTACGTCTGCACGTCGATGCCCTGCAGGTTCAGCGGCGAGTCGTGGCGCACCGGCGAGGTGGCGATCATGGGGATGCCCTGCATCGCCCCGTAGCCCAGCTTGCGGCCCTCCTATTCGTGCGAGTAGTAGAAAACCTTTCATTAGTTGCGATCAAGAAGGGGCAGCAAGGTCGGCGGCCGCACGGCGCCCTCTACCTTCTCTTGCTGCATCTGCAGCTTCATCTGGATCGTCTTCTTCTTGTCCTTGCAGCGCTTGTTCTGGAACCACACGCGGATGACGCGCGGCGACAGGCCCGTCATCTCCACCAGCTGCTCCTTCATGAGGGCGTCGGGTCGCGGGTTCGCGTTGTAGCAGGTCCTGCAAGGGTGCGATCGGATCAGCGGTTCAGCGGATCTGCGGCGCGGACGCAGTCAGACGGACTCACCTGAGCGTGTGCAGCTGCTTCTCGTTCAAGACCGTGCGCACTCTGGTCGGCTTGCCGTCCGATGGTCCCGATGACCTCTTTTCGCGAATACTTTTATGCGAGCCGGATTCACTGCCAGAATCTGAGGAAAATTCCAAGTAAGAAGGAACTTAAATTGCGAAGAATAATTCATTTTATTACTTTGTTTGTTTTTTTTTTGTTGGAGTTTTTCAATTGAAATTTAAATTCTTTTTGCAATGAATTCTTTCCGAAGTCTTTGACTTCAGCGAACTTCAGTGTGTTGAAAAATTGGCCGCGAATGCCGGCGTGGAATTCGGAATTTCGAGTGTATTTCGAAAGTCAGATCAAAGAAAAATCCTAACGAATCGCGTAGACGTGGAATTGAAAATGGGAAGAATTTTAAGTCGTGTAAAAATAGCTTTCGTTGCTATCGAAGAACGGAGAATCCTACGAATTTACAATCTTAAAAAAAATAAGTGTTGTAAAAAAACAGAAAAATGTTGCGAGCAATTTTGCTTCAAGCAATTAATAAATCAGAGTGAAAGAGAAGAATTTACTTCGTAAAAATGATGAAGAATTCATAGTAATTCAATTATTTTCTAGATTATACGAGAACTTTTACCGAAAACCATCAAAAACAGAAGTGAATAAAGTAGATTTTCAAAAATGCCACAAATTCATATTCCCAAATTTATTATCTCACTTGGAAAGTACGATTCAATTATTAACAATTCAATTATAACGATGGAAGTCACCAAACTCGTGCTCGCGACAAGTGGCGACAATTTCGAGCCGCTCTTTCATCTCGCCGCTGCCACTCAATGCCAACTGTGACCGCTAGATGGCTCTTGCGATTGCCTTTGTCAGCGTAGCGGTAGATTTCACGTTGGTGTTGTTGTTGCATGCGCGCATGCAATTCCTAGAAATGGCAAGAAAGTTGAAACTAACTAAACAAAGGGAAAAAACAACAACCACTTGCCGGTTAGAGGGGACACGAAGAAGAAGAAAAGAAAAATTTATCTTCGCTTGTACTGCAACAGCAAGCACAACAGCAATTACTGTCACACCTCCTATCGAGAATATAATCTTCAACGATACCGTTACAGTGGGAGGAGGAAAGAATCGATCGATCGGTCGATCGGTCGATGCATTCAGCGGAATGATCGTGTTAGAGATCGCATGTTCTCTCGACAACGAACGGCCGCTCAATTTGACGATCAATTTGACGATAAATTTGACGCTCAATTTGACGAACCATCATCAAGAGATCCCAAGACATTGGAAGGATTTTTGGAGAGACCTTTTAAAGTTTAATGAAATATTGAAGGAGTTATTTTCTGTAAGTTTCCATTATTTTAGAATTTTTATTTCGTGTTCTCTGTGATCAAAATCATTTCAAAATCAGGCGATCAGAATGTTCACTCAACCCTTTTTTATGTAACGTTTTGCGCGAATCATTCCGAGATCATTTATTTGTGATCTTGAACTCTTTTTCTGCAAGAGTAAAAAAAAAAGTTGTATTTACTCAAAACTCTGTAGTGTGAAAAACAACTACAGAGTCTTCAAACAAACACAGCTTCACACACACACACACTGATCTCTACGCTCCTCACCGTTGAGTCTACAGAGAGATTCTGCGGAGTTCCGAAGTTTGCAACTCAATATTTGCGCAAACACTTGAGGCTCCAGCTGAAGTCATCAAAAAGAGGAGCCGCCGGTTGTTGAAATAATACAACAAAATGAAGCAACAACAAAAGGGGGAAAAAGGGAAAAAGAGAAAATCAAAGCAAAGACAGCAACTACATTCGTTCGCTGAGCGATCTTTGCAGCGCTCTTTTATTTCATTCATCCTACGAATGTGTGATCGATTCTTTTCCCCCCTGATTCCTCATCATTTTTAAGCTCGATCACGTTGATATCCACCTTCCTGCATCCGCTTCTCTCTCAACCGCTTCGCTATTTTAGTACCTCGCACTTCAATCAACTTCTTCTCCTGAGAAGAAGACCGTCGTCATCATCGTCGTCGTCGTCATCATCGTCGTCATCGTCGTCGTCATCATCGTCGTCGTCATCATCGTCGTCATCGTCATCATCACATCACAAAGATAGTTGAGCGCAAACTTCTAACGTCTTTCAACTGCCACAAGAGCATTATTTGGTCTCCA
The DNA here is from genome assembly GCA_922984085.1 of Sicus ferrugineus. NCBI lineage: Eukaryota > Metazoa > Arthropoda > Insecta > Diptera > Conopidae > Sicus > Sicus ferrugineus. Next base: position 58,792,511 of record OV277349.1, read on the forward strand.
ATCAAACATTATAATTTTCTGTTTGATCAGCTATCGGAAGATGTAGTCAAACACGGTTGCCGCCTGGCGGCTTCTTTTGTGAGTCGCCTCACAACCGAGGAGACACCTAAAATTGGAGCTCCACTGATCGTGTCAAACCTTTCAGATTTTCTTTTTCCTGTGTTTTTCTTGCCTTTCTTTTTTTTTTCTTTTTTTTCTCCTCCACTGCATCGATATTTCTATTGCCAGTGATCGTGTTTTTTGCTTTGCTTTCTTTTAGATAAAAAATGCCGCCGAACAACTTCAAAAATCAGTTGAAATTCAGCCCACGAGAATTCTCCGATTCTCCACTTTGTACACCACCGACTGTAATGATCGATTCATTGTTTGATATCGATAACAAGTTGTTATTAGCTTGTGAAACATGAATTTATTACGCGATTGTTTCTTTAATCAATGAATTACAATTGAAATTTAATTAGAAAAGTTACGTGGGGAAAAAATTACCGAATAAATGGCCAGCAGACAAGAGAGAAAAGAGTGTGGAGAGGGATGGAGAGAGCGAAAGGACTGATGGAAGAAAACTGAAGAGAGAAAAAAATGTGTGAAGGCGCAAAGAACGATAAGAGTGAAAAAAGAAGAGTGAAAGAACAGAAAATAGTTGGAAGAGCAGAAAGAAAATAGAAAATAGTAAAGAGAGCAGCGGGAGAATTGAAATGGCGAGAAGGAATGAACGGAGCTGAAAGATCGGAAAAATTCAAAGAAGCCGAATAATCCGAAAGAGAGAAAAGAGCTAAAAGAGAGAAAAAATCCAGAGAAGATAAAAGATTGTAAAAAAGGAAGAATTGAAGAGACCGAAAGAAGAGAAAAAGACTGGAAAGAGTGAAAAGATTGATTGAAAAGCGTAAGGAAATTAAGAAAAATAGGCAAATCTGGAAGAGACGAGAGAATATAAGGAGCGGCGTGGGAGCGTGGGAAGCGTTGAAAGAACAAGGAGAACGAAGGGAATGAAAAAACGGAGAAATAAAAGGAAAAAACGGGAAAAGAGCAGAAATTAACTAAAACAGACAAATAAGTCGTGAATAAAGAGAAAAGAGATAAAATACTGGATGGAGTCAAAAGAGCGGAAAGAAGAAGTAAAAAGAGAGCAAGAAACTGAAGATCGGAGAGAGTAAAAACCGAGAGAGTAAAAAAAAACTCGTTTCAAGAACACGGAATTTAAGAAAGAGAAACTCTTTAGAATCCAAATTTTTTTTTTTATGAAAACTAAAATGAGAAAGTTTCGGAAATCTCCGACTTTATTTAGACAACATTAAGATGTTTCAAAGAAGATCTAAAAGTCTCAAATAAGCCTTCCAAACATTGACTGCCAGAACTATAAATCGAGCGGATGAAATTTCACTTGTGGGCGTGGTTCTTAGGGGCGAATCTCACCTGACATGGAGCCCAGCTCGCTGGAATGATTGTTGTTGCTAAGGTTGGTGGTGTTGCTGTTGTTGTTGTTGTTGTTGCTGTTGTTGTTGTTGTTGCTGCTGCTGCTGTTGTTGTTGTTGCTCTCGAGGGAGGACGAGGTGAGACTGCTTTGAGAGGACTTCTCGAGGACATCGTGATCTTCCTTGCAGTACAGCGTGCCACCGTCTCGCAGCGCAAATTCATCGCCTGCAAATGAGTGCGAAAAATAAAGCAAAAATTAAGTTATTTGAATGAATTCTTAATGATCTGCGCTTGTTGTTGTTCTTCAAATTGATGTTGTAATGATGATTTCTTCATCCCGCACCCACCTGGCAACAGTTGTCTCGCACACGCCGAACAACGAAAACATTCGATGTGGAAGATTTTCGTCTTCGCTCGCATCACAAAATCATTCTTACTGAATGAGCTTCCGCATTTATCACATTTTGTACCAAATAATCTGCGAATAGAGTGGAAGAAATGAAGACAATAATCAATCAAATGGATAAACTTTGACATTCCGATGTTGACACAATTTATTTATTAGAATGACCTCGAAAATGTTGTCTTTACATGTTTAATAAATCGGAATTTATTTAATTTTCAAGCCCTACAATTTTGTTCTCAAATATTTCTTCAAAATTCGGTCGAATATCATTATTGTTGCCTCATCTAATTTTGTAGGAATATTTTTATTAAAAAATCGGATACATCGGTTTTAAATGTTCTAGTGTTGTTGTTGTTTCTGTTGTGTTGTTGTTGTTGTTATTGGTTGCTGTTATTGGTTGCTGTTGTTGTTGTTGGTTGTTGTTGTTGTTCTTGTTGTTGTAATTTATTATAGCCTGTGATCAATCGTACAAAATACTCGTGAGTGCTAATTTATTGTCTGCGCTGTGCTAATAAATTATTGAAGCAATTTTTATACAAACAAATATTTTTGTTTGTTGTTGCATTGTATTGTGTGTCTGTTAGACTTTGCTGAAGTTTGGAATTTATTGTTTATCTAACTTTTAATGTTTTTGGCCGTTTTTTGCCGTTTATCGTTAAATTTTGAACTTCTCATTGTAAATTTTCAATATTTATTTATTAATTTTATAATATATATTTCAGCAAAAGTGAGGAAGGGAAAGAGAGGGAGAGAGAGAGAGAGGGTGAAAGAGAGAGAGAGAGAGAGAGAGAGAGAGAGAGAGAGAGAAGGAGGGTGATTTTCCTACAGTTAATGCATTTTTTCATTGAAGTTCCAACTTTACTTTTTCCTCCCACTGTAAATTCCAGATACGCTTAATTGCAAGGTGCGAAAATTAAATTTGCATTTAATGTTATGAAACGCAAAAACACAACAAATCTTAATTAGAAAAGCTAAGAAAGAACAACAACAACAACACACACACACAGATCGATGCCAGTGTAAAGTCTGCAAGTTGTTGACAAACATTTATTGCTGGAAAGATAAATTTTCCAGTGACAAACAATGCGAACACTCGATGATACCAAAAAAAAAAAAAATAAAATAAACAAACAAACAAAGAAACAAAAAAAAAACAGAAGGTTGGTTGAAGCACCGTATGGTGGGGGGGGGGGGGGGGGGGGGGTGGGTGAGGGGGGAGATGGCAGAGGAGAAGGTGAAGAAATGCTTTGAAATGAATGCCGCAAATTTAATAGCAGCAGCAGAGCATAAGCAACAACAGTAACAAGACTGAACAACAACAACTGCGAATGTTGTTAAATGTTGTTTGAGGAAATCATTAGCTGGAGTCAACTAACGCGTTGCACAAACAAGAGTGTGAGCGTGGCACGCAGCAGCAGAAAATCGCATGACTCGATGAATGGCAGAGAGAGAGAGGGAGGGAGAGACGGAGAGAGAGAGAGCGGCTGGTGAGAGAGTGGTGGGGGAGAGAGCGAGAGACGGATGGACGGAGAGACGATCAAAGCCTGGCGGTGTAAGAAATGGATTGAAATACCGAAATAACATGCATTGAAAATACCGACGACAGTTTTGAGACTCCCGCTCCACTCCCTCTTCCCTCTCTCGCCCATCATTTTCCAGCTCTCACCACCCACTCTCGCCTCCTCCTCCTCCTCCTCCTCCTCCTCCACCTCATCAGTCGACACATCAGTCGACGTCGTTGCCGTTCGTACTCACCTAACGTAGTCGCGCTTGCAGTACGTCTTGCCATCGCGCACGAAACACGTACAGCTCTCGTCCAGAAATTGCCGACATTCCTGGCACTTGAGACACGCTGCGTGCCACTCCAGATCGGGGGCGACTCGCAGAATGTACTGATCGTGGATTTGGCCGCCGCAGCCCACGCAAAGTGATAAACGTTGTTTTTCTGCAAAGATAATGAAAAGTTAAGGAAAATCGCAATTAATATGAACTGAAATGAGATGGAAAGATGGCGCGGAGAATAATAAATCAAAATAAATTTTGAGCTATTTTATTACAAATATTTATTCTTTCTAAAAAATTATTTATTCTACAAATTTTAACGAATTAATTCACAAGTTTCATTTATTATAATCAAAGCCAAAGTTTCATTTTTCAAGCATTCTAATTGCTTGACATGCTTCTGAACGAAACCAAGAATTCCATGTTACATCCGAGGAAAATACAAAAACTCAGCCAAAAATAACGAAAAAAAAAGATGTTGGTCGGAAAACATTTTGCGCTTGCAGTTGCCAAAAGTTCTTCAACTACAAAAGAACTTTTCGTTTCGGAGGCCACTTCAAAAACGAATTAAGAGCAACTTTTTCGGGCTTCTCATTTTTTTTAGAATCTTCTTGAACTGAACAAAAAGTTCCAACTACCGTAACAAGAGCAGATAAAGAGAAAAAAGTGGGAGAGTCAGGAGGAGGGGGGCGGGTGGAGGAGGGAAAATCGATGTGAGGATTACATGCCGCTTATATAAAATCAAACACACACACGTACATATTTACAGCCGCGATTAACTCAACCTAGCGAAGGACGCAACTATGCAACGACGACTGCTGCAGCATCTACAGCCTGACGAAAAAGATACGAAGATACTTTTCGCTGAAGCTTACAAAGGAACACGAAAAAGAGAGCGAAAAATCTCGAGTACTGCAACTACGCGGATGCCGAAGTCTGACGAGTTTGTAGGTCCGTTTCACGTTTTTCGAATGTTTTCATTCTTTTGGTGTCCGTGTCTGTATCTGCAAAAGTTGTTTCCTTGTGGCGGCGGCGACTGTGCGAGTATCTTTCAGCTACTTTTTTGCAGCAGCAGTTATCTCTGGCAGTTGATACGCCACTTTTTTTTTTTTACTGCTTTTTTCAAAGACTTTTTCTCCGCACCGTTTTCTGCTTTTTTCGATTTTGTTTTTGTATCTTAACTTCGGCGTGTATCTTTAGTATCGTTCAACGATTTCATAAATTATTTATAAGGGCGGAGCAGACAAGGAGACTCGTGGCTCTGCGACGGCGGCTGCTTGTGGCCGAGGAGCGTGTTATCGGGTTGTCGTTGTTGCTGTTATTGTTGCTGTTGTTGTTGTTGTTGTTTCTCTTGTTGCTTCGGTCCACCATGTTGTATTCCTGCGCTGGCACGCATCCAGTAACCGAGCGCCGTCAGCCCCGGAAAAGAGAGGCGCGCGCACACACACGCACGAAATTTTTTCGCATCGCAATCTGCGATGATGTTTCTTGTATCTTGTATACGTGTATATGTTGTTGTTGTTGTTGGTGTTGTTGTTGTTGTTGTTGTTGTTGTTGGTGTTGTTTTGTATTTGTTGTTGTTCTTGTTGTTGTTGTCCGCAGCCGGCGGGCAGTAGAGAGAGAGAGAAGCTTTCCAGCTCGCGTAGGTAAAAAAGTTGATTTTGTGTATCTTTAGTGTTGCGTTCGATGCGTATTTCGCATTTAACGCCATTTTTTACCGTAAATTCCTTCCTTCCTTTAGGGTTGTTATGAAATTGTCTGTGTGTGTGCGTGTGTGCGTGCGCGTGTGTGTGTATAAGTATCTGTATACCAGTATCTCTCTCTCAGTTCAGATGCGTGTGTGTCAATAACGTTTTTTATAGGCGCTTCCATTATTTTTTGTTGTTGTTTTTTGTTGTTGTTTATTGTTGTTGTTTTTGGGGATTTTTTTTTACGATTTTTTGTTGTTGAATTTCTTTAGTTTTTTTTCTTCTTCACTTTAAGTTTTAAGCCATTTTTTTTTGCTGCTGCTTCTGCTGCTTCTTCTGCTGCTGCTGCTTTTCCAACCAACTTTTGTCGCTCGCTATAATTTTGTTGGCCAAAACGTATCTGATAGATACACGAATATACACTGCATACTCGTCAAACCGTGCAACGCCGAAGAACGCCAATCTTTTCCGGCCAAATGATGACGGAACCTGCGCAGTCACGCCTTTGTGACGGCAGGGGAGGGTGTTGGCTGGGGTGGGGGGTTTGGAGGGTTGGTAGCCGAAGCGGCAACCGGAGGGGCGACGCGGCGGCCGGCCAGCTGGTGGTGGGAGGCGACTGGCGACTGAATAACCGCGCGTAACTGGAGGTCCGTCCTGCGTTTGGCATCTCAAATCTGCTGTGCGAACCGAAGCCACTTGACTTCGAAACGTGTTCGAATTTCTCCCTGTCGGGGGGGGGAAACTTTTTCGGAGTGGGTGGGGGAGGGAGGCGCGTCTACGACATCTACAAAATTCGGGATGCTGCTGTGTGTGACTCCAAACTGCTTCTGAATGATTTTGCCATTTTGTTGCGTTCAGAGCGAAACCTCGAGCCACGACGAACGCTGCTGGCGCGAGCTGGGTGGCGTTACAGCCGGCATTACAGGCGGCGGATGTGGACGGATGTGGACGGATGTGGAGGACGCGGAGGACGAAAAGTGGTTTGTGTGAGAAGCAGCAACAGCAGCAGTTGGTTGGCGGTGGCGGTGGCGGCTCGTTGGCTTGGTTTGCTGCGGTTGCTTCGGTCTCAGCGTGCCGTAAGTACTTTTTTACATTTTGGGGTTTCGCTGTGTTCGACTCGGTAGCGCGCGCACACACACACACACCCACACACACACACCCACTCACACTCACAGACACTTTAGTACGTTTATACGCCGCTACATACTTGCAACGTGTACGAAATCTCCTCGTGAAGGTACGCGGATACTCTTGGAAAAAAAAGTATCTGCAAGTTTGATGGCGCTGCTTGGAGGGCTAAGTGTGTGTGCATGTCGATGTGGTAGTGTGTGGGTGTGTGTGTGTACGTGGATTTGTGTGTTTGAGTGGCGTCTGTGGCCTTTCCGCTTCTCTGTTTTTCGCGCTTTCGTGTCGTCATTGTGGTTGACTTTTTTCGATTTTATTTCATTTATCTGCTTTTAGATTTGGTTGGTAGAAAACTCATTTAAAGTAAGGAAAATTTTAGGCTAAACATGAAAGACAACTTGAAGCTCAACGCACGAAAACAGATTGAAGCAAATTTATTTGAATCCTCGCAAGGATTCTGGTTTAATCTGGCCTAATTTTAGTTTAATATTTTAAAAACGATCAAACAAAAATGAACAAATAACTCCATCGCACGATATTCGAAAATTGGAATTTTCACACGATTGATTTAAGCGAAGAAAAATCTGGTGAATGTAAGTTTTGCAGAAGGATTAGCAGACGCAATCATAAGAAATTCAATAACAAAATAAGCAGAAAAGGGGAAAATCTAATCAGAAATCAGTATCCGTACAAAACATCCGTTTCGTACTACAACACGGCGTTCCGACGGATTCCGAAAATAAGAATCGCTACTTCCTCCACTGGATTTGCTGCTATTTATGAATTGCTCTGCAAAGCGAGAACCGCTAGAAGAACTGATAAAACGTTAACAGCAACACAGAGGAAGCAGATAACCGGCGGCACGGCAGCAGGATTTTTCAAGCACGAAGGCACGACCAACCTGACGCGGCTCGGTTTTGTAAAATCAGCTTGTTGCGTTCATCTGCCGAGATGCGCTATCATTTCTCGGCCATCACTGTGCCGCGCGATGACCGCTGCCTGCGCACAGAAGTTGTTGCCGCAGAAGAGCGCGCAGCAACGCGGCTTCCATGAGTTTCATGCGGCTCGAGCTGCATTCAATCTTATCTCGTCGGCAGGCATTTCTTGTGTTGCGATGCGATGGCCAGTTGATGTCTTGAGATGCACTGCTGACCCTTCGGATGGCGAGGATGAATATGAAGCTGAAAATGAAGCTGAAGATGAGACTGAAGATGAGACTGAAGATGAGATGAAGATGAAGATGAAGATGAGACTGAAGATGAAGATGAAGATGAAACTGAAGATGAAACTGAAGATGAGACTGAAGATGAAGAAAAAGATGAAGATGAAGATGAATATGAAGATGAAGATGAAGATGAAGATGAAGATGAAGATGAAGATGAAGATGAAGATGAAGTTGAAGTTGAAGATGAAGATGAAGATGAAGATGAAGATGAAGCTGAAGCTGAAGATGAAAATGAAGATGAAGATGAAGATGAAGATGAAGATGAAGATGAAGATGAAGATGAAGATGAAGATGAAGATGAAGATGAAGATGAAGATGAAGATGAAGATGAAGCTGAAGATGAAGATGAAGATGAAGATGAAGATGAAGATGAAGATGAAGATGAAGATGAAGATGAAGATGAAGATGAAGATGAAGATGAAGATGAAGATGAAGATGAAGATGAAGATGAAGATGAAGATGAAGATGAAGATGAAGATGAAGATGAAGATGAAGATGAAGATGAAGATGAAGATGAAGATGAAGATGAAGATGAAGATGAAGATGAAGATGAAGATGAAGATGAAGATGAAGATGAAGATGAAGATGAAGATGAAGATGAAGATGAAGATGAAGATGAAGATGAAGATGAAGATGAAGATGAAGATGAAGATGAAGATGAAGATGAAGATGAAGATGAAGATGAAGATGAAGATGAAGATGAAGATGAAGATGAAGATGAAGATGAAGATGAAGATGAAGATGAAGATGAAGATGAAGATGAAGATGAAGATGAAGATGAAGATGAAGATGAAGATGAAGATGAAGATGAAGATGAAGATGAAGATGGAGATGAAGATGAAGATGAAGATGAAGATGAAGCTGAAGATGAAGATGAAGATGAAGATGAAGATGAAGATGAAGATGAAGATGAAGATGAAGCTGAAGATGAAGATGAAGATGAAGATGAAGATGAAGATGAAGATGAAGATGAAGATGAAGATGAAGATGAAGATGAAGATGAAGATGAAGATGAAGATGAAGATGAAGATGAAGATGAAGATGAAGATGAAGATGAAGATGAAGATGAAGATGAAGATGAAGATGAAGATGAAGATGAAGATGAAGATGAAGATGAAGATGAAGATGAAGATGAAGATGAAGATGAAGATGAAGATGAAGATGAAGATGAAGATGAAGATGAAGATGAAGATGGAGATGGAGATGAAGATGAAGATGAAGATGAAGATGAAGATGAAGATGAAGATGAAGATGAAGATGAAGATGAAGATGAAGATGAAGATGAAGATGAAGATGAAGATGAAGATGAAGATGAAGATGAAGATGAAGATGAAGATGAAGATGAAGATGAAGATGAAGATGAAGATGAAGATGAAGATGAAGATGAAGATGAAGATGAAGATGAAGATGAAGATGAACTTGAAGATGAACTTGAAGATGAAGATGAAGATGAAGATGAAGATGAAACTGAAGATGAAACTGAAGATGAAGCTGAAGATGAAGATGAAGATGAAGATGAAGATGAAGATGAAGATGAAGATGAAGATGAAGATGAAGATGAAGATGAAGATGAAGATGAAGATGAAGATGAAGATGAAGATGAAGATGAAGATGAAGATGAAGATGAAGATGAAGATGAACTTGAAGATGAACTTGAAGATGAAGATGAAGATGAAGATGAAGATGGAGATGAAGATGAAGATTACACTGTTTTGAAAGATTACGTGTCAGGGACTTCACCTCTCACCATCCAGTCTGCACTTCATTCATGAACGAGTCATGGAGAGGCTGCAGCGTGGCCAGATTGTTGGAAGCAAGTGTGAGGAAGGCAAAAACTCGATTCTCCTTCTTCAGTATTTTTTTTCTTTTTACTTTTGAACATTTTATTGTCGTGCTTCTATATTTTTTGTTTGAATTTCGATTTATAAGGTTGTTGTTGGTGTTGCTGTTGCATTCGGCTTTGTGGTTTTCGATACTTGCTGCGGCTTTGATAGATTTCCGACTTGATAAGCAAATACGACGTTTGCGTGTACGACCAACAACAGAGGCCACAGCAAAAACAACAACACACCTATATTTACCTCAAGTATAGAACGAGGTAGGGCTGGACCAACTGATTGGGAGATTTCTACACAACGTTTAAACTCTTTTCCTGCCACAACTCCAAACGCGCTTACGGCGAAGATGACTTTGAGTCCGTATAATTTTCTTAAGGTTTTTTCTGACTTTTCCCTGTTTATTTTCATCTAATCTTTATTACTGAAATATTTTCCAAGTTTTTATTTACATGCGTATCTTTTTAATGTTCGTCTTTTCTTAAGCTGCACCTTAAGTTGCATCGGATCACATGAGCGATCAAACGTAGACCGGAGGACTTTTATTAATTCCTCGCATTCGATGTCTATACTTCAGTATATATTAAATTTTATATCCTGCAGAATTAAAACCCTTTAGAGTTCAGTTAATTAGTCGAAGCAATTACAGTGGTGTTCGTATTACGACGGATAGAATATCCAGGTCGTGAGTTATATCGAAAATTCGTTATATCGAATAATAGTTCCTTCAATAATTGCAAGTCTAATTCATTTCATCAAATATTAGTTCATTTGTTTCCAGAGAAATGAAACCGAAAAAGCAGAATTCAATAAAAAGAAATCAAAATCGTTCTTATATAATGTAGAAAATGTCTGAATCCGTATTTTATGTAAATTAATGTCTGTCATAGAATAACGAATTAATTTAACTTAACCTTTCAACCGTTCGTTATTTATAGTCATTAAATGGGCTTTAAGAAATCGTTCGTTACATAGAGCACTCGTTATATCGAGCATTCGTTATATTGAGCATTCGTTATATCGAGCATTCATTATATCGAGCATTCGTTACATAGAGCATTCGTTATATCGAGCATTTGTTACATTACATCGAGCACTCGTTATATCGAGCACTCGTTATATCGAGCATTCGTTATATCGAGCATTCGTTACATTACATCAAGCACTCGTTATATCGACCATTCGTTATATCGAGCATTCGTTATATCGAGCATTTGTCACATCGAGCACTCGTTATATCGAGCATTTGTTACATCGAACACTCGTTGTATCGAGCATTCGTTATATTGGCATTCGTTACACTGGACCACCAAAGTAGTGGTAGTGGTTTCGTACTAAAATAAGTATGAAATGGTATTAATTATTTATAATATAAATTTCCCCAAATTATTTAAAGTACTTGAAACATTTGCGGAGCCAGCTGCTTCCATTCCTCACCCTTCCCGCTGTCTACCCGCTAATGAACACGTGAGGCGATTACTTGCTAAATGAACGACTATCCGTAACTCTTATAAAAGTAACGAAATAACATTCTGCAGGAATTCGCAATAAAAATTAACCACAGTTAAGTTGGATTCACATGTTGAATTTCACATGATAATAAAAAACAAGTTGATCGTTATTGTTATCAAGCTCAGAAGTCGAATTTAGAAGAGAGATTGTTGAGAACAATAAGATTTATTGTAAGAAAAAAAACGAGGAAAATCCAAAAAATACTCCACTGGTCAGCGGGTAAACCAAAATCACAGCATAATTCAGGGTATTCCCGACGATGGTATATCCCAAAAATCTTCCACTTGGACTGAAAAGTGGAACATTTTTTAATTCCAAGAATTCCATACAATATTCCAAGAACTATTTTTATTCCCCAAAGAAGAGATTTTTTAATCTCCCACAAGGTTTTGAGGTTTTTTAAGGTTTGAGGCGCCTGGAAATGAAAAAACGATTCCCCAAATATTTATGATCTCAAGCAGGTAAAAAGGCAGGAAGCCAGCCGGGTGGGTAAAGTTGAGTTTTTAGATGACTAGAATGGTTGTCAGGTAGAGGGGACGATCTGCTGCATTCCCTCATTCCAACTTCAACAGCTCTCCTGCCCCTCCACACAGTTGACAATAATGACCGGCTGGCTGGCTGGCTGGCTGGCTGGCTGGCTGGCCGTCTGTCTGCTGACACTTCTTGCCTGTGCCGGTCTTGACTTGGCTTGCCTTGCTGCCTCGCAGTTTGGGACACACGTGCCGAAATTTTTCACTTTTTGACAGTCTCATCAATTTTGTAGATAGCGGAGGGAGTATTTTCGCCTTGTTGTTGTTCGGAAGAGTTGTTGTTTTGCTGGTTTTTTTGTTTTATTTTTTGTGTAGCTTGATGTTTCCAAAGGATTTTAGGAGAGGAATCTTTGTATTGGATTTTTTTATTTACTCATAATCATTCATTCTCGTTGAGTTTGAGGGACTTATTGTTGTTCTTGTGGTTGTTGTTCTTGTTGTTGTTGTTGTTGTGGTTGTTGTTGTTGTGCTTGTTGTTCTCCAGGGATTGTGAGAATTAATTTATTTAGGATTGATAGTGGCGCGATTATTATGAATTCGCACAAATGATTCATTCTCACTTTTTCACATTTTACACTTCTTAATATCATTTCGTGGTTTTCGATCTCGAATATGGAGTTTTGTTTTGGATTATTTTTTAGTTTTATAGCGAGGAGTTATAATTTGTCTTAATTTTGTGCAAGGATTTCATCTATTTGTTCTATCAGAAAACACGAAAAAGCGAAAGTGATCGTTTTTTTTAGCATTAAAAAAATTAAATTACAAAATAACTTTTATTTCACTGTGGAAAAAATAAAACTCATAACTGTTGCCCGCTTTCAACTCTAAATTAAAAGCGTAAGAAATTCGAAATATTTTTCATTAGCGCAGAAAAATGGCGGCAAGAATAAAAAATTGCCGAAAATAAATTCCTAAATTTGCATATCACTAGAATAGCCGCTCTTGTACACCATCATCAAACCCGAAACGCCGCCTCGCCATCTACAACAACTAAATGGTCCAGTTTGGGGACGTTTGTGGCCCTCGAAAGGCGCAGAAAGCAGCGAGCGGAGCTGAAATAAAATTCCTTAATTAATTACGCCAGCCAATAACTGCTCAGAATCGAAATCGGCATCAGCGAGGCGAAGGGAGTCCGAGATCAACCAGGCCGCCCCGAGGAGTCGCCGCCGCCGCCGCCGCCGCCGCCGAGAGTTTATTGAATTGCAATGAATCTGAATGCCTGCTGAAGTAGGTTGCCGCCGCCAAAGCAGGGATCCGCATAAAAGGAAAAAAACGGCCAACAAACCTGCGGACGGCGGTGCAACAATTTATGTTGAATGCAACTCCAGACAGAATACAGCGTCCAGCAGAGAAATCAAACAACATGCGGAAAAATGAAAGAATTAAACAAGACAAGCAGAGGCGTGCAGCGAACTTCTTTCGCGGAAGGCGCCGCAAATAACACTTCAAGATTATTCAGAAAATACTGAAAACTGCAAAAATCGTCTGAGCGCGATAGAGTAAGTTAACAAAAAACTTTATTTTAAAAATGTTTTTAAAAAAATGAAATTTTTAAAAATGTCATAAATGCAAAACTAGGGTCAGTTGTACCTCTCTGTCACCCCTTTGAGAAAAATCTGCAGTCGCAAAGAAATTAACATACAACAACAAGTGTGAGTTCGCGTTCTCATCGTGTTCGTCTTCTTTTTCTTCTTCTCCTCTCTGTCGGCGGCGAACGTTTCTGAATGAAGCGAACAGGAAATCGAACTCCAATCCAGGGACGGACAGGAGATTTGCTGTGAAAAAATTAAAAAAAAGGGACATTCAACGCCGAAACAGGAGGAGTGGAGTGCGAAGTGTCGAGGGTGTTGGAGGAGTTGAAGCTGCGTCCTCCACGCAGCTGGGTGAGCAGCAAACTGACCGCTGGGTTGTCGTCACAGCGCAGATGACAACAACGATAATGTTGCTGCGCAGATGCCGTTCCTGCTGTGCTGCCGCCGCTGCTGTTGTTGCTGCTGCTGATGTTGTTGCTGCTGCTGCTGCAGCCGTCGCTGATGGCCTATTAGAGAGGCATTGATGTCGTTGATGGTGGCGATGACATCGACGCCCCGCCGACGTCAACGCCGGCGATGCGGCAGACGGATGCGAGCGTCCACAGCTTTCCGCGACGCAATTTGAATTCACGCTCAAGATTGAATCGCGCTTATTGGAGTTGTTTTTGGATTTTTCGCATGTTGACGTCATCATTACGGACTCGTTTTCGCGTCGACAAGAGAGAAGAAGAGAAATTGTAGTTCTTCTTCTTCTTCTCCACGGAAACGAGGATCTTCTCAACTTCGATCTTCTCCGCATCTCAACTAGAAATCGATTTTATTCACATTCGCGCATGAAAATAACGATTGTTTTTGTTATTTTAAAGACTTTCGAAGTGAAATTTGTTAACTTTCTTGTAAGATAAGGAATTTTCTTTTTTTTCTTTTTCCTTTTTCTTTTTTTTCTTTTTCCTTTTTTTTTTGTTTTCCTTTTTTCTTTTTCCTTTTTTTCGTGTGTCTTTCTGTCGTCTTTAACGCTGTTATAATTTTGAGTATTAAGCTGGATTTGAACTTTAATTCCTCTACACTTCAAACCACTTTCATGTCAATCTTTTCGCTTCATTTTGTTGTTGTTTTGTAATGTGAACCTTAAATCTCATTTCCACCCACCTTCGAACGAATTCCATGTCACCTCACAATAACGGCTGTCAAATTAGTGTCTCCCGCAAAGATCGGCCGTCAGTTGTAAGGCCAGCAGCGATCATCTTACAGGTTTCAGCCCCACCTGGCTGTCGATGCAGTGCTGCACTTCGGCGAGAACGACTGAGAGAACAAAAGGTCTCCGCGCTCTCAAGCAGAGCGGCTGACACGTTTCAGTCGGCCTCTCTTTCGGGTGCCACAACTTGAGCGGCGACACCGCAACGAGACAATTAAAGTTGAGTATTAAGTAAATTTTAAAGAATAAAACTTCGCTTGCTGTCATACTGACAGAAATACCGTTAATGTTGTACCGTTAATGAACTAACGTGACATTTGAAGTGCGTTAAAAAACAGAAACCGAAACAGAAACAGAAACGAAAACAAACAGAAGAGTTGATTAAATATGAAAAAAAGACAAAACGAAAATCGTTTACAAAACGAAAATCGTTTTTCGAATGAGATTTTTTGAAAAAGCGGCCACTCAGCCGGTAGCAGAGATAATTTCTGGCCGCTAGGTAGCGCCACCTGCTGTGTAGCCGCCATTTTGCATGTTCTGTCGGCTGCCTGGAGGTACAAAATCACTGACGACTGCGTATCGGTAATTTTTTTGGCACACATTTAAAACGCTGGCAATTCGGCGCGTACGGCGAAAATCGCTTCGCCTGCCGCTGCTTTTTATCGAAATCGAACGCGCGATAACGATGACGCGCGCGATAATGACAGCGCAGTGGATGAAAATCTTTTTTTTTTTTTTTTCGTTTGCTCGCACTTGACATGTGCAACAACTGGCAGCACTGCGCTGGCGCTGTCAAAGTTCTCTTCTTTTCTCCCGCCAGCTCTTCGTGAACAATGACAACTGACAGGTGTGGCGAAACTTTGCAGCTGAAAATCGACGCGTTTATTCCAAACTCAAGCGTTGCATTTTTAAATACCCATTTTTTGCACGTTTGTCTTTGCAAGCAACGGCAACGGCAACAAGCAGCTCGTTGAGAGGGGAAAGCGGCGAGCGAGGAGTTGTGATGTGTAGAGCGGCGAAGAGCGTACAGGAGAGAGAGAGGGAGAGAGAGAGAGGACGTTCTGTGCCCTCATCTGTTCGGTGCAAATATTTATGCTGACCTCAGCCAGGTGGATCCCTCGGCGCGCTAACATTTTTCCTCACATGCTGCTGGACGAATTTACACTCTCGCATTTGTTGCTGTCGTAGTTGTTGCTGTTGCGGTTTTTGTTGCTATTGCAATTGCGTTTAAATGTTTTCTTTTTTTTTCGTTTGAAGCTCTTGTGCGAAATTTTTGTGTTAAATTCCTGTTGCTGTTGACTTTGTTGCTGTTTTCTTTGCACTTGGCTGCGCTGCTTTGCGCTGCTTTGCGTTGCCTTGCGCTGCCCTGCGTTGCCTTGCGTTGCCTTGCGTTGCCTTGCGTTGGCTTGCGTTGCCTTGCATTGCGTTGCTCTGCATTGCGTTGCTCTTACATTCCGTTGCAAGATCAGCGTGTTTCTTGTGTTAGTTTTTCCATCGCTGTGGTTGTCGTTGTCGTTGTCGTTGTCGTTGTAGTTGAACACTTTTGTTGTTCCACATTTTGTTGATTTTATTGCTTACATCGTTGATGTTGTTGCTGTTATTGATACTGCCGAGATATTTGTTGTTGTTATTGCCGTTGTTCTTGTTACGTTTTTGCAGTTGAATGTTTTTGTTGTTGTGGATGCGATTGTTGCCGTCCTCTTGTCGGTGTTGTGGAGAAAAATGTTGCTGATATTATTTTCATACTTTCATCGCACTCTCGTCTACAAACTTTCCTTTATCGTTCCGAAAATTTCTCTCTCGTCCCTTCGAAATCCATCTCAGCAACACTTCGCGACTTATAAAATGCTGAAAACCTTGTTATCGGTCTGTAAAAATTCCACATCCTCCTCCACCATCGTCATCCCTTCTCATCACCGTCACCATCACCGTCACCATCGCCGCCATCAACTCGGCCGTCACTCCATCGTCACTCGATCGTCACGACGCTGCATCGCAGCGGTTGTAAAAAGGGCAAAAAAGAAGAAAAAATGTGTTCCCGCTCAACTATTTCAGCCGATTGCGCGCACGCAAAGCAGCACCTTCGAGGCACGCAATCAACGTGCAGCGGCCACTAAAGCTGCGGCGGCCACTAAAGATGCGGCGGCACCACGCAAACGTCAACCGCCGGTCGGCGAAAGCAGCGCGCGCGCACCTCTGAATATGCAAATTTTTCGCCTTCGCGCCGCGCCGCCTTTTTTTTTAATTAAATTATATTATTTTATTGGCTGCTGTTGTATTCCTTCACGGTTTCGTGCGATTCTTTTTCTTCACTTTTGCTCCCGGCCGAACTTGACATTTCAAAACTGCAGCGCGCGCGGGCGGTCACGTGAGTTCCGCGAGGCCGCGAGAGAACGAACGAACGAACGAGCAAACGAGCGAACGAACGAACGAGCGAGCGAGAGAACGAACGAACGAGCGAGCGAGGGAACGAACGAACGAACGAACCAGCGAACGAACGAACGAACGACGAGCGAACGAGCGAACGAACGAATGAACGAACGAACGAACGAACGAGCGAGCGAGCGAGCGAACGAACGAACGAACGAACGAGCGAACGAACGAACGAACGAACGAACGAACGAACGAGCGAGCGAGAGAACGAACGAACGAACGAACGAACGAACGAACGAGCGAGCGAGCGAGCGAACGAACGAACGAACGAACGAGCGAACGAACGAACGAACGAACGAACGAACGAACGAGCGAGCGAGAGAACGAACAAACGAACGAACGAACGAACGAACGAACGAACGAACGAGCGAGCGAGCGAACGAGCGAGCGAAGGTACTAACGAACGAACGAACAAACGAACGAACGAACGAGCGAGCGAACGAACGAACGAACGAACGAACGAACGAACGAGCGAGCGAACGAACGAGCGAGCGAGCGATACAA
This sequence comes from Sicus ferrugineus, assembly GCA_922984085.1. Classification (NCBI taxonomy): domain Eukaryota; kingdom Metazoa; phylum Arthropoda; class Insecta; order Diptera; family Conopidae; genus Sicus; species Sicus ferrugineus. The sequence continues at coordinate 58,809,691 of OV277349.1, forward strand.
AGGCCGCGACTGCACACAGCTTCGTGTTTTAAATGCATTTTTAATGAACGACAAATTTATATTTAATGACTTTCATAAAATTACAATTCGAGGCCGCCAGAAGATGCCGCCGCCGCCATGTTTTTCTTTTCTTCTCTTTTTTTCCCTTTTGACATTTCGGTGCATCGGCGGCATCAGAAAGAGCGGCGCGGTATCAAGGTGGCGGCGGCTCTCCTTCAAAGACTGTCGGCGATGTTCGGTCAGCCCGTTCAGTCAGTCGTTCGGTTGGTCAGGGAGTGACATACGTATATTTCCACTTTTTTATAGAACTTTTAGACTGCTTCGAAAACTACTGAGTGGACGTCATTCTGAAGACCATTTCTAGGCGCCGCGAACTTTGGCTTTTGATGAGTTGTGATCCTCATAAACCGCGTGAGGTTTGTGACCCATCGGTCAGTCTGTCTCTCCGTCTGTCTGTCAGTCCGTCAGTCTGTCTGTAGTCAGTCAATCTGTCTGTCAGTCAGTCCGTCAGCCAGTCAGCCAGTCAGCTAGTCAGCCAGTCAGCTAGTCAGACAGTCATTCAGTCAGCCAGTCAGCCATTCAGCCAGTCAGTCAGTCAGTCGGCCAGTCATCCAGCCAGTCAGCCAGTCAGCCAGTCAGTAAGCCAGTCAGTCGGCCAATCAGCCAGTCAGTCAGTCAGTCAGTCAGTCGGCCAGTCAGCCAGCCAGTCAGCCAGTCAGCCAGTCAGCCAGTCAGCCAGTCAGCCAGTCAGTCAGTCAGTCGGCCAGTCAGCCAGCCAGTCAGCCAGTCAGCCAGTCAGCCAGTCAGTCAGTCAGCCAGTCAGCCAGTCAGTCAGTCAGCCAGTCGGCCAGTCAGTCAGTCAGTCAGTCGACCAGCCAGCTAGTCAATCAGTCAGTCAGCCAGTCAGCCAGTCAGCCAGTCAGTCAGTCAGTCAGTCAGGTAGTCAGCCAGTCAGGTAGTCAGCCAGTCAGTCGGCCAGTCAGTCAGTCGGCCAGTCAGCCAGTCAGTCAGTCATTCAGCAAGTCAGCCAGTCAGCTAGTCAAACAGTCATCCAGTCAGCCAGTCAGCCAATCAGTCAGTCACTCACTCAGCCAGTTCGAGGTATCAACATCTGCCGCCACTACTTGGGTGTTCCAAGAATGACCCCAGAATCCGTGCGATGATCAACCAACGACGTCTCATAATCCCCACTGACTGCCTCGCGGCGGCAGACATCCTTTCAAATCCTCTCGTTCCCCCTTCATTTTTATTGGGGTCGTAAAAATGCAAGCGTACTTTTATAGAGACTTTTTAGAGACGGTGGTCAGTGTTTTCTGCACTCCCGAGACGCTGGACTCTGTTGTGTGTTTTTTTAGATATACTGCGAGGCATTATTTAAGATAGATTTCGGTGGGGATCACTTGAGCAATGCGTCTTCGCCCTTTCCTCCGCCCCTTGAAGCCTCCTTCAGACTTCAGACTTCCCTGGTCAGTCAGTGATCGCCAGCTTCATGATTCGAAGCTTTATGATGCGAGAACTTAAATGGCAGAGCTCGGCGGAGGAAGGGATTGCGAGAGGGGATCCCTTTTAATATTCAGTTTACAACTGCGCTTGTAAATGGCCGGCGGCGAAATTCATCTAATTTAATTTAACTCAGCCAACAGGATTTGGTTCACGTTATTGCAAGTGGAAATTATTTGCAATTCTCATCCTCTCGTTGGTCAGCCCGACAATTCTATTATCCATTTGGGGTCACAGGGTTCAGACGTCGCTGGTGGCTACAATTCTGCCCTTGCGTGATCCCTTCCTGGGTGTCTGGGGTGGCAAATCCGCCTTTTTTGGCGTCCCCTAACTCCCATCCGTCAGTAAAAATACGTTTTTTGCACTAAAATAAGAGTTATTTTGTGAATTTAATCTGTAAAAAGCGCTATTTAGTGCAGAACTAAATCGCGAGTTATCGGAACTTATAATTCTGAATCCCCAAAAACTCGAATAACTTCAGAAGGTACATTTTGCACCGTTCTATCATCGTAAATTCTGGTAAAGAATTGTTGCAATTGTAGGCCTTTTTGCAGGTTTTTCACACCTTAACTACTTCACTTCCTACTCAATACGGAATCCAGTTAAACTGGAATCGTCTCCCCACCATTGTAACCTCGGCTAACAAATGTCTCTGCATTAAAAGCCAACAAAACGGTTTCATCTACTCGAGCTGCGCGGAAACTATCCGTCTTTCTTGGTGGTCAAGCGGCCAACCCGCCAACCCAGCAACTCGCCAACTCCACCAACCCGCCAACCCGCCAACTCCGCCAACCCATCAACTCCTCAACGCTACCCATCCGTCATCTGTCGTCGCTATCTGGCGTCGCTATCTGGCGTCGCTATCAGCTGCCGCATCTTTAACCCAACCAAAGCCTGAAATTAATGCCGCCGATGCGTAAATATTTGTTGGCGGCAACATTTCAATTTGACATAATGAGCCACATTTTCGTGTTGCACTACAAAATGCAGTGCCAACGCGAAGAGCTTCCTATTAATGAGCGGTGGCGACGGTCACGGCGGCGGAGGAGGAGGAGGCGGCGGCGGTGAGGGCAACCTAAGCCTGCAACACCAGCGCGCGGACCGCAAGAACGTGTTTGTCGATGAGTGAAGGAGCAGGGAAATCTGGAGCTGGAACTGGAGCTGGAACTGGATTGCAAAGCAGCGCCAACGAGCCGCGTGAAGTGGAAGAATTGCAGCCATCGAGTGGATTGGCGAGCATTGCGTGGAGTTGCCACCAGCATTCGAATGCGCGGCTGTTGAAGCGCAGCGCTCGTTCCGTGTTACTTGGGAGCCGCCGTCAGTGAGTGAGGAGGACATCCGACCGAAGTAGCATCCGACCAATTTAGCTGACCCGTCTGCTCATAAATTTTATGTAATGAGAGTTTTTCAATTTTTTTTTTTGTTCAAGTTTCTCGAGGAAAAATCTACTTCGAGGAAGTTTTTGATGTTACAACACTGCGGCGGCAATTTTTGAGGGAAGTTTTTACAGGAAATTTAAGGATATACGAAATTTGTTTTTGAGGAAATCCCAGCACAGAATTATAATTACATGAAATACTTTTGTATTTTCAGAATTTCCATTTTTACAATTTTCTTAGCTCTGCGAAATTCTCACATCTTAGAGACTCCAGAGCAGTTCGAGACCATCACGGCCACCATCACAGCGCGTCACTCCGACACTTTTATTGCCACTCGAAACATCCATCACCACCAGTAGCATCTCGTCAGCAGTTTTATGTCTCCAACCGTCAGCAATTTTGTGGTGTACCGAACTACAACGCGACTCTAATGGCGCTCCAAACGTATTTCAAACACTTGACCATCCGTCATCGCAAGCGCAGCATCGTCAGTGACAAGACACCGAAAATCTACGGCACCAAAATCTCCGGCAAATACTTGAATTTACGTGAATTTACGTGGTTCGTCAACGCACGTGAGTACGAGAAAAGTGGACATAAAAAACGCTGTAAAAAACTATATAAACTAATAAAAGTGAATATAATAAAAAAATGGGGTACAAAGTGGACGAAACTCGGGAATGCCATGAGTTGCTGACGGTCTGGCGCACCCTTGAACTGCGCTACACTTTATGAGGGTCATCGGAGTCGTGAACGCCGACCGAAGTGAACGTTGGACGCTGCATGAGGCGACGCAAAAGTGACCGAATGCACGAGATTCCGACGAACAGACAGACCGACCGCCGGTCACCGGTCACCGGGTTAACGACAACATTAGAGTGGCGGCAGCGTGTGAAGTTTTCAGCTTTTCTTTATAATGTTGAGCTAAAAGAAAACTAAAAAAAAAGTTTTTTTTTTTTTTGTTTTTTTTTTTTTTTTTTTTTTGAGATGATTATTTAAAAAAGTGAAATAAGTTGATATCTTCTCTAACCACCGAGTATCGTCACCGTTATTCACTTTGCGGCGCCTGCCGTCCGCTTGAGCGGCGTCTCGCCACAAAGATGTCAACATTTTCGAACCATCATCAGGCGGCAACCAAATAAAGTCGTCCTTCAGCACACTTGAGAACTCATTGATGCGTAGTTGTAGCAATCAGGACTCATAAACTCACGCATCCTTAACACAGGACCGCCGGCCAGACGGACGACCGTCTGCAGATTCGCTACTGCAGTCAATAAATCTTCGAAAGGTCAAGCCAACGAAACTCGAACGCATTCAATGCACTCGCGTCGCGCCAAGGACTCACTTAACCGAAGAGACGCTACAGGACACAGCCGTCCTCCTCTGGCAGACAGGGACCTCCATTGGCAGACAGGGACCTCCATTGGCAGACAGGGACCTCCATTGGCAGACAGGGACCTCTATTTTGGGAAAGATTTGTTGTTTTAGGCTGCTCTGCGGGCTCAAGAGTCGCCTTGGCAGCTCGAGGCTCACTTTGGCGGTTCAACTTCAGGATTTACTTCGAGAATCACTTTCACATCGACTTCCTTCCACTTCACTGTGGTCCTTGTGGTTCTCTGCTCCTCTTCATCTTCCTCCTCTTCTTCATCTTTCTCCTCTTCTTCTCCTTCTTCCTCCTCTTCTTCTTCTTCTGTGCCTCTTCTTGCCCTCCTTCACGAAGACATTCCACTTCCACTTGACCTGCTTTTCTCTCCCTTTTCGCTGCTGTTGCAAGGAGGATCCTGCTGTGCGCGGCCACCGTATCGTCAACTCGATCTCGCAGCGGGCACAGCGGGGAGTTTCATTCACAAATCCCGTGCGTCGCCGGGAATTGCGTCAGGTAGCGCTGAGTTAATCCGGCGCTAAACTGGCGCTAAAATGTTTTCTTACAACGTCTAACTCCGCAATTAGTTGAGCCAGCCAGCCGGTCAGCCAGCCGGTCAGCCAGCCGGTCAGCCGGTCAGTGGCGGTCGCTTCGTTATCACTGCCGCCGTCGCTCGCCGCTGGTCGCTCGTCGCTGGTCGATTATCGGCGTCGTCGTCGTCGTCGTCGTCGTCGTCGTCGTCGTCGTCGTCGTCCTCGTCGTCGTCGTCGTTGTTCTCGTCGCCCTCGTCGTCCTCGTCGTCGTCGTCGTCGTCGTTCTCGTCGCCCTCGTCGTCGTCGTCGTCGCCCTCGTCGTCGCCGCCGCTGTCGAGGTCATCGGCGCGAGCGAGCGTGCAAAATCAATAGCGGTCAACGCAACCCAAGTCAGCCGCCTCGCAAACCACCGCCGGTAATTAAAAGACGCGCCTGTCTGTGGCGCGCTAGCATGAAATGTCAGCTCAAATATTGTAGTGGCGCGTTGTTGTTGTTGCTTCCGGCACTGCATGCTGATCCTCTCTTTTATTAGTCATGGTTGCTGTTGTTGTTGCTGTTGCTGTTGTCGTTATTGTTGCTGGTGCTCACGGTGAGTTTGCTGCGCGGAGGGCGAGCGTAGGTGTTGACAACGGCTTTTATTTTTTCTCTCTCTCTTCGCTGTTCCGTGTTGAAAGTAAATTCATCAATTCGATTTTCCTCTGCAGGAACAAATATTAGCAGTAAACGAAAACTTTTATTTAAGTTGTAATTTCAATATTAACAGAAGTAAGAACAGCAATAATAAACCATAAAAAACTACAACAACAACAAGAACAACAAATGAAACGCATTCCAGTTAAACTTTTATAATTTAACGCCACATCATGCCACGCCCGCGTATCGCGTGTCTGCTGCTGCTGCTGCTGCTGCTGCTGCTGCTTGCAATGGCGTCATGCAGCTCCAACGACTCTGGCGGCTCCAAATCGCTCATTAAACGGATTCCCGCTGGGTCAACGTGACGCTAAGACGACGACGAGGGCGACGACGACGACGACGACGACGACGACGACGACGACGACGACGACGACGACGACGACGACGACGACGACGACGACGACGACGACGACGACGACGCGTGTTTTGTACGTTTCGTGTCGGCAAAACCGTTTGTGTGAGATGACTGAGAGCAGAGAGCAGAGAGCAGAATTGAGAAGGTGGAGGATGGAGTGGATGAGGTGGCGACTGAGTGAGCGGTGGGAGGGGGACGACGGGAGGAGAGGACCGGTAAAATACTGAAATACGAAGTGCAGCGAGAGCAGTCGTCGTCACAGCAGCAGCAGCAGCAGTAGAAACTGCAGCCCACCTGCTGAGCGTTGACACCTTCTGCGGCAACAACAACAGCAACAACAGCAACAGCAACAACAGCAGCGACGGTAACACAATCAGTGGGAGCAACACGAACAACAACAACAACTTGAATATGAATGAAAATGAATGCCGACAAACGTGGATTCAGTGCTTCGTTCCGCTGCTGTTGTTGTACTTGTTGTGTTTATGCACAACAACAATGCCAGCAAAACATGCCAGCTTCTCGTTTCTCTCTCCTCCTCAGTCGCTCTTTTTCGTTCTCTAACGTGGATTCGCCGTCGTCATCGTTGTTGACTTTCTTCTCATTTCTTTGTTTGAATTTCCACGCGTTTCTATCTTCATTTCCTTGGATTTTCATTGTTTTCCTTTTTGCAATGGCGGCTCCGATGGCAGCTTCGATGGCGGCTTCGATGGCGGCTTCGATGGCGGCGACTCTCTCTTCTCTGAGTATTTTGCTGGAGTCTGTGTTGACTTTCGTCGCACCGCCGACCGCCGACCACCGACCAACGACCACCGCCGACGGCCGACGACTGCAAATTCCGCTTGCAACGCTCGAGACTCTCGAGGACATTCAAGTCTCGTGAGATTTCAAGTGGATTTCTATTCATCCGCCATCGCTCACCAAAGATTATTTAAAAATACAGAAAAAGTGTGTAAAAACACTTAAATGACGAAGAAACCACAGAAAATTTCGCGAGCGAAAATCACATTTCATTATTTTTCTAGTAAATCTTTGAATTGGAAAAAAATTCTTAATTTTCGCCAGACGAACGTCGAAATCCAAAACAACAACAACAGACGTCACCTGAAATATCGCATTCTATGATTTTTTTTAATGTTTCTTCTGCGCTGCGAGCTTCCAGCGACGAACGGCGTGATTTTGTTTACCTGGCTCGGGCTGGCGAGATGAATTTATATTTCTGCGATCTCAGTTCGACTCGATTCGGCTCTCAGACTTCAATATCGCGGCGTAAAATCGCTCACACGGCGATCATCTGTCTCGCCAGCTGGTTGCTCTCTGATCCTCTCTACAACTCCTGCAATAACGGCAACGGGAACGACTAAGAGTACGACAACAACAACGCCAATGACAACGACTAAGAGAACTACAACGACAACGACAACACCAACGACAACGACAACGACAACGACAACGAGAACGAGAACGAGAACGACTAAGAGAACAACAACGCCAACGCCAACGACAACAACACATTTGTCGCCCGCTCAGCAACGTTAGAATTTATGATTTGCGATTTAAATATCTTCATTCCTGCGGAATGCAGAAAACGCTCCACCGCAACTGAACTTCGCAGCCCGCTGACAGCTGCGACGACGAGCTGACCGACCGGATGTGCGATTCATCCCGAAATTCTATGACGCTCAGGTACTCGGACTTCAATCGCGAAGCACTCACGACTCTCGCGTCGCGTCGCGTCGCGTCTTTCGGCGGGAGCGTTTATCACGTCAGCTATCAAGTGTTAATAAATAAATTCCTTCAATTCCCAGCCGCAACAGAAACAGAGAAATTCAATTCAAGTCAAGCTTAACTGGAGCTGAGCTTTCAAAAGATTTAAATTCTTGCTCGGAGGGTCACGATATTCCTGCCTTCAATGATTTCAACTGGGATTTCAGTTTCAGTTGTTCGATTTTTTTCGGATTTTATTAGCTAATAAAATCGAAATTCATAACTACGCGAGCAACAATTCAAATGCTGTTCGAATTTATTATGCCAACTTTAAACGTTCTTCAATGTTATTCTGATGTTATTCCTCTGTTATTCTGCTGTTAGACTGACGTTATTCTGATGTTAGACTGACGTTATTCTGCTGTTACGCTGATGTTATTCTGCTGTTATTCTGATGTTATTCTACTGTTATTCTGCTGTTACACTGAAGTTATTCTGCTGTTAGACTGATGTTAGACTGATGTTACTCTAATGTTATTCTGATGTTCTTCTGCTGTTATACTGATGTTATTCTGTTGTCTAGCGGTAGAAATTCCGAACTGAATTTTCGATTTCAAATTAATCACCCGATTTAGAAATGTCGTCGAAAGATCTCTTCAGAGTTTTAACATTCTGAAAGTTAAGATTTAAATTGATACGAGTTTTGAAGCAATAAATGAAATAATAGGCAAAAATATTCGATTCCATTGTTTCTTACATTTACAAGCTGAAATACAAGCGGAAATACAAGTTGAAATACGAGTTTTTGCTCGATTTTTATGTGGGAAATAAATGTTTCGATTTATTGTTTCGACTTTAAAATTTGTTAAAAGCAGAAATCTGACAACTAAATTCCGATTACAACGAGGAATTTTAAGCGTGGCTGACTAGATTAGCTAAACGATGCTTAAATGTGGTTAATTTTTCAAAATTAAAAGAGGAAAATAATAAAAAAGAGAAGAAAAACTGACGTAAAAAACTTGTTTTTTAGGATTTTAATGATTTCTGTGTTGTCGCAAAATGTGTTGTGATTTTTAAAGGCAGCATTTGACGGCAGCATTTGACGGCAGCATTTCGAGGCAGCATTTGGCGGCAGCATTTGACGGCAGCGTTTCGAGGCAGCATTTGGCGGCAGCATTTGACGGCAGCGTTTCGAGGCAGCGTTTCGAGGCAGCATTTGGCGGCAGCATTTGACGGCAGCATTTGAAGGCTGCTAAATGGTTACTAAATTGAACTCTAAATGGCTTATTACGACTCAACTGCTTCTCTAATCGCGCTGATAGAGTTATTTTCGGTCCTTCCAAAACCGATAGAATTTTTCTAGAAAAATCCAAAAATCCAGAATTTTTTGGAATCCCCAATTTTATAGAATTTTAAACCCCAATCTAGTTACGATTAAAAACTCTTGAAATAACTGAAGAAAAACAAATAAAAAAAATTCCACAAATGTCGCTATTTAAAAAGTAAATTTTTTTCTTTTTTTCTTCTCTTTATCTTTTTTTACCTTCTTGAAATCCAACTTAAAAAGGAAAAATTAATTGCGACTGTTTAAATCAACATTTATTAGCTGATTTTTATTACAATATTATTAATTATTCCGCTTTTTTTTAATTTAAACAAATTCGGCGAATATTTTTCGAATACTTTGCTACATTTATTTGCTACAAATGAATTTTATATTTTGTATTTGTGAGAAAATTACAAGGTTTTTGGCAAATTGACAAATTAAGCAACATTAAAAAAATTTATTTTTAATTTTTTATTTAGTTTTTAAATTTGTTTTTAAAATTTTTTAAAAATTTTTTTTTATTTATTTTAGATTTTAAAATTTAGATTTTCGATTCACTTTTAACCGAAATAAACCAGTTAATTGCTGCCGATTTCGCGTTGTGGAAATTGAAAAATTTCAGAGCAAACAAATTTTTACTGCCATTAAAATTGCAAAAGCAACGCGAAGCGATGCAAATGGCAGCAGCGAAAGCGTAGTAGAAAGCGTAGTGCGGCTGCTCCTTTTTTCCGCAGCGATCCTGCCAGTCAGCCGCCGTCGTAAACTTTATTTGCGGCTTCAGTTGCTCTTTTTTCTCCGCAGCTACGCGAACCTTCGCTGGCAGCGGCCGCGAACAATGCAAGCGAATGCAAAAACTTCTCATGAGGAAACCGAATGCAAGAAAACTTGCAACCCAAAATAGTCGCTTCCTACTTTGTAGAGGTGAGCGAAGAATTATGAAGTTCTTAATGAGTTTTTCATGTAGTTTTTATTGTTTCTCCTACTCCGCTTTTTTACTGCCTCTTTTAAGTGTTCGCGTTCGTTTCTTTCGCTCGCCGTACGCACACTTTTTCACTTCGGCTGCACTGATCAAACTACTCACTCGAGTAGTCTCGTCGTTAAACTAATTCAAGTGAAATTGTTTGTGTGGCTGCTGCTTTCATTCTTTTTCACTGTTAGCAAAAATAAGGAAAAAACTGTCGTTTTTTTTTCTGTGCTTTTAATTTAGAAGTCAATTAAGGTGAAAAGTTGCAAATTATAATATTAAATTATTAAATTACAAAAATATTGCAAGCAAATTTTTATGAATTCGAAGAGCGACTCGAGTGAATTTTTATGTTTGAGAGGCCAAGAACAACAAACAACAACAAATGACAACGGCAATCGTGTAGCGGGAAAAACGACGACCACCTGAATATTACAACAACAGTACTCGGCATACAACGAGACAACGAGAAATTTGTGCGAATAACTGCAGTTGTTGCCCAACCTCGTGCATAAATTCGTTGAAAATTCCATATAAATAATAATTTTCATTTATTTAATTTAATTTAATCTGCAGCAAATTGTGATGTTCGATGCAGTCGAGGAAAATGTAAATTTCGCAGTTTATTCGACGCAGGATGCCGTTGTCTTCAAAGCTCTTCAATTTCGACGATCATAAATTTGCGACCGACTTTACTGGAATGTAAATCGTCATCGACGTTGCATCGCTGGGATTTTCGATTTATAAGGTCGGAGGTCAAACAACCACTCGCAGGTCAGAGCGAAATTATTATAGGAATTTTTTATTTAATATTTTTATTTAATATTTTTTTAATTTTAATTTTAAAATTACTTTAAAGCATTTAAAAAAAATTTGGAAATCTAAAAAATAATAAAAAATTAATAAAGAAACTTTACCAGAAGTCTTTTTTTTTCGTTAATAGACGTAAAAATGGAAAGTCAAAATCAATAAAATCAACGTTTCATTATAGATGAAAAATAAATCCTGTTTGCAGAAAATTCTCCATGAATTCTCTGAGAATTTTGTATTAAATAATTTAATTTACCATTGCGTGGATTAATAATCATAAGAACTTTCTTAATAATCATAAAAATAATAATAGCAATCGTGATTTTTAATAATTAATAAATTTCTGTTTGTTTTTTGTTTGTTTATTTTTCTTGTTCATTCTTTTATTTATTGAAATGTGTGAATATTTATTTATTTATTTATTTATTAATTTATGCATTTTTTTGTTTACTTTTCTTCTTATTTATTTATATATTCAATCATTTATTCAACCATTCATTCATCCATTCATTTATCCATGAATTCATTGGTCGAATTATTCATTCATTCGTTCATTTATTACTTAAATTTTTTTTGTATAGTTATTCTTTCATTCATCCATTCATTCATTCATCCATTCATTCATTCATCCATTCATTCATTCATCCATTCATTTATGAAGTTCGTTTATTTATTCATTTATTAAATTATTCATTCATTCGTCTTTTCCTTCATTTATAAATTTATTTTTATTTATTTATTAATTTATAAATTTATTTTTATTTATTTATTCATTCGTTCATCTATTTCATTCATACATTCATTCAGTCATTCATTCATCTATTCATTCGTTTATTTATTTATTTATTTATTTATTTATTTATTTATTTATTCATTTATTCACTTATTTAGTAATTTATTCGCTTAATCTTTTATTTAATTTTTCCATTAATGAAATTTGTGGAAATTTCAAATATTAATTAAATCTATTTTATTTAGGAAAAAGTAAAATTAAAACGAAACTTAGAAATAATAATAAAAAATCGAATTTGCTAAATAATTTTTATTGAATTTTCCTGGAATTTCTCATATTTACGCATTTAAATACGCGACGCATTTAAAATGAAAATTTTCACATAAATTGAAGAACGAAAATTTCAAAACTTCTTAATGATTTTTGGCTTTTAACGTTGACTGTTGTTGTCTCGTGAAGGAATCGAATTTAGTTAAATCGAAGTTAAATCGAAGTGAAATCGAAGTTAAATCGAAGTTAAATCGAAGTGAAATCGAATGGAATCACTGAAGCAACATTTGAGCAACTTTTTGATGCGATCGTCACTTCGTTCGCCGGAGATTTCACGTCCTTCGCATGCAGAAATCTCAACCGATGCGCGGCCAACGAATTTGACGGACCAAACGAACGCGAGATCAAATTTTAACCGACGGCTTTCTCAGCAGCTCGTCGTGTCTCACGTCGATCAGCTGAGAAGGCGGCTTAAATTTGCTGTAAAAACTCGCCAGAGCGTGAGCGAGAGATAGAGAGAGAGAGGAAGGGGAGAGAAGAAAAAGAGTGGAGGTGCCGTTGCGCTCGCCAGACGCGCGAGAAGAGAGCCGCGCTGCGCTGGCTCGCCGGTTTTACTTACTTATGACGTCGTGGCCGCGGCAGTCCAGCTCCAGCTGGTGGTTCATCACCAGCGACGGCTGCAGGCCGCTCGTCAGCGACGGCAGCGTTGGGTGCGTCGGCAGCGGCGGGTGCGTGAGCGGCGGGTGCGTGAGCGGCGGGTGCGTGAGCTGGTGCGGGTGCGGGTGGTGCAGGACGGGTAGCTGGTGCGCCAAATGGCCACCGATCTCTGCCATTACCATAAATTCAGTTTTGGGAGGGAGGCGCGTCTGCGAAGCGACGAAAATGCTGAGTGCAGCCGGTGCGGCCGCTGCGGCGCCTCCGACGAGAACCTCTTAACACTCGTGTGGCCCCGTTGGTCACTTTTGGCACGTTCGCGATTCTGGTTTTCTTCGATTTCTCTGTTGGACTTCGATTTTCTGTGGTTTCTGAATTGCGGTTGTTTTTGTTTTTGTGCGTGTGTGTGTGTGTGTGTGCGTGTGTGTGGTTTTGTAACTTTTGAGAAATTTGCTTGCTTTCTCTATTTTTTCGCTTCTCTTTAGATTTGTTGCAGTTGTAACTGGTGGTGGTGGTGGTGTTGTTGTTGTTGCTGGTTTTTTTACTAAGGCACTAACTACGCAACATACGCAACAACAACAACAAACTAAAGACGTCGCCCACCGCAGTTTTCCCGATTAACTATTTTTCAATTTTTCGATTTTTCGATTTTTCAATTTTTCAATTTTTCAATTTTTAAATTTTTCGATTTTTCGATTTTTCAATTTTTCAATTTTTCAATTTTTCAATTCTTCAATTTTTCAATTTTTCTCTTTTTCACGCAAAAATCATTTCAATCGCGAATAACTGACATCATCAATCCACTCAACTGTCAGCTGTTTTCGTTGCTTTTGCCTTTGTTTTTGTTGTAAAATCACTGTTACACCGCCCGACGCGTTGCTGAGCCGATCCTCGGTGGGGCCTTAAAAATTCACAAGCATTTCAGTGCTTCGCCGACGCGAACGAGGAATTCAGCGCTGGTAAAATGCGAGCGAAACTTTTTCCCGCACACGGAAACGCGCGCGCACGTACAACAAAAACGCGGAATACGAGGTAGCAAAACAGCAGCGCCGATCTCTCCTCGGCACACACATCAACACATCAACGGCAACGTTGAAGGCGAAGTCTCACGAACGACTAAACCGGTACTCCGCGGCCGTCGTAGCAGCGACCGCGGCACGGCGAACAGCTGCCAGCCAGCCAGCGAGTTTGCTGGCTGCATGCAAGAGCAACCAGTGTGCCGCCACCCTCTGCGAAGGATGGTCGCTGGTCGCCGCTCGCATGTCGTTGCTCTTCTAACCGCCTTCGCTGAGCGGCGTGGCGGTGCGCCACGGCAAACCTCCGGTGCGAGAGTGAGAGCAGCAGAGTAGCGAGCGCTTTGTTGAGTTCAGCTTCAGCATACCTGTTTGCATTTTTTTCCTACTCTACAACAAACTGAAGATTATTTTTGCGGTTTCCGTTGGTCTCTTACCGTCTCTCTCACTCTCACATTTTCGAAATTTGTAAATGGCGTCCGCGTGAGCCAATCTCGCGTGAGCATGCGTCCAGCTGAATTGGCTCTCAGTGGGTGGGAGGGAAGACTGTGTGTGTGTGTGTGTGTGTTTTTCGCAAGCCTTCCCAGTACAAGTTCCCCACTTCAAACACCCGTTGCGCAGAGAGATGAGAGAGAGAGAGAGAGGGAGAGAGAGTTCTGCTGGTGGCGCTGAAGTTATTAAATTTTGCGCGTTCTTCCTGCGAGGAGTGTAAAGAATTTCAATTAAATGAGTTACAAACTTTTTTGGTGTTTCTTTTTCGGCATATTTTCGGCCGACTTAAAGTTGCTGCCTCAGCGCTGATTATTCGCAGCGTATCGGCGGCACCATTTTCCTGTTTCTCTCTTGTATTGATTGACGCGGCTGCATGCGAAGAGTTTGCTCGCTGCCTGCCTCTTCTGACTACTCGCTGCCTGCTCGCTGCCTGCTCTCCACCTGCTCGCTGCCTGCTCTCCACCTGCTCGCTGCCAGCCTCTTCTGCCTTCTCGCTGCCTGCTCGCTGCCTTCCTCTTCTGATGGCCTTACAAAATGGTGTTCTCCTCCTGATTTATTGTTGTAATCGTGTAACTTGGCTGCTGTTGCTCAATTGAAATGCTGCTCGACTGGGTGGAGTCGTCTACTCTCTCTCTGCCGGACTTCTCGCCGCAAAAACGTTTGTCGAGTGTTTAACTTTTACTTGCTTCGATTGCAGCTCCTCTCTCGCTCTCGCTCTCGCTCTCTCCGATTCCACGCTGAGCTTCTCCTACTCACGCGAGCTTCATTTCAAATGCATTCACGTGGATCTCTTTGATTTTCTTTGACTTCTTGATACCGATTTTGCTTCCCTACTAATTTTGGCTAATAATTTTGTTGTTTTTTCATTTAGTTCGCACTCACACAACTTAACATTTTCAAGTGTGACTCGTCGCTCACCGCCCGCGTGTGGCTGCTCCGCGAATTCCTCTCCCGCGCCTCCTGCGGGTTCGTTAAGCGGTTCGTTGACACTCTCGCAGCTTTCTTGCTCTCGCTGACTGACTGACTCTTCATGAGTCGATGGAGCTGCGTGACTGACTTTCTCTTCAGCTCTCCAGCTAAACGTGATTTTAATCGCATTGTTGTTGTTGCCGTAGTCGTATTTTAGCTCTTGTTGACCCTCAATTCGGTTGAGTAGTTTCAAGGTCAGCGAAATAGCAGCCGCCATGTTTCCAGCTTCTCTCTCTCCCTCTCTCTCTCTCTCTCTCTAGCGCTCTCGATGCACTCGCGCGCTCTCACGTCCGTTGTGAGCGCGCAACGTTGACCGCAACCGACAGCCGCCGCCCGCTTTTCTCTCGACTTCCGTCAGCAAGTTTTGACAGCCAAAACTTGCCGCCGCTCGACGCGAAACTTTCTCCGCTCCGGTTGTCCTGCCACGACGCGACGTCGCATCTTTTAATGGCTGCTGCCGCCACACACGAGTGCTTCCGTTTCATTCCGCTCCGTTCCTCCGAACGATCAGCTGTTTGTCTCAACATTTCATGAGTTTTTCATCGATTAATTGGATTCATTGGATTAATTGAAGCGCGATGTTATTTTTGTGGGATTGTGAAGTGAAATTCCAGCTGGAAGATTTTATAAATTTAAAAACATCAAAGATTTCAAAAGAAGACGCGACGCGACGCGATTCGGTCGCACGCGTCACGCGACTGTGTGATGGAGGCGAATTTGTAGCGAAAATAAGAGAGCGAAAGAGAGCGAAAGAGAGCGGAAGAGAGGCGGAATAACGAAAAGAAAAGGAGAAAAAAAATTGAGAAATATAAATTAAGAAGCAGAGCGTTATTGACCGGAAACGGAAGTGGAAATCGATATGCGCGACTCGCAGCGCGACACTTTTGAGAGGCGACTGCACTCGCTGAAATTTAATCGTCGTACGAAAAGAGCAGCAAAATCGCGACGAAAACAAGCGACAGCGAAACGGAAGCAAAAACAGCGACAACAATTACAACAACAACAACAAACGGAGCTATTAAAACAACAAGAATCGTGGAAAATCACAACGAAACTCGAAATCAATGAAACTCGAAGTCGACTTCTAACTCGCGATCCGCGTGAGAGGCAGCAAAAATACGCGACTCCGGTGAGCGGAATTCAAGCAAAACAACAGCTACGACAACAACAAAGAGAACAACGACGACGACGACGACGACGACGACGACGACGACGACGAGAGCAACAACGACGACGACGACGACGACGACGAGAACAACAACGACGACGGCAGCAGCGGCAGCGACTGAACGAAATTCATGCAGCCGCCTTAAATTCACGAATTAAATTCGAATTTGGCGCGCGTCGCCGCCATCGAGGACGCGCGTCACGCGTCACGCGTCGCGCGCTCGATTGTTTACCGCGTGCTACAGCAACAACATCCCGTTAATAACGGTGGTGGCTACTGCAACGTGGTCTTCGGCCTCAATATTTGTTGTTGTTGTTGCTTGTTGTTGTTGGTTGCTGTTGGTTGTCGCTGCTGCTGGTTGCTGCCGGTTGTTGTTGTTGGGATTCCTTTGACGCTTTCCGTTCATTGCCGCCTCTGCTGCGATTTTAATTTTCTTAATGGATATCGATTCCCGTTTTGTTTCGAGACCCGGTGGCTGGGGGGGGGGGCGTGGCGGGAGGCGGGAGGCGGGTGCTCGTGTAAAGAGAATAAGGACAACAGACCGGATGTGTGCGTTGTTGCTGCTATCCTTGTTTTCTTTTATTGCCAATGCGACTCCATAGAAGTCAAAATACACACAAACACACACAAACACACACACACGAGTGACACACTAATACACACACATACACACGCAAGGGTTACCGACGCAGACGCGCCGCGGAGACGTCGAAGGAAAACCTGTAGCTGGCCGACGAACGAACGACGAGTCGCGCGTCGCTGGCATTCGATTTTCCTTTTTTCTTTCTTTTTGCTTCGTTGAACGCCGTCTGTTTAATAGTCAAACACACACACACACACACACACACACACGAACATACACTCACACGAACATAGACACACACGAACATAGACTCACACATTTGCATACCTGATGGTTGTAAATAATTCTTGCTTCGTCGCACGGCTACGTTGAGTTGGCAACTCTGCTCCAACTTCACCTCTTCAAGTTGAACCGCAGAACGTGGATTCGATTTTCATGCATTTCGTGCGCTTGTCTGCATGCAAAGCAAAGTAAATTCGGCACCCCAACACACACACACACACACACACACTCAAACACACACACACTCAAACACACACACACTCAAACACACACACACGCATAGCCACACCGAGAGAAATACGAACTTTTATTGTTGTCGTCGTCGTCGTCTTTTTGAATTCGATTTTTGTTGTTGATGTTGATGTTGATGTTGTTGCGTTGTGATTTCTGTTCTCTTCTTCGTCTTGCTGTTGTTATTGTCGTTGTTGTTGTTGTTGTTATTGTCGCAACCGTTGCGAACAAATTAAACGCGAACAGAAAACGCGAAAATTTCTCACCTGCTGGAAGGCGAAAATAACTTGAGTGTCGTCGTCGTCGTCGTCGTCGTCGTGTGGCGTCCACAGGACGCGGCGTGCATAATTATTGCGGTGCTCTTTGAAGTCCTTGTTTTGCATATCAAATAATGAAACGCGTTGAATTATGAAATTTCGCGTCGCCACAAAACCTGCAGATTCCCGCTTATCTCTGCACGCAGATGTTTGCAAATGAAAGCCGTCGATGTGGACATTAAAAATGTCTGAAAACCACGAGAAGCAAAAATCTCACGAGACGAAGAGGAGAGGCAAATAAAGAGAGAATGATAAAGAAGAAAGAAACGAGAACGACGACGAGAACAACGACGAGAACGACGACGAGAGGAGCGACAACGAGAACGACGACGAGAGGAGCGACAACGAGAACGACGACGAGAGGAGCGACAACGAGAACGACGACGAGAACGACGACGAGAAGAACGACGAGAGGAGCGACAACGAGAACAACGACGAGAACAACGACGAGAACGACGACGAGAACGGCGAAAATGAAGAAACAGCTTTTTGTTTTCCTCCAATTTTGCATTTTTATTATTATTATCATTATTTTCGTTTTGGCTTTACTTTTCTCGTCCTCTTCACGTCCTTTTTGCACCTCTTCGCCCCTTCGAAGGCAGCGCCAACGCGCAAAGATGGACGTCCCTGGTAAAAATGGCGCTGGTTTGCCATGTTTTTGCATTAATTTTTAGTTGATCCTTGAGGGGGGAGAATTTTTACCGTGCATTTTTTACATGCAAATGTGCGTATAAATATGTGTGTGTGTATGTGTGTGTGTGAGTGTGTGTGTGTGTGAGTGTGCGTGTTTTGAAAATATGAATGTGGGTTGCAAATATTTTCGGGTTGTTGTTGCTATTGAGCTGAATATTTATATTCAGTGTCCTTTTTTTGGATTTTCTCTTCAGTTTGCGAGGACATCGTGAAAAATGCATTTGAAGCTTGCAAAAAAAGACTTAAAACTCCGTCGTAAAAATTGTTATTTCCATAAATTCAAGACTCAGCGAAGTTGGTGCGAACGGGTTTTTTTTACTGTCCAAATGCCACGCCCCCGCCCACCGCCCGCTTTATTTTCCTGCAGTTATAACTGTTTTTATGATGCCGTTTTAATATTTTTTTTCGGTTACCCTTTGGCGGGCTTAAAAATTTCATCACGAGATTCCGCCGGAGCAAAAGTTGGTTGTGTGAGAAACGTGTGTGTGTGTGTGTGTGTGTGTGTGTGTGTGCGTGAGTGGTCCTTCCTCTTTACGGTCCTTCTTGGTCCTCGGTCCTCGTTGTTGTTGTTGTTGTTTTATGCAAATGAAAGTGTTTTGCGGATTTGCGAATATTTGATGGCGACCCGTGCAGGGAAGCCACACTCACACAAGCGTGCACACTCACGCAAACTCACGACTCGTTCGCACAAACGTAAACTTGCAGTTTTACTCATTTCTACTTCACAGGATCTGCTGTTTGTTTATCCTGCTGCTCGTTATGCAGAGAAGGAGAGGCAGAGAGAGAGAGAGAGAGGCAGAGAGAGGAGAGAGAGAGAGAGAGAGAGAGAGTGAGAGTGGGATGGCGGGAGAGCGACAGAGAGAGCGAACGAGGACGAGTGCGAGTGCGAGTGCGAGTTGGTTTTCCTCTTCCTGTTCTGCGGTTGACCATTTAAAATTTTGAAAATTCTCATTTGTATTTTTGCTCGTCTTAATTTCTTTCTTTCGTTTTTACATTCTCTTCTTTTTTCTTAATTTTATTTCATTCGTACTTCGCCTCCTCCTTGCATTTCACTTGTTTTTCTCTCCGTAGTTTTTGCTGTTTACCTGCTGAATTATTTACCGCGTTTGCCGTTTGTCACTTTTGCCTCATTTACGCTATAAATTTTGGGGTTTCTTTTTGTCTCGTTTAGACTTCTAATCTGTTGCTTCCTCACGTCCTTCATTCCCTTGCTTCTCTTGATCTTTCACTGGAAAACACACACGCAAGAGGCAAAAAGATAACAAATAAAATTCACAAACGTTTTTCTCCAGTTTCCCGCAAGTTTTCACTAAATTTCTCGAAAAATTTCGACTTTTTCGAAGATTTCTGGCTGGAAGAAAATATAAAAAAATACTAATTAAAATTAAAAGAAAAGGCAAAAATTTATAAAAAACAATTTCCTCGTCCTCTTCTTATTCCTCTTCTTCCTCTTCATCTCCCTCCTCCTCATCTTTATCACGTCGTGACTCACGAATCGAGTACTCACGTCCGTGATTTACGCCTTCAGTCGTCGTGATGCGAAGCGTCATAAGCGTGAGTAACCCGAGAAGCGTGAGTAAGCAGAGAAGCGTGAGTAACCCGAGAAGCGTGAGTAGCCCGAGAAGCGTGAGTAACCAGAGAAGCGTGAGTAAGCAGAGAACTTTGCTGTGAGATGGTGAGTCAACTTTTCATTCATTTGGTTAAAAGTGTGTGAATGGTGAAGAAATTATGTCGTGAGCAAGCGTGAGCAAGCGTGAGCGTGAGGTATCTTCGCTCATGCGCGCTCATCTCTAATATTAACAATATAAACGAGTAAATATTTGCAGTATCAACCCACCTGAGAACTTCAACTCCAAAGAGTTACTCACTCACCGCCCGCTTCAGCCGTCAAGTGTCAGTCTGTCAGACAGGCAGTCAATTTGGTGAAACATTTGTGGCCGCGAGAAGAAGAAGACGAAGCAGCGGAGGGGGAAGGGGAAGGTGAAGCGCATATACTGCGCGTTTTTATAGAAGGTAATAATCATCAAAGTTTAAAGAACATTCCGCAGATAAGAGCGACAGGAGAGGCCAGTAAAAAATCATCGCGGCTGGCCAGAGCGGCGGATGGATGACCACGGAGAGAACGACGACGACGACGACGGCAACGAAGACGGCAACGACAACGACAACGAAGACGATGACGACGACGACGAAGACGACGACGACGACGACGACGACGACGACGAAGACGACGACGACGACGAAGAACAAGAAGACCACAACAACGACAAAGACGACGAAGACGAAGAAGACCACGACGACCACGACGACCACGACAACGACGACGACGAAGCGGATGATGATGATGCTGATGACGATGATGATGCTGGCGATGGTGCTGTGAATCCGCGTGGTGAGAGTGAAGTTCGTGGCTTCTCTTCAAAGCTGCATCACGACTCAGTTATGGAGCGCAACAGAGATAAATGATGGCATAGATGAGGTGCTGGAGTTGCAGGAGGTGAAGAGAGAGGAGGGGTGGAGGAGCGGGCAAAGAGGGTTAAAAGAAATAAGTGAGCAGGAGGAGGAGGAGGAGGAGAAGGAGAAGGAGAGGCGCTTCGAGAAGCAACAAAAAAGGTTGCGCGTACAGCGATAAAAATAAAATCAAGAGGCGATTTACGAAGCTGGTTTTTATTGCTGCTCGCGTCGCCGAGTGACGGTCGCTCGGTTGGTCGACGCGACGACTGGCCGCGCTTATCGCTGCCGGTTTAACCGAACCTATAAACAACCGCGCGGAATGTCGTGCATAAATGTCCCCAAATTAGATAAAGATGGCGCCAAAGTCATCGCCGCGCCGCGCGTCCCAGGCTCGGCTTTCATGTTGTTGGCTGAGCGGCTGCGTGGATGAGCGGGTGAGCGGCTGAGCGGCTGCGTGGATGAGCGGCTGAGCGGATGAGCGACTGAGCGAGCCAGCGAGCTCACGAGGCCGAACACGCGTCGCCTGCTCGTCGGACTCCGTCACGTCAGGCTCGGCCTTCCCGTCTTCTGGTGCTGGCGGTGCGCGGTGCGCGTTTTCTGGGCTGCTGCTGGTCCGCACCTTCCTTCGAATTCGTTTCTCCGCACGTTCCTTCGAATTCCTTTCTTTTTTTAGCTTTTTCCGGTTTTTAATTGAACGCATTTCAAGCTGGAAAAATTAAACCCAATTAATTACTTTATAATTTTTATGAGCTTGCAACAGTTTTGAGGAGAGAATTCTTTTCTCTTTTTTTCTCTCCTTTATTTGGAGGCCGTTGTAACTCGTTGCCGTTGTAACTCGCTGCCGTTGTAACTCGCTGCCGTTGTAACTCGCTGCCGTTGGCTGGCCGTTGACGTGCTCGATCTGAGTGTCGAAACTGAGGTTTCGAGCGGAGGCGCCATTTGCCGCGTCATTTGTTGCCCGCTGTTGTTTTTATTGTGGCCGCCGTGATAAGCTGCGAGAGCTCGACCGTCGTCCGCTGCGCTCCTCGACCCTCATTTCAATATTTTATCAAATTTTTTCATTTCCCCAACTTTTTTCCCACTCAAAGTTGGTGCATCAAATTTTACTGCATTTCGTGCGTATGTAGAAAACGAACTTGAAAATTGAAGTAGCTGCAAATGAAACAAATAAAAAATTCAAAATACCAACCTTTGATTTAAAAATTTAATTCCTTTTTTATTTTTTTATTCGGATCGCTGGTTACTTTTAAGTAATCGGTACCGCTTACTCAGTCATTGAGAGCTGAAAAAGGAAGTTTTATTATGAAGAGGAGAGAGTAGAGAGAGCGAGTTAGAGAGCGCGTGAGAGAGGACGAGAGGGAGCGAGAGGGAGCGAGAGGGCGCGAGTGACGAGTGATTGAGAGAGTGATTGAGTAGAGGAAGAAAGAGAACTCGATATCATCAGGAAAACAAGTTGAAATTAACGAGTATTCATCTGTAAATAGCGAGTATTTTTTACTGTTTTCAATGATTTACACTTTACAATTCTTTCTCACGGTTTACACGTGACTTGCGCTCCGTTTTTGATGCGTGCCTAATTTTCTAAATTTTCTAATGACAAAGTAATTATTTTTTTAACTTTATTCTTTTCTCAATTACACAGTTTTACTCGCTGCTATCTGATTATATAATTGAACTCGTTATAGAATTCAACTGCAATCGTTCACGATAACTTGGCAAACTTTTTGTGAGTGAAGCTCGATGAAATGCAGTCACTTTTAATGATTTTGTTGGCTGGGATTTCTTTGCTGCTTCCGTCAGAATTTCATTTTATTTAAAATACAAAAAATAAAATATAAAAAATAAAAATTAAAATATATTTTCACTTCTTCTGCGTTTATTGAAATTAAATTCAAATCATTGAATTAAAAAATAACAGAATTTCTCCCGTAAAATTTGAAGTCCTTCTTCTCGCAATTTAATTTCTAGTTTCACCTCTACTTTTGTTTCTATTTAAATTTCGTTATTTCGTTACAATATTTTCGTTATATTTCGTTATTTTTCGCTATTTTTTTCGTTATATTTTCGCTAGTTTTCCGTTACGTGTTCGTTTAATCCCGTTTCCTCCCTCCCTCTCTCTCTCTATCACTCTCTCTATCTCTCTCTCTCTCTCCTTCTTTAAGTGAAATTAAATTTAATTTACTGCAATTGCAGTTGGAAACTTCGACTCCCACAACATCTGCCGAGCCGATCGGCGGCTCAACTTGCGGCGCTTTTAACGCGCCACCACTGAACGTTTTTCGCCCGCTCGCGCCGAACACGCTCACGCTGCAGTGCGCCACCAACAACAACAACAAGCCACCCGTCGTCTAGATGGTCCAGTGACTCCAAACAAAGCGACGGTCGGTCGGTCGGTCCAGCGACGCGTGACTCTGCTGGCGTCGCGCGTCGCTTCGCTGGGACGGCGCGGCGCGCGAACGCAGCAGCGAAAGGATGTCGAAGTTGGCCAAGCGGAAGCAGTGACGGGCGCTGCCCACTTTTTCGCTCCTTCATAATTTTTGATGACTCTCCACACGGCTGAGTGAGCATCGCCTTGCTGATGCGAGCGATTACACGCGAATCACAACAGACGTGCGGAGTGGCCGCCCACTTTTTTGGAGAGGCGGCGGCGTGGCAACGGCGGCGGCGGCTGTTTTGGTGTGGAGGGTTTTTTCGTGATGACCTTGTTTACGCGTTAGTTGTTGTTGCTGTTGTTGTTGTTGTGACCTTTTGTGGGCCTGTCAATAATAATTTTTATTGTTGCTAAAAAAATTAAGGCAACTCGAGAGTGGCGAGCAAAGTGTTTTCCGCAAACACGCGCGAGCGCACTCAACAACAACAACAAGAAGACTTTAGCACATGCTCACACACACAAACACACACACAAACACACACACACGCAGATGCGCACTGCTGTTGGCGCGCGTTGAAATCTTCCGCTTGATTAGTCAATCGAAATGTCAGAGTCGCTGCAAGTGTTGACTGCCTTCAAAAATCCCGCTGTAATGCGAGGATGGCTTCGTTCCGCTGATTTTGTTGTTGTTGTTGCTGTTGTTGTTGTTGTTGTTGTTGTTGTTTCTGATTTTTCGTGCGTGTGTGCGTTGATTTATCTGTGTGTTTCGCCAAAGAGTTGAATCATCAGCGCGCGTTTTAACTTCGGTGCGTTTTTTGCTCCCCCCCCCTCGTGTCACTCGGCTGCGACAATTGCTGCGCCCTGGCTGGCAGTTTTTATCCTTTACCGTTGTTGCTTCCGCTCAATTGCGTCGCGTTGCTGGCTGCACACGTCTCGAGTGATCTTCGATAATCGCAGTTAATGAGCGAGCGAGCGCGCCTGCGGCAGCAATAAAGATTAAAAATATTTAGCGTGGAAGGACGAACAGATGTTGCGAAAATTTGTTGCGACAACTACGCATTCGTCCTCGTGATTGTTCAAGCTGAACTTGCGATTGTTCAAGCTGAACTTGCGATTGTTCAAGCTGAAACTCACAGAATGCGATAGTTTTCAAAATTTACTTTAAATTGTGTTGATCAAGTTTTTATTTTTATTTTTGTTTCTTACCAATAATTTAAAGTTGTTTTAAAGTTGTTTTAAAGTTGTTTTAAAGTTGTTTTAAAGTTATTTTCAATTTATTAAGATTTCTTACGATTTCCTCAGTTTTAAATTATATAATTAAAATAACAGAAAATTTAGAAAATTTAATTTTTCTCTTCTTATTTAACTGAGTTTCGTTTCTTTTTTAATATTTATTACGCTAAAGTTGAAGTCTGATGTAAAATAAAACCGAAAACCCGCAGGGATTGCGAATGAAATCCGCTTCATTTGCACCGAACGCACGAATGCACGAACGCACGCCGCTCGCGCACCCAGCGAAGGATTTAATTAATTCGTTACTTGCATTAGCAGCGCAACCGACCGGTGTGTGTGTAACGGTAACTGGCTGTCGTTCATCATTAACGGTAATTAGAGAAATTAAACGCTGCACGAGGGAGAGCGGCGAAGAATTCTGTAGAGAAAAGGATTCTTCAAGGGATTCGGAAGAAACTTACCGCTAGTTACCGCTAGTTACCGCTACGCGAGGTTGTCTTGCAAGGATTTCAGGGAAGGAATTCAATTAACTATTTCAAGGAAGGATTTCAAGGAAGGATTTCAAGGATAGATTTCAAGGAAGGGGGGATTTCAAGGAGGGATTTCAAGAAGGGATTTCAAGAAGGGATTTCAAGAGGGGACTTCAAGAAGGAATTTCAAGGAGGGATTTCAAGGAGGGATTTCAAGGAGGGATTTCAAGAAGGGATTTCAAGAGGGGATTTCAAGGAGGGATTTCAAGGAGGGATTTCAAGGGGGGATTTCAAGGAAGGATTTCAAGAAGGGATTTCAAGAAGGGAGTTCAAGGAGGGATTTCAAGGAGGGATTTCAAGGAGGGATTTCAAGAAGGGAGTTCAAGGAAGGAATTCAAGAAGGGATTTCAAGGAGGGATTTCAAGGAAGGATTTCCAGAAGGGATTTCAAGGAGTGATTGCAAGGAGGGATTTCAGGAGGGATTTCAAGGAGGTATTTCAAGGAGGGATTTTAAGGAAGGATTTCAGGAGGGATTTCAAGGAGGGATTTTAATGGAGGACATTCGCGATATACTTGGCGCTTTAGAAAGTTAATTGATAGTGAACTACAAACGCACGACACGATGAAGAACAGACAATTCTAACACTAGACGATGAACGAAGTTCAAAGTTCAGAAGAGATGGAGAGGAAGGGAAAGAAAGGAGAGAAGGGAGAGGTGAAGGATGGAGGGATTTGCCACCAGATAGCGTGTCTTCGAAGCGTAGACTTTAATTAATCGAATCCCTTCGCTGTGGAGGGAGTTTTTCTCCGAAAGCGGAACAACTCAGTGCAACTGAAGAACTTCTGTGAAAGTCCTCTGAATGTACCTCACAAACTCTAAAAGATCCCCTCGCTGACCACCTTTTAATGTTTACGTTGGCAACTACTTAAGTTTCCTCTATCATTTGTTTGGAAAATTCAAGCAGTTGTTGCGAACGTAAAGCTCTGGCTAATCTGAGCGCTCGTATCTTGCTTGTGAGTGCGAATTAGCAGTCATTGCCGCCGCCCTCATGCAAACCAACATCCCACGCTATCCCGCTTTCCTCTCCCCTTCCCATCCCCTCTTCAGAGCCCTCCTCCCCCGGCCTTAATACGTTTATCCATCATCAGCAATTATTACTCTCAAAAATGTATGCATTACGATTATCG
Organism: Sicus ferrugineus; assembly: GCA_922984085.1. Taxonomy (NCBI): domain Eukaryota; kingdom Metazoa; phylum Arthropoda; class Insecta; order Diptera; family Conopidae; genus Sicus; species Sicus ferrugineus. The sequence goes on from OV277349.1 coordinate 58,835,443, forward strand.
TGCTGCATATCTTGATCCCCGAACTGGCAGCATCATCGGTTGACCACTTTTGCATGGCCACCAAATCCACACCCCACACCAGCCACCCAGAACGTGCACCGAGAATTCGGGTGGCGCGCGCGCAACAAATCCCGCCATCTCAACCGATGATTGTAGGTTGCAACCTCGGCCGGAATCTCTGGCCGTCACTTGCTATTAATCAAACTATTAACAGGCCGCCACACCCCCTTTTTATCCGCTGCGATCCCTTGATAGACCGCTGCGGTCCTTCGTCGTCATGCTACGCTGGCAAGTTTCATTGAATTGCACCGCGCAACCACACCAACGACATCCTTCCCTCAAGAATGCTGCGCTGCTGGGTGAAACCCCAACTCAACTGTCGTCGCAGCATCCGTAAGTAAGCAGAGAGAGAATCACTCACTCACTCTTCAGTAATCGAGTCGAAATTTATTACCGTGCAACGTGAAAGAAGCCCGAAAATGCTGCGCGAATCTGTTGCAAGTTGAGATTTTTATGCCGCTCGACGATAATCACGATAATGTGTCCTGTAATCAACTAATAACGTCCTCGCCGAGGGTTCTCGCCGCGCATATTGTAATCCTTCGTGAGCCTCAAATTGAATTTAACGCGCCGCATCGTGCCGCACTTCGCAGAATGCAACTCATGAGTGGTTCATTGATTCGGATGGCTTTTATGTTTTTATAGCTGGCTTGAAGGGTGACGTCGGCGAAGGGGAGAGCGACGTGGAGGGGGGTTGGAATGTAAATAAAATCCTGTCTCAAAGCAAAGAAAAATGTGTTCGTACACGAGGAATTCTTCCTCCCCCCCCCCCCTCGCTGCATTTAATGAACGAACACATGTCACAAAAATAGCGTGTCACGCTCCGCTTTACTGAATGCGAGCGTTAAATGCGCAACACATGACGCAAAAAGGATGAAAACGACGATATTTTTGGGAGGCCAAACTTTCTACCACTTCTGGGATTTATTTTTTCTAAAATTTCGTATAATTTTTAGCTTATGTTACTGATTTTGCACTATTTCGCTTGATTGGTTAAAAGAATTCCAGACTTTTACACGGCAGCTTAATCTAGAAGTCATGCAATAGATCACCCAACAGATCGTTCGACGGATTCTTCGACCGATCACCCGACAGATCACCTGACAGATCACCCGACAGATCATTCGACAGATCACCCGACCGATCACTGAAGAGGTTATTTGGCAGGCCACTCGACAAACTCTCCGAGAGATTTTTGGAAAAATCGTGCGGCGGACCGTCTGCAAGATCACCGACAAAGTTTTAAAAAGGTCACACGACATCCCTCTAACCAACCGAGGGTCTAGTGAAGCAATCGTCCGACAAATCACCCGATAGGTCCTTCAATTCAAATCACCCGACAGATCCTCCAATTCAAATCAGCCGATAGATCCTCAAATCGTTTAAGCCGTGAGTCTTCCAGCCGTTCAACTCGTGTATTTCCTCCACTACGACAAGTTCTCATTTTATTCCTTTAATACTTCGATCGAGCGAATTATTCCAAGTCTGAGTGTACAATGGTCTGTACATCGTTCAGCAGATCTTGGAGAGTCACACTGCAACGTGATCTCAACAAATCAGCCTCCTAATTCATCAAACTATCACTCCACCAAACGTTTAATAGATCACTCGACAAATAGTTCGAAAGATTTTCGACTTGTTTCACTGAATTTTAAGTGTTTCATAGAAGAACATTCGACAGATTGCCAAACATATCTTTCAAGAGATCGTTCTACAGATCACTCGTTCTACAGATCACTCGTTCTACAGATCACTCGTTCTACAGATCACTCGTTCTACAGATCACCCAAAATGTTTTTGGTCATATCACCAGAAAAACTTTTGAGAGGTAACGCGAGAATTCTCTAGAAATGTCTACAGATTGCTGGAACAATCGTCGGATAATCATGTGACATGTTTTGCACATCATGTGACATATCGTTCAATGGATCACCCGACAAATCACCCGAGAGACTATCCGAGAGACCATCCGGCAGACCAATCCGGATCCGACAGTCTGAATCCGACAGTCTGAGTCCGACAGATAATCTGACAAATTGTTCGACCTGACGAATTTTTCGATAAATCGCCAAAAATGTTTGATAACATCACTCGACAGATCACTCTACGAATCACTCGACAGATCACTCTACGAATCACTCTACGGATCACTCTACGGATCAGTCTACGGATCACTCTACGGATCACTCGACAGATCGCTCAACCCACGTCCTGGCATTCAACTCGCTCTTTCATCTGCCACAACAACTCACTGCCAACAAAAGCAGCTGCTGGGAACGAAACTCTCTTGAGAGGAGCATCAGTTTCAACAACTCCAGCCCTTTAACAGCAAACAGCAGACGGCAAAGCAAGCAGCAGCCGCGGACAAATAAAACTAAAAATAAATTGAAGCGAAAATAGGCAGAAATGCGTACCGCAGAAGCCACTTCAAATCCATTAAATTTACGTTCGAAATCAATAAATTTCTTTCTCGAAAAACACTTATGGAAGTCTGAAGCGGCAACTGTAAAAATTCAACTTCATCGCCAGCCAGTGAGCCGCACAGTGAGTCGGTTGATGGTTCGGTCGGATGGCGCGTTGAGCAACCCGTTTCAACAGCCTGCTTGCTCACGCGTTTATTGGGTCCATCACATCACACGTGCCCATCATCATCGGCGTCATCCATCTTCCACTTCGTTCACGATTTTCAAAATCAAGAGTGTGGAAAAAATAAACCCGCTGAAGAGGTGACACAGCTGGATTTTCGCCTCTTGGTCTGCATTTAATTGGGTTGAAGTGCTATTGTTGATGTCCTTCTTGTTTTTGGTGTTGTTGTTGGTGTTGTTGTTGTTGTTGTCGTTGGTGTTGTTGTTGTTGGTGTTGTTGGTGTTGTTGTAGGATATGTTGACCATCGTTGCTATTTATAAAACCTCGACAAATCTGTCTGCTCTGAAGGATTCGGTTTCGTATTACTTAAAAGTCGAGACGACGAGTCAGAAGAACATCTGACGATATCCCGTGTCTGCACAGATCCTCTAGCTAACGAGCTGTGAAATTCGAAATCAATTGTCCTGTCGGTGATGCCTGATGTTTCAAGGAGTTGTAAATTGTGGCTCCTGCCTGTTGTAACATGAAGCCGAAACTTTGGTCCACCAACCGAAAAACACATGTTCGCAAAGGAGTTTTTGTGTCAGTCAACGCTGCAGATGGTCCTTGAGTCCTGGATAGAACTGATCCTTGTCGCCAGTTTGTCGGTCTCTGAAGCGAACGGCGTTCTCGATACGAAACCATCGTACGCACACAACAAACGATCTCTGATCCAGCGACAGCTCGAAAACAGAGCAATTCTAGACAAGTCAAGCCAAGTCTTTAATTTCAAAAGTTTTGAATCTTATGATTCTCGACACCTTCTTCAAACGTCGTCACTAATAACGTGAAGGCGTCACTCAGCCAACGGGTACCCCGATGCACACGTTGATCTTGTCGATGTGATAAAAAACCAACTAAACTTGGTCGCAAAACCAATGACCCATCTCGAAAAATAATTCAGCTGATCAAAAGCTGATGTAAATCCTCTTTAAACAATCGGCTCCCTCTGCCACATTAAAGACGGCTGAAAGCCTACCTCACGCTATACCCACCTCGTTCCCTCCGATATTCAGACCTCCAAATTTTCGAATTTCTTGACAAATTAAAAATCGTACACTTGGCGCTTCACACGGCGGCAGCTTACGCGGCCGATGATTGTCACTGCGCACGAAAATTGTCAACAGCAGGCCCTTCGCAAATGCGGCATCGAAACCGATAAACAGAAGAGGACGAGATGACAAATACGCGCCACTCCGCGCAGACCAAAGCGACTCGAGTAGCCGCAGGGACAGCGCGTCCGTCCAACCCATCTTAATAAATCGGCTGAGCTGGAAGCGGACCGGCATCGTCTCTGGTTACCGTCGCGCCACTTGATAAATCATAACTCGAGATTGCCAGCGAACGACGGCCTTCGTCGCGATCGCGTACACCGATCGCGCGATGCGGAGACGAACTGGAGGGCGCGGGATTATAAAAGTGAAGAAAAACCAAAAACCCGACAGACCGAAAAGAAACTCGTTATGCGTTGCAGACACAGCAACACCAGAAGCCATCATCAATTGCGCGCTTATTGGTTTCAATCGATCGATTGCGAGACGCTGGCGCGACAGACAGATTGAAGGATCATCGCGTTGGGCCGACCGGCCTCGTAAATGGTGCGGTCGGGCGAGATGCTTAATGACTGATCGCCATAATCCCATCCCATCCAAGCAGAAAACGAAATCCTCGCTTCTGTCCACCTCCTTCGCAGAGGACTGAAGACACTTCGCATTCCTTGCCGCCATGTTTTCCGGTCGCCTTCTTCGGCAGATCGCTGTGGTGTTGCGATTATGACTGCCTGTCGGGCAGCTCCTCACCTTATCAGCGCGACCGTCTGCCACGAGGGTCTGCCGGGCCGCGTCGTTACCGCGTCGCCTGACTCGGACGAGTCTCGGGAGTGCGTGCAGGGCGCCGGTGAAGCGGAAAGGAGGAAAAGATTGACTGCCTCCGTATTAATTACGTCATTATGTTGGCATCTCCAGCGCTACTAACTGGCCTGCCGGGGTGCCCGACTTGGGTTGGGTTTCGGTGTTTGCGCGCACCGGCGACAGGTAACAAAACAAATCGTGTCTTCGCCGATCGCAGATCGCAGCAGCGGCGAGAGAAGAGAGTCGCGAGCGAGTGTGTCTCCCGACGGCTCGGCAGGCATCCGATCGAGCGGAAGAAGTTGTCGTCAGTGGCGACGGGGCGCCCACATTTTAATGCAGTCCAGAGAAAAAGTAAGTTTTGCGGAATCGGAACTCTTATTGAGTGAGTGATGTTGGCTGGATTACCGTCTTGAGTTGGAAGTTTAAAATATGTCCCTTGATATGGGACCGAAAGGGTTAATTGGAGTGTCAGCGTGCGTGTGGGTGGAGTGTCATGCATGCTGCTGTGACTTGCAGAAATCTGACTGTCGTATCACATGCAACACCAAACGAGTTCAACATCGCATCCCCCCATCGTCAGCAACGACAACTGAAACCGAAAACAGCAACGACGCACCCACCAAAAATAGTTACCATGTGGTACAGCAAGCCACACTTAGCATTGCAGGGAACTTCAAAGGTCAGCTATTTACAGTGCAGTGAGGCGAGTTCTCGAGGAATTCCCCTACCGGATTCCTCTTGTCACCCCACTCAACTGCGAGCAGATGACCGGCCGGCCTTCGTTCCGGTCAGACTTTTCTTCCAGGCTGGTGTCTGTCGTTGGGTCGCTTTTTCTATCCTGTCCCTCTTTTGTTCACTCATTTCGAAGCAATAATTTATTCATACACGATTACGAGTCGGAGTCGCGTAATGTTGTTGCAGCCACAGACGATTTATGACTCGGCGAAATGAAAGGATGTCTGAGGCTGAGTTTTGCGAAGGAAGCTTAGTTGGGCGGTGGATTTTGAGGAGTGGCGCTGAGAGAGAAACGCACTTCTGAGTGATTTAGTACAAGGAAGAGACGTAATAATGGCGAAAAGGATTTTGGTGACTCGGTGAACTGCTAAAACTGTAGCGTGATTCCTGCTACGAAGGATACTCGTGAAATCGGATCAAAGAAATGATTATGATGATGGTTTTCATTTTGAAAACGTTTATCGAGATAGAAAATATTGGATGTTAGAAACTAAATGTGTGAGTTGAAGTGTGATAGTCGTGTAAATTCCATTATATTTTTTGCCTCGATCTACATTCGTGGAAACGCGTGCTTGAATAACCCGAGCAACGCTTCGATTATCCTCGCCAATACTGCAAACAACACTAAGAGGTCCCGGTTTCGACGAGGTGCCATCTTCAGCGTCCATTTTCGTTGTGGACCTTTAAATTCTTTAATCTCATTAACAGAACTCCTCTGTTTTCACTCCCAACGCTCGAAATCTATGATTTTCGGAATTTATGACCCCCAAAACGCGATCCAAACTAATCACTTTCATTCCCACGAAAGGAAAACCTTTTTCCCACATGATTATATTGACTTCCCACCCCCCTCCCCCTTCCCTCGAAGAAGGATAAACAATAAAAGCAAAAAATTAACTTTACGATTGCATAGAAATTATCACCATCACGTTTTTATTGTTCTTACTAGCGAACATCGACGACGACATCGTCATCGACGGCTGCAAAGCAATTACTCGCCGCATGTGGTGCGAGTCGCAGCGCGAGGCGACACCCTTTCGGCACACTTAATCAGAAATTAAGGAAGAACCCACGACGCAGGAGCAAAACTCCGACAGGCGTAGGAAATTATTAGCCACAGAATGACAGCCGCCAACACGCCCACCCGTCTCGAAAAAAAAACCTAAAGCAGAAAACAAAAAACCAACCGAAGCAAAACGCTCGAATAGCGTAAAAAACGATTTCCTGCAATCAGCTGAGACATCGAAAGTGTTGAGTTGGCGGTTTGGTGGTGGCAGTCGGCGGGATGATAGAAAACGAACAAACAACTCCGAAGTACTCTTCAGCGCAACAGCAGCGGCAGCACCACAACATTCAAGTGACACGTGCTCGACTCGGGCGTCCAAGTGGCAATAATAAAAACATTCCGGCAACGTCAACGTGTGCCGCCTCATCAATCGCAAGCCGCGCCGGCAGCCCGGCCGTCGCACGTGACCAACGCCAATATGTGCGGTCGCCACGTGGCCAAAAACAATTGCGACAATTTGGCTAAATTTCTAGAACTTCCTTAAATGTTCGCGCACATCCAGCGCAGAGGAGGGAAGGCTGAAGTGAAGGTTGTGCCGAGCGTGCGGCTGGCCGGGTCAAAAGCCGAGCGCGCATTTCGCGGTCATGATTTGCTTCCGTCGCTTTGCGCTGCATTGTCATTGCGGGACGTCCAGCGCACGCTGCCACTGTTGCCGCCGTTACTGCCGCCGCCGCCGCCGCCGCCGCCGTCGTCGTCGTCATCACCACGGTGGGTCAGCAATCATTAGCAATCAGTTGGAAAGTGTGTGGCGCGGCGGAAGTCACTTCAGATCAGGATTCCCAAGCGGCGGGGAGATCCGGAAAAAATGATGACGACTTCTGTAGTTGTTTTCGTTTGGGAACAAAAGTTGTTGGCACAACTAATAAATAGCACACTGGAATCGAGGGGATGAAAGGCGGTGCCGCGTGGCATGCAGCTCTAGATGTGCGGCGGCACACGTCGGCCGAAATGATTGGGATTGAGAATACAGGAGAGATGAAGTCGCACACGTCTCGCGTTCGGCACTGAAAACTCGGCGTGATGATCACAGAATGGCGCTGAAACAAGTGTCACGTCCTTGGGCGACACTTGGCTTCATTTCGCGGCATCATCGCATCGCATGTTTGCAGCACGTTTTCCCGAGCATATCAATCGCGCAAATCCTCCGCACGTTCTATCAGTTGCTACATTTCAATCCGCGACAGCACGGACACTCGACGATGATTTCCGACGGAGCCGTTGATTGATAATCGGATTTGCAGCAAGATGTTGTTGACCTTGCTAAGTGGATAAGCGGCTGGGTGAAGCTGGAGGGCGCTGGAGGTCGCTGGAGGTCGCTGGAGGACGCTGGCTGATGCTGGAGGTCGCTGAAGGGTGGGAGTCACCCTACTGTGGGCGTCACCCACACGCAATCGAGGCGGTTCGCGTTGTGTTCGTCCTCGTCCTTGATAATCTTCAGCATCGCTGTGATGGTTTGGCGTGCTGCGCTCGAGGCATCGCGACGTGCGGTTGTGCGAACTGCGCAGCTTCTCGAGGATGCTGTTGATGATGGCCACGTGTTGGTGATGCCATTCTAATTGTTTGGCTCGTTTATTGTTATTATTTCTGCATATACACGCGAATTGATTGTATTGTTAATCGTTGTAATTCGTTTGCAATTAAATGCTTCTGCGATTACAGTCAGGATATCCGCAGAATAGAGAGGAAAGTGGATCACAGTGAAGCTCACGGAAGAGTAATGAGTGGAAAACGTATTCTTAATAAATCAAGAATACGAAGTCATAAGTTGTGAGGAGATTGTGGCCGAAATTACTTCAAGAATTCTTTAAATAAGGGATTTCAGTAAGGGATTTTAGTAAGGGATTTTAGTAAGGGATTTTAGTAAGGGATTTTAGTAAAGGATTTTGTCACCGATGTTTTTCCTTTAATATTTATAATATTGTCAAGTCAACCTAGTTTCTAAATATCGAATCCTATTTGAAATCCGATGCAAACTCTCATTTTCCCGCTGCAAAAAAAGGCGAAACCTAATAAAGAACAAAAGATTCGGCTAATAAAAGCAGAGCAAAGCGGATTAACCTGCACTTTGTGTCATTTTCCACGCGGCTTCGCACGATCATCCGTAGATCTCAACTACGTCGGGGAGTGAGACGTCGTCATCGTCGTCATCGTCGTCGCCGCCATCGTCATCTTTGAGTCTGAGGTATTGTAATTCTTTAGTGGATTTCTTTTCATTCCTTTGCTTTTGTTTCGCGTTGTACTCTATGTTTGCCGACACCTTTCCGCGTGCTGAGCCGTCTAAACGTCCCTCCCGCCTTCGTGTGTCCTTAAAGACGACAAGCCGCAGTCTTTGTTGCGACTGCTGTTGATCTCTTCATTCCTGTTCGCTAGAAAAGATGATCTCCTTGGTCTTCTTAACGTGGTTTCCAAACAGGAGCGGAGCGGGTACTCTTCACAACTCATTCTGAGGCTTATAAAAGAAAGGACTTCAAATTAGAAATCAGCATTCCAATTGTAGTTGCCAGTTTTGCCCAAAGAATTATCAGGAGATTCTTCAATTCACATGAGATTTTTTAGGATAGCTACAAATTTTTCCCACAAGATTTTTTGATTGCTACGAGAATTTTGTCGGCGATTTCTGTGAGAGAGCTTTTTTAATTCAAGATGCGATGTTTTAAATCAGTGTGAGACTTTGTAGCTCACGGGCGATCAATCAATCCTTGAGAGATTTTTGGGGATTTTTTCGGGGATTTTTAAAATTCCGGTTTTTCAGTGCTAATCCCACTGAAGGAAGAATAAAGAAAACAAATCGATCAATTCAACTCATCTGGCAACTCTGAGCTCATGCGTGGCCGTGGATTTAACAGTGTGAAGGCGGCGGCTTCGGCTGTTTTCTCCTCCTCCGCCATCCCCTCGACAACATCATCGTCAAGCTGCTCTTCAGATTCCATGCGTGCGTCCGTTGAGTTGTTGCCTGCTGCAACTTGATGGTTCGCTTTCTTCTTGTTGGTTGTTGTTATTGTGGTGTTGGCGTTGGAGTTGAGTTTCAGTTGTTGTTGTTGTTGTTGATGTTGTCGTTGTTGTTGTCGTTGTTGTTGCTGCGGTGGCTGCTGTTACCACTTAGAAACTCTGAGCCGCATTTCTTGTCTTTTGTGGCTTTAAAGGCCGTGTCGTTGCCGTTGTTGTTGTTGTTGTTGTTGCCGTTGTTGTTGTTGTTGTTGTCGTTGCCGTTGTTGTTGTTGATATGCGACTTGCCGCCATCATCCATCTCTTCGCTGACCTTTTTTCCACCTCCACGCCATTTGATGGATGATGGATCGTCGCCGCCGTTGTTGTTGCTGCTTTCTTGTGTTTTCTCCTTTTGTTTTCTCCTTTTGTTTTCTCCGTTTGTTGTACTCGAAATTTGTTAAACGCCACATTATGTCAAATCGTTGACGCTCAAGAATGCCTAATATTTTTCCACCTTTTTTGTTCCATTCCCTCCCGATCTTCTCACCTTTCGTCGCACTTTCAATCGTTTTTATCGTGTTCTCTGATCTTACAGTGGGGTTGTTGTTGCTGTTTGTTTGCCATTATCATCGGGAAATTCCACTTCTTTTACTCACATTTTTCACATTTTGTCACATTTTTCTTTAATCTTTTTTGTAGTTTTTCGTTTTTTGTTTTCTTCTTATTTTGTTTGCGCTCATCTGCGAGCGTCATTATTGTCCGTTTTTTTGTTCTTTCGGATGCTGTTGACAATTTTAACATATTTTAGCGCTGAACATTAAAAAGTTTCGCCCGCAAAGTGCGACTTTTTGAAGATATTAAATTAATGATTCGGTAAATTGGGACTATTTGAGGATATTTTTGCATTATTGATCAGTGGCTTGTACAAAAAACAACAACAACAACAACAACAACTCAAACATAAGCACGCAGAACACCGATGATACACGCAAAATAATTCTCGTTCTCGTCTCGATTTCGTATTTTGACAGCAGATTTCCTAATATAAAAGAGAAATTTTAACATGCGCAATATAAACCAAAACAAGAAAATCAATTTACTTTCGTTTCTCCCGCCCACCGCCCACCTCACCACGCCCCCGCTGGTTTCGTTGTTGCTCGTTTTGTTGAACAAAATTCATTTTACATGCGTTGTTCGTATTTGAACGGAAGGAAATCCATTAAGTTTTGAATTTATTTGAATTCTTCTTGCGTTCATGTTTTTCGCATTTCATGCGGATGCAGCTCGAGTGCCGTTCAAATCGAATCACAATCGGAATCACAATCGGAATCACAATCGGAATCACAATCGGAATCACAATCGGAATCACAATCGGAATCACAATCGGAATCACAATCGGAATCACAATCGGAATCACAATCGGAATCACAATCGGAATCACAATCGGAATCACAATCGGGGAATCACAATCGGAATCACAATCGGAATCACAATCGGAATCACAATCGGAATCACAATCGGAATCACAATCGGAATCACAATCGGGGAATCACAATCGGAATCACAATCGGAATCACAATCGGAATCACAATCGGAATCACAATCGGAATCACAATCGGGGAATCACAATCGGAATCACAATCGGAATCACAATCGGAATCACAATCGGAATCACAATCGGAATCACAATCGGAATCACAATCGGGGAATCACAATCGGAATCACAATCGGAATCACAATCGGAATCACAATCGGAATCACAATCGGGGAATCACAATCGGAATCACAATCGGAATCACAATCGGAATCACAATCATAATCAGAATCATAATCAGAGCCAGAATCAGAGTCGATTCGCGCCGATTGGCTTGGATGACGCGGTTGCTGAAAAGTGTTTCCGATACACGATGCATTTGCATCGCCTGCGTTGCGTTGCAGCTGCACATCAAGAATGCAGCGGCTGGCTGGTGCGAAGCTTCCGTTTTCTTCCTCTTTTTCTGCTGTTTAATGTTTCCGTTGATACTTCAAAGCTTTCATACCCGCTTTTCCCTCACTTTTCACTTGCTATTTATTATTTTTTTCAAGTTTTGCTGCTGTTATTGTTTGCGTTTGTTTTTTCCAATCGTTTTTACACTGTAAGCATCAAATAAGATTTTTTATTCATACAGAAATATAAATGGTGTCAACAAAATGGCTGCTGCCTGAAATACCCTTATAAAAGTCAATAAATTGTTCATTTTTTTCCAAATCAGCTTGAAAACATGAAAGTTTTTTATTTCGTGGCTTTCTAAGAAGTGGAAACTGTTGGCATTACAAATCGAAATGTTGAATCCAAAGTGGGAAAAATTCCAAAATCACAATATGAGAGGAATTATCGATAAGGAATTATCGAATCTCGAAAAATACGAAATTAAGCAAAACTTGTGACAAATAAGAGAGAAATTATTTCAATAGTGCTAAAATAAATACCAAAGCAATTATTATCGATAACGATCGTTTATTATCGATAACTTATATTGATACTTATCGTAGATAAATATAGTTATCGATATTTTTTCGTTTTTAAATAAAGCGAATGTTTTGTAATTGAATTTTTAATTCAGAGAAACTCGAATTTTTTTGATTTCGAATGGATAAAAAATATCGATAATGAAATCAACTCAATCGTACTTTGTTATCGATAATTTGTAGTTTATTAACGATCATTGGAAACAAAATAAACATTTTTAATCTAATTTTAGGACACATTTAAAAATTTAAATTATGAAGTTTCCTCTTTTAATACTAAAAAAATCTGAAATTCTTAAAATTTGCTTCATAAAAAATAATAATAAAAAAATATAAAATTTTATTATTTTTAATGGACTTTCCCGCTAATAAAATATTTAAAATATCTTATATATTTTCATATGGACCTCAAGAAATCTCTGCAACTTATAATTTAGATTCAATGACATTTAATTGTCAAACAGGGTTGCCATGTCAGCGCGTCGCTTTCCTGACAATGTTTTGTTGTGATCGCTCACGTTATAGTTGTTGTTGTTGTTGTTGTTATAGTTGTTGTTGTTGATATATTTATTTGCATATTCGCTCGTCGTGAAGGCGTAAAATGCGTTCAAACCTAAAATCACGCTAATAAAAGCGTTTAACGACTGTTTAAATTGCTTGTTCAAGTTTTTTAGTGCGCGCAACGGCGAAGTCAACAACACCGTAATGACGCAAAAAACACCGTCACACAACGCGACACTAACTGTCAACTCAATGCAATTAATGAAGCTGAAAAGAGCGAAATAAAAACAGTAAAATAAGAAGAGAAAAGCGGGCAAATAAATAAAAAAGCGAGCAAATAAATAAAAAAGTCGCAAAAATTGCAATTACGATCATCGCGATCACTGAAATTGTGGGGGTTTTTTGGCGACGAAGAGGGATTCAAGATTTCTGAGGGTTTGGGGTTTCTGATTTTGCACTTCTTCAGAGTGAGTTGAACCCCCCCAACACGAAGTCAACACGATCGCGGCGGCGTTCGGTGGCGTGGAATGCAGGCGACTGTAATTAGCGGCGGTCAGGTGATCGCGGCGTCATAAAAAACGGCGGCAACTTCAAAAAAACAGAGGCAAGAAAAGCACTCTGACTTCCCTACTAATCGGTCAACAGATCAACGACTTAAAAAAACACGAAAATTAAATGTTATTATTAAGAACTTCCTTGTGAGAGACAAAGAGAGGGAGAGGGAGAGAGAGAGAGGGAGAGAGAGGGGGAGAGAGAGGGAGGGAGAGAGAGGGAGGGAGAGAGAGGGAGGGAGAGAGCGATCGCAGCTTATTTCCGCATCACTTACAAGTTGATCCTCCGAAATCGCACTCATTTAGTCAGGCGATCCTCGCCTAATCAAGTCAGCTGCAGAAGTCATCTCGTCTGATCGACGACGGAGGACTTCACGACTGCGAATGGTCGAGTTGAGTCGAGTCGAGTCGAGTCACGGCGACGCCCGCAGTGCGCCTGCCTGTCAATTTACTGCGGCTACTCAGCACAAACGTCAGTTGCACGCCCATCATTTGTCTCTCATTAAAAACAATTTTCACTCTACTCAAGCCGAGACAACTCTGCGATCGAACGGCTCGATTAACATGATCGGTCGCTCGACTGGTCGGTTGGTCGCTCCGACGGTCGGTTGGTCGCTCGGACGGTCGGTTGGTCGCTCGGACGGTCGGTTGGTCGCTCGGACGGTCGGTTGGTCGCTCGAAAAGTGTTGTGTTTGCGGCGATTAACGCGCGATAAGTCGAGCGATCTGGTTTTCGAAGATCGTAAGAATGGCGCTGCACGGCTCTCGGACAGCTTCGATGATTCAGCAGTTCGGCGGTTTAGCGGACGCGGGTTTTTTCATTTCCAACGCCACCACGATGCAGTTGTCGGTCGCGCCGGAGCCGGAGACGCAGACGCAGACGCAGACGCAGGCTTTGATCGACACGCGAGGCGGCTGTTGGGAGTTACAACAAATCAATTTGCGGCGTTAATCCCGGTTAATTTTCGATATCTCAAGCAGACATCAAGTCGCGCGCCCTTCCATTTGCTGGAGCCGCAGCTGAGGTGGGTTTTGTGGAGTGGACGCGACTCAGCGGCGGCGGCGGAGGCGGCGGTGGCAACGGCGCGGCAACGACAACGCGGCGGCGTTAAGGCGATGATTCGGCATTTTTTATTAGCTCGAAAGGAACGACTGAATAAAATGTAAGCCGGTCAGCGTCAGGTAGCTTTATTTTTCATCGTCGGTTTATTTTTTTCCATCATCTTCACGTTGTTCCTCCACCTTCGCCACCTTCAAAAGCCGCACGAAGTTACAATGCGATGCCGCGCATGCTTCTCGTCTGCCGCTTCATCCTAAAAAATCCATTTATAATTGAGAAATTGTATTGCATCAACGCTGTCATACACGTGTCGGCATACAAATGGTGACACGGACGCGCTCGAGCCACACACGTCATCGCTGAAACTCAAAATCGGCATCCACGCCGAATCCCATCGCACGGAAGTGAAGTTGGCAGCCTGCGACCGCCACCAACCTGCTGTTGCACCGAACCGAGACACACATTCGAGGCAGACATTCAGACATTCAGACATTCAGAAATTAGCGGCAGATGCAGCTAATAAACTCAATCGACGACGGCTTGACGGCAGCAGTGAAATCATCACGTTGAAGGCCGCCGTCCTGGAAGGCAGGAGATGCCGCCGTCTGCATCAGCATCCCACTGATCGATTGAAGTGATTAGCGGCGTCTGACGCGCAGCAACGGCGGCGGCGTGTGAAGAGAAAACCTTTTAAAATTCTTCATATTTTATCGTCTAACATCGGTGCTATTTACCCTTCTTCCCCTTCCACCCCCCCTCAACCACCACCGAGCTCCTACCCCCACCCACCGCAATCCCAACGCGCATTACAGCCGTCAAGCGATGACTTCTCGATTGTTTATTTGCGCCGAAAGATGGACTAAAAGCCGCGCCGCTCAACACTAAATATGAAAATCTAAATGGGATTCTACAAGAAATACAACAACAACGACCGTACGCACAGTAGCGGCCGCGGCCGCAATAGGTGGTACAACAACAACAACAACAATGACAACAACAACAACACCACCAACAACAATGACAACAACTCAAATGCAATAACTAACGCGTGCATCCATTAGTGTGGCGTTCGGCCAACGAAGTCAGCAGCGCGCATCCATTGAATTTTCATGCATGCACTCGCGCTCTAAATTTAGCGCGGCACAGAGATTTGGCAGCACTGGCACATCGGCGGTTGATAATTCACTGCTGCTGCACAGGGTGCTGCTGTTAAGTGTCGTCGTCGTTCGTTGGCGTCGTCGTTCGTTGGCGTCGTCGTCGTTCGTTGGCGTCGTCGTCGTTGTCGTCGTCGTGGTCGTCGTCGTTCGTGTTCAGTCGTTAGTCGCAGTTAGCCTTTGGCCTCTTTTAGCGGGCTGGAGCAGCATGGCACGGTTTGACTCTGCACGGGGCGACGGGACGCGGAGCGATGCGGCAACAACAAAACAACGTGACACGAGCGTCGCAGCAGGGGGAGACGCGGCACGAAGCAACGCAGCACTCTGCTGAGCATCGCGTTTTAGGCACAATTTGAATGCTCTTCTTCTTCGGAAATTTTCTCTGTTCGGTTTTTTTTCTTATTTTCAATTTTATTATGAGTGAAATATTTGGTCGCTGATGGTTGTTTTAACACATCCGAGTTTCTTTGTTGGCGGCTGTCAGTCTTGTAATTATCACGCATGGCTTTGAAATGTGAAAAGCTGAAGAAGAGAGAGAGAGAGAGAGAGAGAGAGAGAGAGAGAGAGGGGGAAAAAACAAGAACGCTGAGAAGAAATGGCAGCAGAAAATTTCCAACTAATGGAAAATCTGTTGAATTTTCTGCTTTGTTGGAAAAGATGATGATTTGCGATGATTTGTTTGTTTTTGTTGTTGCTTTCTCATTCCTCGATGATTTTTATAGATTTTTTATACGTAAATCTTCGGATTTTATAGATTTCTATTTTTGTAGAATTTAATTGAACTTGTTAAAAACAGCATCCTTGATTTTCTTCATTGATTTCTTTCTTTCTTTTTAAGACTTCAGTGGACTTTTTCGTTCACCGTTTTAATAGAAGCCAGGAAAGCGAATACAAAAATTTTGTATTTAAATCATTAAATTTTTGATTTCCTTTGTTTTCTATGCACACCAGCAACACATTAAAATCTTTCTAAAGCGAAAATAAAGAAGAAAAAAGAATAACGACGACAATAGCAACAACAGGTCGACATCATCGCGAACACAAAATTTATTGTCAACTCTGAAGTACTTCGAATAAAATGTAAAATCTAAAAACAGAGAGAGAGAGAGAGAGAGAGAGAGAGAGAGACCGCCTGAGAAGCACAAAGGCGGCGTTAATGGTTACGCTGAACTCTTTATTGTTGCACCCGCAACAACTACGGCGACACAACCAACAACAACGCCAACAACAGCAAGAATAACAGCAACAACAACAACAGCAACAACGCCAACAACAACAGCAACAACAATAACCACAACAACAGCAACAACAACAAACTTGCAACTACAAAATAATATTTTGCGTACTTTGCAGTTGAAGAGTGAAAACAGCCGACATCACTTAAAATTGTTTTCTTGCAGCATTTTTAATAAAGTTATAAAAACACAAAGAGGAAAATCTTAATGCAGTCTTGTTTTTGAAAGACTTCAGAAACATTATTTCGCCACTCAGAAGAATCCATTATTTGCATAAAACGAGTCTTTGATTCCGAAGATTCAGCTTCTCTCGCACTCTCGCTTCTCTCGCACTCTCGCTTCTCTCGCACTCTCGCTTCCACACCAACATCGTCACCAACATCGTCACCACCAACAACGCCATCATCAGCACCATCATCACCGCTATATCGTCATTATTATCACACTTGCATCTTCAAACAAACTCCGGATGCTGGAATCCTTTATTATTTTGATTATTCAAACTTTCAGCTGAGGGAATTCCAATGCAAAGTCGACAAAAATCAGTCGCAGTTGGTTGTTGCAGCTCGTGAATGTGACGAAATCGTAAAATAATGCAAAAACCTTTTAAACATCGAAAAATCTTTTTAAAAACCCGATTTCAATAAAATTGTTAGTCGAAAAAACATGAATTTAACAAACATTTTTGTTAAAATACTCGTATTTTCTTAAGTTTCCATCAAAACTATGAAAATGAAGATAAAATTCACAATTTAACTCGACAACATTTAGAAATTGAAGTCAACTGTAGCTTCTTTCTTCAAATTTTCATATTGTCGACATAAATAAAGACGACAAAATCTTGATAATTTCTACTCCCAGATTTCAAGTACCAAAAATTTCCGAAGACTTTTCGGAACTCTTTAATTTTTTCACACGCTAAACAGAAATTCATTTCCTTTTTCCAAACAGATTGTTAAGCGGGACGGCAAGAAAATATATGAACTCACTTTTCCAGAAATATTTCAAAAAGCCAAGTAAATTATAAGTCTGCAGCCGGATACTCGCATCTCCCCCCTCGACCCCCCATCCGCCCACCAGTTTTAGTCAGCAAAAAGTGCCGACTGACTGATCCGCACCGCTGCGGCGACTGAAGAGGACGAAATTAAGCGCCAGCGAGAAGTGGAGCCACTTAAGTTTTTATTTTATATACCGTTTCAAGTGCGTAATTTATTTGTATTCCAGCAAACAAACAGAAATGCAGTGCTTGCGACGAAACCAACAACAACAATGAGTGATGCAACGACTTCATAAGCGTTTTGAAATGCTGCAATATAAATGCAGCATCTGCTGCGCTCTTGATAAGTGTGTCCGTCGCCTGTATGTCGGCTTCAGAAGTTGCCGACAGAGATTTTTCACAACAAACGAGAAAAAAGGGAAGAAGAAAAATGGAGAAAAAATAAATTGTTGCATCCATCCATCCGCTGCATTTGTTGATCTCATTTGAACAAAAGGAAGAAGAAAATGTTGGCTTTTCAATGTAAACCGCAACTTCAGAATTTTAACTCTTCCGAGACGAATCGCGCGACATTTCAGGGTCTCGATCTTTATTATTGTCACAGTCAAAACGAGTTCGAGATCATCGAAATTTCGCAATATTCTTGAGTTTAATAGAGTTTAATGTTTGATGTATAAATAATTCTATTTACGATTTCCAGACGTATTACTTCTCAACCTTTTCGCTTAACACACTTAATAGGTTCTCTCGTGACTTCCGATTTCTATTCGCAGCCCTTCCGATCTTCCCCGTTCTCTACATAACCAAAAAATCAGCGCCACCCCAACGAAAACCTTGAAGGAAATAAAAACAAATCATAATTAAAAACAGAAACATTTTCTAACATCAAACTAATGGATGGCAAGCCATCACACGCAACGAAATCACACGGAATCCACGAAAATCCCCGCGCAAATGAAACAAAAGACCGCGCTAAATGTACGTCTGTCCCGCTACAGCTTCCAAGATTTGACTGTCTGTCTGTCCGATCAGCCGTGCGTACGACGAGGTGCTTCCAGGCAACACACGCAAGGCATTCCGTCAGCTAATGGATCGTGTATTTCCTTCACTTTTGACTGCCTAACGCAAACAACAACAACAACAACAACAACAGCAACAACAAACAAATAAAGCCAACTTGTTAGAGCGTCAAAAGGCATTTGTTGTTGCTCGGAATGCATCAACTCGGCGGCCTGATCGCGCCTTCACTCTGAAGGCGGCCGTGATCACTTTAATGGCCGCCGAACGCGAGCGCGCGCGCGCCAACGGTGCCTCCCTGCTGGTTTCGTAATTTATGGCCGCATTTACGAGAGCAGCTCACTTAGCAATCCAAGCCACCCTACTCGTCCGATGCCCCGGTCCCCTGACCCCCTCGCCGACCTTCCAGACGCCACAGAAGGGTGGCTCTTGCTTCACATCTTCATCGTCCTTCGCAGTGATGCCGCGCCCGCGCCCGCGACCACGTTCGCTGTTTTTGATGTCTACACTGTGCGACTCATTTGTCATGCCTTCCGAAGACCCCTAAAAGTGGTGATTGGCGGCGCCTCGACCGAATGCACCTCCGCGCGACATGTTAATCGCGTCAGTGTCGCCCGCTCTGCACTCAGCTTCTCGTTAAGCGCGCGTTTTCACGATCACCCGCTGGCAAGCAATTAAGTGGTTCTGCTTGTTTTGTCACGGGCGCCGTCAAGCGCCAGCGGCATGCATCAGTGCGGCAGCTAACGAGCCGCGCAGTCATCATCTGGAGCCGGCGGCGGTGTTGACAACTAGACGTGTCAACTAAATCGTCTGCAAAAGTGCTTCATGTCAACAATTAATTGTGGGATGCGCACTGACTTTAGTGGCAGTTTAAATGGAGATCGAAAGCGTGCGGCAGATCAATAAATAGGGTGAGAAACTCCTTCTTCGCTTCCCTTCTTCCTCACTTCTTGACGGTCTTCTTTACTTAACGTCCTCTTTATGTATTTTGATCACCTGTGACTCGTGATCACAGTGGTCGCCTGTATGATGTGGCGATAGCAATCGATGTGGCGATGACGGTGATCTGTTACAGGAGTGATCTGTGTACGACGGTGATATGAAACAATAGTTACTTGCGAAGACACTGATTTCTGACTATGGTGATCTGTGACCGATGGTGATCTGTGACCGACGGCGATCTGTGACCGATGGTGATCTGTGACTGATGGTGATCTGTGACTGACGGTGATCTGTGACGGACGGTGATCTGTGACTGATGGTGATCTGCGATAGGTGGTGTCATCAGGCGATGATGACCAGTGACAATTGTGATCTCTAACTATGAAGATCTGTGGTGATCCGTGGCCAATGATGATATGTTACGACGATGATCGGTGGGCGATGATGATCTGTAAACAAGAGTGATTTGTGATGGTGATCTGTGCGCAATTGTGACCTGTGGGCGATAGTGATCTGCGACCGATGATGGTCTTTAACTGGTGGGTGTCTATGATCGGTGGTGATCTGCGATGACGGTCTGCGATCGAAAATAAATCCCATATTCTTCACTACATCAAGATTTGTAGCAATGAGAAGTCTAATTCAGTATTTAATTAATGTATTAATTAGTTCTTTCATACACTAAAAGTTATAATCGTTCGAAAAGGTTTTACTTTAAATTTCAAAAATTGTTGCCCCTTCCAGTTTGAAGAGTCTAAATAATAAATAAATAAAGTTTAGTCGCAATTATTTATGGCGAAAACTTTTGCAGTATAAATGTTGTAAATTGTTGAATTGTATGCAATTTATTAAAATTTTTTTTCAGCTGAAGTGCGCGTTTTTGTTTCATTTTCCTCTTCCTTCTGAAAGTGAGAAAATAAATTTTTATTAAAAATTTTATTTTTAATAAAACTTCCCTTCTTTTTTTATCTGCTCATGCATAATTATGATGAATGTATTATTAATAATGTTTTAATGAATACTGACTCCAGCTGCGTGATGCGAATGGAAGACAATAAAACCGTTAATTATTACTATTTATACAGTTATTTCAATTTCAGTTTTTTTCTACCCTTGGTTGCATTATAATTTTTTCACGTGCTTTTAATAACAGCTTTTCACACCATAAGCGGAAAAAATGTACAAAATAATAGCAGAAATTAACAAAACACAACGGATAATAAAAGAAGTTAATAGGAAAAAATTATAATGTACGAAAATATAAAGGAAAAAAATCACTTTCGATAATTGCATGCATACGTTGCAGCAACAACAATGCTAACAACAATGTTGGAAACAACAACAACAACAACAACTACAATGACAACAATGTGGAACTATACAAACAATAACTACAAAATCATCACATGATTTTTGCCTTTCCTGCCCTTTTTCCTGCCCTTTCTTTCCTGTTGTTCCTATTATCCTGCTGGCCAGAATATCCTTTCAACTTCCGTCATGCATTAAATAACAATAACAAAGCAAATATAAATAACAACAGCATAAAAACAAAAATAAATATAAACACACAGCGAAAATAGACACGTAAATGAAGATGGAAAAAAGGAAGCAAGGAATTCAGAAGGCCGTTCAAAGCTGGTCAATGGAAAAAAAGGACGAAGAGTGGGTTGGGGGCGGGGGGCAGAAAATTAGTATAACTAAAAAACTTAGAAACGGTAGCAGCAGCAAAACCCTTTCATTACAACAACTACAAATTATATAGCTGCTTTTTTAGGATATTTTAATAATTCGAATAGAAATTTCATCCATTACATGACAGAAATAAGTTTCATTCATTTATTACGAAGCGGAAATAATAATTTTGAATTTATGAACATTCAAATTTCCCTCACACGCAAGTTTAACGATGTTTCCTCGTAATAATCGGGTCCAGAATGATTAACTGAATCGCGAAATGACAATTCCTACTACTGCCAAATTATGTTCGAAATCTAAAACAAGACTATTTTAGTCAATGTTTTTCACTCAACTCACGTAATAAATTTTCACCCAACAACTATTTGGGGTCGACGTATGAAAATAATAGAAAATAAATGTTAAAACTTTACAGTTTCACGGTATGTCTGTCAATTCAAATTGTTAAAACCAACTTTGTGGTCAGCTTTGTAGTCAACTTTAAAGTCAACTCCAGAGTCAACTCC
>OV277349.1:58861871-59011871 GCA_922984085.1 Sicus ferrugineus
ATCATGTTTGAAAAGTAGAGCGAGCGTGTGATATACGACGACGATTCTCTCGCATGTTCGTCGACTCTCAGGCGGCGCACGACCGACAGCGAGGCTGGTTGGTCATTTTGTGGACTTAATCGGATCCGAATTGTTCATTTGCACGAAAGGATATTCAACGCCTCAGTGAATTCGGAGGATTTTAATGCGATTCGAATGCAATGTGTTGTGATGTGAGGCGATGCCTTATGCTGCCTCGTATCTTTAAGCATTTAAGTCGTATTAACAAGGGAAACAAGCTGCCAGATTGTGGTAAAATGATATATATTTTACAATAATATATCCAATACACGGATGGGTTTTTCTTGTAATATTCGATTTATATTTTAATAGGTGACTTTACGTTTATGAGGTAATTGTTTACTTACCTTACTTATTATTTTTATATTAAGCTGATAAAATAAATTAAAAGGAACCAAGGAAGTTTTATATTTAATATTAAAGTAATGTTATTAAATTACAAATTTAGGTTAGAATAATGCTAAACAATAATATTAAAACACTTCGCAATCATAAATTAATGGAAGACTAATGTAACTTCGTTGTATTTTGTGTATGTCGTCGATATCTCGGAAATTAGCGAGCAGAAATACTAAATTAATCAGGATTTGTGATGATAGCGGTCACATTTACATTATTGCCTGCAGATATTTCGTTCGTTAATACAAATAAAAAGAAATTTTATTGAAAATGTAGTTGGGTTCTGTTCATTATCGATAAAGTGACATTCTTCTGGAATATTCGGTGATATTCTTTTGGAATAACTGAAAATGTTAGAATTCTTAAATATTTTTATATATATGATGGTGGCATATGTAAGGTTAAACTATGTCAATTGCTAACTCAAACGCTATAAAAATTTTACCACTTATCGTAGCTCGATAAATTTTTGTACAGGTCTAGTTTAACGGTAGATGAGGTCAAAAATAAAATTAAGTTTTTGATATATATTATCGTTTTTCCTAAAATCCGATATTAGTGGGATTTTAAGGAAATGCTTATGTTAATGCTTATGTTAAGTATTCTTTCAAAGTTAAGAGAAGATTTAATAATTCAATTAGTGACTAATATGTCAAGGAGGAGAAATCTATAAAAGAAAAGCTAAATACGAGCAAGTTACAACCAACAATCGGTTAATAAACGAGGTTATATACAGTTGTTGCATGAAACAAAACGGAACCACTATTTTCTAACAATAAACTTATAGACACATCTCGGGAACAAATAGTTCAAAAATATAACTAATTTTATCGTGAAACCCACCACGTTTTTTCTCAATATCTTTATTTATTTCACTTTTGTAAAATGAGTTAAAATAACTTTAAGATTTAGAGAACTGAATTCTCACTACTAATTAAAGTTTTCTTATAGATTTGATAGTAAATTACGTAGCAAACTAAATTTAACTTAATCACTGCGCTATTGAAAAGCAGTTCGAATAAAAAACCCCTAGTTGTGCCCTTAACATCAACCCTCCACGTGGGTTTTTCTATTTAGGGTATCATTTCGGTGTCGCCATCCAACAACTCCCACCAGCCATCCATCCATCAGTCTGTCGTAATCACAACAGCCCACCGACAGGAAACAATAAATCTTGCATCCTCTAATTTTAATACTCGGCTAATATTGACGCAACACTTTGGCTGCTGTTTGCTGCTCAAGTGTTTACAGCGTTTCTTATCACGATAATGTTATCTCGTCACCGGCGGCGTGCGGTCGCGATAATTAACTGCAGTAAATACAGACGGCATAACCTGTTGACGGAATAATTAGGCCAACGTGTTGCGCTGCGGCCACCTGAAATTTCGTGCCACTTGCAACGGGCCAAGATAAACTCCAACCACTTAATAAAACTGCGTTAATAAAACTGCTACCGAAATTGGCAAATGATAGCAGCAACAACAACCGAAAATGAAATGAAATTAAATCAGATATTTTGACAAAAACATGATAGAAAATCGAATGATTTAATTAGAAGTCAAGCCGTAGATTAGATTAAACGATATGAAACGATGAAACGAAAGGCGTAAATTAGCGAGGACACTGAAAATAATGCAGAGAAGTGGGGGAAACAAGCTTTTCGAGTAGCTGCAACCACGTTGCAAAATAGCTAAAGTTTATTTTCAACATTATTTTCAAGTAGAAAGTATGTCGTCAGTCCGTCTTCGATTCGATTTTCTTCATATAAACATTTAAAAATCTCTCTTTATTATTAAAAGGATTCACAAAAATTCATATAAAATTGTATTGCAAACATTTAAAAGAAATTAAAAGGAGGATTTTGCGCTCAGAAAACTAACTGACAGCAGAAAAAGCATAAAATGTTCTGTAAATGAAGTAGAAACAATACATTTGGAATGATTTAAAATACACACAACAAGCTGTGTGAATGTGAGATGAATACTTTCTGATTTATTAATAAAACTTGCACCTCCCCAGCTCCCAACGAAATCAGAAACTATAAAATATCACTTTATCAAGCAACAAGCAACACAAGATAAGCAAAAACGAAGAAAAGATTTTCTCTTTTATAATATTTACCAGAATAATACGAAGAACTCTGATCTGAGTAGATCAACAACGTGCAGAAATATGTAGAAGTTCTTCAAATTCCTATATTCATTCATTATTCATTGTAATATTCAGTTGTAAATTGTTTCTGCTGCTTTTTCCATCGTCAGGATTGTTGAAGGAATTGCCGCCGACCTTTGGATGCTCGGAGATGAAGTAGAGTAGCCAACTCCGCCCAATCCAGCGTGACGTTTATCCTGTGTGATTCGCTCTACTCTTCCATCTGTGGGGAAAAATAGGCACTCGAGTTGAGATGTAGAATCTCTTCGAGAGATGAACAATTTTATGACGTTAATTACAAAATAGCAAGAGAAACTCTTGCATCCATCAACACTTCAATAGAAGTACAGAATTTATATTGGCTTCACAATATTTATATTTCTCCGCGCAGTTTGTTGTATTTGCAGAAAAAGTAAGCGAATTAATTTAAGTTGCTTTATTTCTATAAAATTCTTCCGTTTCCCTTGTAATTTTTTAATATTTCTATTCCTCTTTCTTTAGCATCTTAACTTTTATTCTCTTCTTATTTTGGCTTTTGTTGTGCTACTTCTTCGTCTACTTTTTGTTCTCCTTCGTATTTTTTTGGGAAATCTTTGAAGTCCCTCCCCGAACAATGAATCCTGCAACACTCGAATCCTGCCATACAACGTGAATGAAGGAAAAATTGAGGGCGTGTAAGATTTGGTGTGGAGTTTTTTTTGTCACAGAATTTCATTGTAAATTGAAAAACAGCAAAAAATTCCGTTGATCAACGCAGATTTCTAAAACTTCATCAGAACAACGAGCAAGAAAACTGCGTGTTCTGAAAAAATGAATTCTTCTCAACCGAACTGAAACATCGAGTGCAACCGCGTGGACCGGGTGTTTTGTTTTTGTTTTTGTTGTTTTTTTTTAAATTCTGCCATATGGACATTAATTTGGATCCCCTCACCGCGCTTCTCCGCCCACCCGCATTCACTCTCGTGGGTGGTTTCAGCTCGACAAAAGAAAGTCAGCGACATGAAAACGGTTAAGAAAAAACCAAGTCAACGAGGACGAAGGAGGTGGAAGGAGGTGATAAAAAAACGGAGTGACAGATTGAAATCACTCGACTTGAATGCAATGCGACAGAAATGAAGAGAGAGAAAACGCAGCCAGACGACGACGGCCAGCAAGCCGCCGCCGATGCATTCAAAAGGATTTCTTTTCAGTAGATTAACAGCGTTGTTGTTGTTGTTGTTGTTGCTGTTGTTGTTGTTGGTGATGGTAGGGGGGGGTTGTTGTTGTTATTGTATTGTTGGCGTGCTTTTCTCGGGTGGAGCCTGGCGACCTACGGCGAGAGGGGAGAATGTGGCTGAGGAAGCCCGAGAGAGAGCGGAGAAGTAATCATAAAATAAACATACAAATACACCGAAGGGTTGCCATTCAACACACGCATTGAACTCCAACACACGCACACACACACACACACACACACCCTGAATGCTTAACCGTTTAATTTGAAATGACAAGTCATGTGTGAGCTTTTTAATTTGTCTACACAATACGAGTATTTTGTCATTTTATTCGGTGTGCGTTACTTTATTTTTTTTTTTTTGCTCAAATGGACGCGGGATTTCTTGCTTATCTATTGTTGTTACTCAGACAAAGCAGAGTTGTTGTCCACGCCCACCACCTCGTCCTCATCCTCACTCTCACTTGACTTCGGGAGACTCTTAAAATATTTGAAAAGCAACTCCTGGCGTACAAATTCGGGAACGCTGACCTCCCCTCTCCACCCCACCCCCCCCACCCCACAGCGTAGTAATTGTGATGTGCTAAAGCGCTCAACACTCGCAATAAGCACAAAATTACGAAATTAATTTGTGACTTTCGCCACGGGGAGTGAGATTGTGAGAGGAGGGGGAGGAGGAGTGGGTACCGGAGGAGTGGAAGAGGAGAGGAGTGTCTCGGGAGGAGAGGAGAGGAGAGCAGGCGGCACTCTTGACAGACGAGAGGCGAATGAATGCGAATGCAAGGTTAGACGAGCAGAAGGAAGGAATAATGAAATCGGTGGGTGAGGGGGTGGGGTGGGGGAGGGGTTGGTGGAGTGTGGGGTGGTTGGCATTTATGAAGCCAGTCATTCTTAATTTTCATCTTCAGTCAGCGTGCACGCGAGCAAGGACAATAGCAAGGACAATAGCAAGGACATCAAGCTTCAACGTACTTTATTACGTTCTTTTTTCCCCCCTCTCCTCCTGACTTTCTGTCGCTTTTTATCAATATTTTAAAGAAATTCATAAATTCTCGCGATTATGTTGAGTTGGAAAAGGACGAAAAGGACGTTTTCGTAATGCCAGGACATGTTGGTAATTATTTCTGACAGCAGGTTAGCCGTTGATTGCCGAGGGGGGAGGCGACTGAATAGCTTGAGTTGTTTGAGTTGGAGTTAACCTGCGTTTTATTTATTTTTACTTTCTAGTTTTTTACGAAGATTTTATATCTTTTATTCGATTCCCTCGTCTTGCTGATACCACCATCAAAAAACTGGTTTGAACTACGTAGCATCATTTAATTTCCCCCCCCCTCCACCCCCTTTCTACCCCTAAAAGCCTTCATAGACCGCACTGCTCGTCATCCCCTTCACGCCGCAGAACCCCCGCCAATTCAACTATTTCATGCAGTCATCTGCAAAAGTTCTGCAGTCTGGCTGGTGCGTGACTTCGCCTCGTTCATTCTGGTGGCGTATTTAAGCCAACTTTGAAAGTAAAAAGAAACGCGATGAGACCCTCATTCGCTGGTTTTCGAACCTGCGACTTATTAACTTCGGCACGGATGCGCGTTGGTTCGCTCTTCGTGCGTTCAATTGATTTGCCGTTGAGAAGAAAAACTGCCCGCCGCACGCAAACGTTAAACGAAACACGAAAAACAAACTTAATTTCACTACATTTTTAAATACAAAAAAGATGAAGTAATAATTTGTTTAGTGTTGCTATTTTGTTGTTTACTTCGTTTTGAATTTCATATCAACGTCTTTTGCGTTCTTTTATTTCTTCCGCTTCTCATGATTGACGTGATTTAAACTGTCAATATCGCTTCGTGATTTAGGGAGCGGCATCCAGTCAACTCGCCCCTTCCGGTCAACGCTGCCGCGAAGCAACTTTCGCACGAGCCTTTCATTTTATAACTCTGTTCGACGGCGTTTTCCTGCGCAACTTTCTACGCAGGATGCGAGCGTAATTTGTTTAGTGTTGCGTCTCTGCCGTGTTTAGTTTTATTTATGCGCTGTTGTTGTTGTTGTTGTTGCTCTCTGGTGGCCAACACTCAAGTTCAGCTCCTCTCACCTGAACACGAAGAGCTACGAGTAACTGTGGCGTGCTTAAAACTCATTAAGAGCAGCGAGAAAGAAGTCACAGCGACACCCAACAGCAGCAACACCGACAGCAACAGCAACACCAGCACGAGCACGAGCACCAGCAGGACAT
The DNA here is from genome assembly GCA_922984085.1 of Sicus ferrugineus. NCBI lineage: Eukaryota > Metazoa > Arthropoda > Insecta > Diptera > Conopidae > Sicus > Sicus ferrugineus. The sequence goes on from OV277349.1 coordinate 58,867,925, forward strand.
GCAGATGATTCGGCGCGATAAACAGATGGTCAGTCGGGTAGCCAGTCAGTCAGTCAGTCAGTCAGCTAGTCAGCGGTGCAGAGTCGGCCAGCAGAAACACCCTGCGTTTGTCTTCTTTTTCTGGTCGACGCGACACCGGATACTTCGATCGGAAGAGGAAGTGAGTTGTGATAGGTGCTGCAATTGTTGTTGTTGTTGTTGCAATTGTTGTTGTTGTTGTTGGTTTTGGGGGTGCGCCGCCGTGCAGACGGCTGGCTTTGCATGTGTCAGCAAAACAGCGGGATTTGTTTTCCATGCTTTCCATTCTTTAACTGGTTCGCGTGTTAAGATGACCCTGCGATGACATGCGAGCGATAAAAAAACAACAAATTTGGTTCAGTTTTAGTTTTCGAGGAGAGGAAATGTGAATGTGAATGAGGATAATTTTTGACTTTAGGGGGGCGAAACATAAATTGTAGCATATGTTGTGCAGAAAAAAAGAGAGAGGGAGGCTGAGAGGGACAAAGGGAGAGAGAGAAATATAGAGAGAGCGAGAGAGACATAAAGAGAGACAGAAAGAGAGAGAGAGCAGAGAGAGAGCGAGAGAGAAATAGAGACATAAAAAGCGAGCGAGAGAGAGAAATAGAGAGACAGAAAGAGCGAGAGAGAGACGTAAAGAGAGAGAGAGAAACGTAGAGAGATACGAAAAGAGAGAGAGAGACAGAGAAAGACGTATAGAGAGAGACATTGAGGGAGAGAGAGAGAGAGAGACGTAGGGAGAAAGACAGAAACAGAGACATAAAGAACGAGAGACAAATTATGAGAGAGACAGAAAGAGAGAGAGATATACAGAAAGAGCGAGAGGGAGAGAGGAAGAGAGAGAGAGAGAGGAAGAGAGAGACGTAGAGAGATAGAGAGAGAGAGAGAGAGGAAGAGAGAGACGTAGAGAGATAGAGAGACGTAGAGAGATAGAGAGACGTAGAGAGTGATAGAGAGAGAGAGACGTAAAGAGAGATAGAGAGAGAGAGAGAGACGTAAAGAGAGATAGAGACATAGAGATCACGTTGATCAAAAATAGTTGTACTAAAAAGGTTTCAATTGTCGGAGTTCCTGCTACTGACCTCCTTCCTCAGAAGCAAAACCACAAATTTATGATTAATTCAATAATTTTTATTAGCAATGCGGCCCCGTATATTTAGGGAGTATAAAAATACACAGTTTTGTAAATCAAACAAATGAAAACAAACATCATTAATTGAGAACAACGATTTAACATAATTTTTCGTTACAAATAAAATATTTAGTAAAAACAGTTCAATTTTTTTCTTCATTTCTTTTCAGGACAAATAAAATTATATAATTACTTCACAGATTATTTGTTATACAAAAACATAAATTAACACTGAGATACTCGTAAAATACAAAATATATTAAACGAAAATTATTGCATATAAAACATTTCAAAAGTAAATACTGAAGTTAACTCAGGAGAAAACGTAATACAGATTCAACGCGGAACAGGAAGATTATATGGAAAAATATCCAAAAAATACTTATTTGCAATATTTAAATCCATGCGAATGAATGCGAATGAATGTTTTTCTGAGAGTAGATGATTTATTTACGATCAAAAAAGACTATCACGTCATCATTTTGAGAACGAGAGACTTTATATTGACTGGATATGAAGTGGATTTTTATTTATATCGTATATTGAGAGAAGGAATTTCACTGTAAACAAATTCAGTATTCTTTGCATGCAAAAAATTACAAAAGTGTAAAAAAGATACGATGAAATTCTACGTAAATTCGTTTAAAGTGAGTGGAGTTCAAAGAGAGTGAAAGGTTTGGGTGAAGGCAGTCAAAATCAGATGAGGCGGTCGAAGGGATTGCCATTTCGAGTTCCCAGCTCTGCTCTGAGGTCTGGCTAGGTTTGGTCTTGGAGTAGAGCAATCAAATGATTCTTCTTGGCCTTCTCCGATCTGCTATATTCATCGAGAAACTGAAAAGAAGCAGAAGAAAACGCAGGTAAATTCCATTAACAGTCATTTAAATCCAAACATTTTCTAAAACACGATAGAAAGTAAAGCGAAAATCTAAGCGAAATCTCGATTATTTCGTATAACTTACATCTAAATTAAAGTCACGTGAAATGACATTGCGTGCCTCACGGTTGCGGAACGTGATGGTGACTAGGCAAGGATACACGACCACGTCGAAGTGTGCAGGTAGTTTGGTTAAGCTCTTGATAATAACGGTACATTGTTCGGAAGCAAGCAGATCCTTAGAAGGCAGAAATGTGTGAGGAGAGCAGGGGAATTTTGGTTTTTTTCAAATATAACATCAACAATTTGGTTATTGTGATTATTATTTTGCAGCATTCTGCTGTCATCACGCCATTCTTACCTGATTCTTGCGGTTGTTCGCACAAAGGAAGCCAATAGTTGCTATCAGATCGATAATCACAGCCTGTGTTTCGCTATTCTTCGCCGCGGCTGCATTGCTGCCGCAATACTTCAGCAGAATGGTGACGACATCGAGGAATTTCAAGACCAAAGCTTCTCCCGATAGAATATCCTGCGAAAAATATTATCTTGATGATGGTAAAAATATTCCGATTGTCTGGCTCAAGTTCAAGTAAATATTGTGATTAATTGTAAAGAATTAACTCGGAATTTGTTGATTCTAGTGAGATGTTTCGCTTTTACGCCATGATACGGTCGGATTTTTATTCATCAAATACACTTCATGCAAAAATGAGCAAACCTTGCGATACTTAATTGGCAAATATTGAGAAAATCAATTTATTGAATGCATGTTTTTGATGATAAAAACAATAATCTAATTAAACCGGAGCAAATACGAAGGGTCGCCGGGAGAGAAAATCAAAGCACGGCGGCAACCCTTTCTGTTCGTTTAATCTTTTCCAAAAGAAAGGGAAAATAATTACTGAACTGAACTGAGCAAGCAAACATGACGGAGGAAGAGAGGAGTCGGATGTTCTTTCATTCGTTTGACTTTGGTGAAACGAGGAAACCAAGTGTAAATATTTAGCTAACGAAGGGAAGGAGCAGCCATTCCTTCACCACGCAGACTTTATACCGAAATTGTCCTTTAATCTAAAATTTTTGCCACGAATGAAAATTTTCGAGGTAAACTAAAATCAGTCTATCATCAAAAATATGAACTAAAATAGTATTAAAAACCCAATAAACGACGACAGAAGTAGTCATTTTTCGACTTGTTTAATTTAGAAAACAAAGAGTTTTCAATTTACAAAAGATTTTTTACAGCTATTCAACTTTCTCCACTCGCGATGGCGCAATAACAATTATTTTGACATCTAAAATTTTTAAGATACTTCCTGCACAACTTAGAGTTGGCAAAGTTTATTTATTGTTAGCTACACTCAAAACCCTCCGAAACCCTCCAAAAAATCTCATTTCAAAACGTCAATATTTGCGATTCTACTGGAATTGAGTTGCGAGGCTGAGGATGATTAAAACCTAATAAAATTATTTACATTGTGGAATGCGCGCATCATGCCGCACAGATACGAGTATCATGCCGCACCGACAGACAGACAGAGATACGCACGCATAACGAGATATACATCCGCACAGATGCGGATAGAAGTACCGAGGGAACAGACGGATGCTGCTTACTAACTGAAAAGTACTTTTCGACACGCAAAAAGGCAAACATCGGCGTACAAGAGGGTGGCGGGGATGACGACTGATGGAAATGGTGGAGGGGGAGAGAAGAGAAAAGGGGGATTCAGACCTAACCTAGACGAGGAACCTAAACTATCCTTCGCGTTCTTTATTGTCGGCATGAAAAGAACGAAAAGTATGCGGAAGAACGGAAACTTATTAGTTATGTAAGCGAAAATAACAAATAATTGTTTTAAAAAAAAAATTCAGCCTTATTAAAAAGTCATTAAAACGGTAGCGTGTCGTTGCAACTGGCCTCTGCTTGTAGCCAAAAGTCGAGAAGGTCTAGAGATGACCCATCTGCCACACAATTGAAGTGTTGAAATTGGCCGTTCTATGAACAGACTTCGAATAAATCAAGCATTTCTCACTCTCTCTCTCTCTCTCCAGAGTCAAAATCCCGATATCCTCCCCCACTCCCTCACTGCCCTACAATGAAATTGGTTTTTACGCTACAGTAATTTTTAGCGTTGTTGTTTTACTGTTGCGGTTGGCAACTGACTTCCAGCTACCGCGCACTGTGTACGCTCTAAATTAGTTTACACACTCGCCACCAGATAGCAGCGCGTATCGAAGAGATAGACAAACAAACATTCGGCATTCGGCATCCGACAGAACAGACAACTACACACACTCATCACTCACAGTTACGTGATGTGGTGTGTGTGTGCGGAAAAGGACTACGCAGTGAGTATGGCCGCTGGGCCGGAAGGATGACGTTTACGTGGTGCGTAAATATTGACGTTTGACAGGAGCGCCACTGAAGCGAGAGAGCGAGCGGGCGAGCGGACGGGCGAGCGAGCATGCATGCATGATTCCAATACGATTGCTTGCGGTAGAAAATGTTAGGATTTGCTTTGATTTCATTTTGAACTCATAATTAATTCGATGTTAAAAACCGTAGACGCTTTGTCTACTAAACAACAACAAAAACAACAGATTATCACTGATTGGATTTAGAATTTGTCTAGAAATACTGGGACAGATGAATATGGTAGCCGCCAGTTGCTTTGAAAACTGCACAGTTTTGAAAAGTAGAGTCGAAATCATGAACAATTTGGACATTTTAAAATTTTAGTTGCCAGGTTTTTGCTGATATACGTTTTTGAGGATATAGTGCTGGATTCTATAGGGAAAAAAAGGACTTTCTTTCCACTCGCAGAACAAAAATTAATTCCATTTATGTCTCCCTGAAAATACTGCATACAGAACAAAAGTCTTTCGCATCCCATAAATATAATAAATGAGAAAATGTGTTTGAATGTTTGCTGCTTTATAATTAAAAAACGGCTGCACCGATATGGATGAAACTTGGCACGAATATAAATCAAAGCAATAGATTAACAAATAATTGCATCGAAAACTGATAGAAAGGGGACGAGGTACGATTTCGATGCAGTTTTCAGTATTTGCTTGAAAGTTTAAACCTCGGAAAGCCCTGCCATAGCAAACTTTCGAAATCTGGACAGAAACTTTCGAAATCTTTAGCTCTAGAAAGATGGAATCGAATAGTTTTCGAACTATTCGAATAGTTTTTAGTATTAATGTCAAAACTGGCATCTTATCTAAAAAACTTAATAGTTTCAAATAGCTAAGCTAGTCACTCCAGATACTTGCAGCAATTCTATGTCAAGGACTTCCTCACCTCAAAGCTAGGAAGGACAGATAGTCTGTACTTACAGAGAGATATATCGAATTATTACATATATACGCACACAAATCATGTGTCTATAGGTGTCATTTTAATCAATGACCGCTGATTAAATTAAATTAATTAGTGGATTTATAGATTGTATTATATAGTAACTCTTTGCTCGAGTCTATTGTCTTGAATATTTCATTTAGACGTCTTCGTTCCTTTGAATATTTCCATATCAGGCATTCTAGTTCCAACTATGCAATCAATGAGCGTATTAGTAGAGCGTTAGTTGCAGTTAATGCAATAATACAATATAATAATGGGACTATTCCTGATACTATTCCTTCCCATGCTAAGTAGCGACTTTAATTCTGCTTTAATTATTATACTCAAACATCGATAGCACAGCAGATGTTCTTGAAAATCCATAAAGTTTCATAACTATCTGCGGTCACAACCGTGGAAACTGCAATACATTCGTGGCATTGAAGCATTGATAATATATAAACTGTGTACTCGATAAAGTTACTTAGTACTTCTTCCGAAAATCGATTGTATATTCGTTTTGATGACATGGCGGTTGTATATATTAACAGCGATACTCGTTTTGAAAAACGATATCTAGTTCGACAATCACGTAACACTCTTGGTCGAGATTTATGTGGTTCTTTTCGGGTATTTCGATTTTGAGATTCGTCTCAATTAAAGACTCGATCACGATTTTCTTCATGAGTAATTTACTCTCAACTATTTCTAAGATTTCGGTTTGTTTTTGAGTTTTACAAAACCAACTACGTAAACAAACTACAAAATCTGACTGAACTTCATGCTAAAATCGAAGTACGTAAAACTTGTCAACGTAACCACAAAACTCGTAAGATACGCCGAGATAATATCGAAGTAATTCGCGTGGAAGGCTGGCAAAATGTATCGCGGTAAAGCAGAAGACACGGTATGGGAAATTAAAAATTTAACATCGAAATTCTGTCTGTCGATGAATTCAGTTTGAGTTTTGACAACAACGCCGCAGTGCCGATGACAGCAAACAGCTAACACAACGAAATTAACGTTTATACTTGCATTTTGGAGAGGAAGGGATGAGGGGTGCCGGGAAATGTGGAGGAGACTTGATGAAATTGTTAGAGGAGCAAAATTAAATACAGAACAGGAGGAGTGCGGTTGAGCGTGCGGAGAGGAAGAGAGGGAGAGTGAGAGAGTCGGTTGACACCGAATCGGTTGCCACATCTTTGCTAATGTAAACATTTTGACGTTTTACTTCGCGAAATGTGTCGCGAAATAAGCTGGCGTCTGACGCGCTGACATTTGATGCAGTGACGCGTGTAAGTAACGCGAAAATAAGCATTTCCAGGCTTAGATACTCGCGCTACATTTCGTAGATATGTTGTTGTTGTGGTTGTGGTCGTTGTTGTGCAACCGCTGATAAACTCAACTCCATCGAAATGTCAGTAGAAGATTTACAACGCATGCGATTGCCAGTATTTCATTCTGTTACGCAAAACTTGTCAATAAATAACGAATTACGACGACGCGGGCAACGTAGAGCGCGTCAAGGTTCTCGGTTAACCGATAACCTATTTTGTGCATGATAGTCAAACCACTTTGACAGTTGGAAGCATTTTGAGGTTAAGTTGAAGGAATTTTTAGGGAGAGGGAAAATTTGTTAATTTTTTTTCGAAACCAGGAAAGTTAACCGCTCGGCATTCGAAATTCCTCTCTTTATACACTCGTTATTTTCATTCAACTCAGTGAAGTTGGCCTTCTCCCCGCAGAATGAATCCCCCTCCCGCACGCACATCGTGATGATTGCCAATGAGCAAAATCAAACAAACAAATCCTTAGTGCTGTAGAGTTGCCAACGCGGCCGTCGTCATCGTCATCCTCACCGCCGTCGTCGTCGTTGTCATCGTGGCCGTCGTCATCGTCATCCTCACCGCCATCGTCGTCGCCGTCGTCGTCATCCCATCGTCGTCGTCGTCGTCAACAACCGAAACTCAACGACAATCTTTACTTTGCTCTCGAAAAGTTTCTCGAACGTGAAATCGTTAGAAAATTAAAAAAGACAACAACAAAAACAGCTGCTTGGAGTTAACTACGATAGAAAGTAGAAAAAATGATGAGATAGAAAAGTTCTGGAAAAACACTTTCTCCACAAATATGGCGGTGGTTGTTGTCAAAAAAAGGGGCTCGGGGGCGAAGGCAGAGGAGGGAAGACCGAGACCCCCCCCCCTTAATTGTTAGCTACAGAGTCGTATTTGTCTGAGTATTCTAGGAAAACCTTTTCTAACTCTGACTTTATGAATCATTCGCGGCACCCTTTTTTTTGTTCTACTTCAGATCTAACTACGCCTCTGCTCGCAGGATTTAAAGTTGTTGAGGGAGCCAATTTGAAATCTGTGTACTTTTTAGCTTTTCTTCTCCCGAGCGATTTTCAAGTCGTCATTTCCGTTGCCACACAAATGCAAATGTGAGCGGTACAGCTGACTGTGCGGGTTTTCGGAAGGTGGAAGACTTCAAAAGTAGGGGGAAAAGGATGAAAAAGTTCCTCGGCAATTCGTTGCTTCACTATTTTCAATAGAAAGGAAACAAATATTGGCAACTATTGGCGAAAATAAGTCGAAATTTATTCACTTCGCATGTTTAGTTATCGTAAACAAAAAAAAGGTCAACAAAACACTTGAAGTTGCTCTCGGAAAATTGCATTTTTTGTTCTTTAACAGGTTTTCGTGGTTAAAAAGTTTTTGTTTTATTGCATTAAAAAAAGGAACGTTTTAAAAATTCTAAAACGCCTCTAAAAGAGTCTAGAAAATTTTAGAAATATCTTTACAAACCTGAAATGTGGCCAAATCCAGCACAGCCATCGAAACAAGTAGATTAAAAGTAGCGGCCGCCAACGAAGTCGTTTTCGGAGGAATGCTTTCACCTGTCGAGAAGAATGGGAGAAAAAAAAAAGAACCCAGAATACAAAACAGAAAAGAAATCAATAAAAATCCTTGCAACGGAAATGCAGCAATAAATTCTTGCGTTAACTAATTTCCGTCTACACGGAAATCTCACGCAGACAATTTTAGAGTTACAATAAAATAAGCGATAATAAAGTCGACGCGGATCAGATATCGCTGAGATCAGTGAAAAAAGCCGCTCATGAGTCACGGACGCTCTCCACTCTCTCTCTCTCTGTGTCTCTCTCTCACTCACCGATGGGCACGACGCTCGCATAGAGCAATGAAATCGAACCGAAAAGTTCGGTTGATTTGGCAGCATTGAGGAAACGCGTTGTATCCGAGGGTCCTGCGGAAGAAGGAGAAAACGAACGAAGCAATAAAAAGGCGGGCTACAAAATTGAATTTTTAGGAAGGTGTGAAGTGCATTAAGTCACCTGACTCACGCACATAAAACGACACGACGCGACGCGACGCGACGCGACACGACGCGCCGAAACTTACCAGGTGGACACACATCAATGAATCTGGTGAGGAAGCCAAGCGTGGCCAACAGCGACAGTACGACGCTCTGATGGCTTTCAATCGATTCCCGGATTTTCATGCAACGTCGCGAGAGAATCTCAATGAGTCCGGTTGTAACGGCGTAACTGGAAGGCGAAGGGAAAAAATTGAAATATCATCAAATTTATAAAAATAATCGTTATTTCTTGAGTAAAAAATAAAAAACTTAAAGTGATTTTTATTCCTTAAAAAACAACTCATAAAACTGTTTTTGTTTCTAAGCACAAAAAAGAACGAACTCAATGTTGTTGCTCTTCGGAGAAAAGTGAATAATTAATTAATAAAACATAAATTTTAATTCTGCAGAGAAAATAAAAGTTTTTATTCTACGGAGAAAATAAAACTCTGGAAGCAAGTTTTACTTTTTAATTAACTCAACGTTTAATTTTTATTTTGTGAGCGGAGAAAAACTTAAAACAAACATTTATATAATTTTGAAGTATTATCATTAAAGGACACGCTGAAGCGACAGCAAGTTTTACATCCTTCTACGTTCGTGCAACGAAAAGGACGACGTTAACGATGATAGTGATGATGATGAGTATGATATGATGATGATGATGACAATGTAGATGACGGTGGTGGCGGCGATGAGGTTGAGGATGGATGACGTGTTTCTGCAAGTAGCGTGTGCATTTGACACTTGTGAAAATATTTGTCCTTTAGGCATCCTTGTTATCCTTTGCTGTTGCCGTGTATTTTTTTCTGTTTGCTGTTTCTCCAAAGTGGGTGACAGTAAGAATTTAGAAAAACTAAACGTCATGAAGAAACGCAAAGCGAAAACACACTCAGAACCCAAACACCGACAACATCGACTACCAACACAGAGAGCGAGAGCGACAGACACGCTAACTAAATATAAACATCACCAACACAGCAACACAAAGCACAACAACGTCAGTGACAACTACGAGAAGGATTTCGTGCTCATCGACCGACACATCGGCAAGGATATTTAGCGAACGTGTTTTTTCAACTAACAAGGATGTTAATTTTTTGGGGAAACTTTTTCCGAGCAAATGTTTACTTTCGCATCCTGTGTGTGTGTGTGTGCGAGCGTGTGAAGAACAGGATTTAAAGGAAGCTGGTAACTTAAATTGGTCTCTCACTTCAAACGGAGAGAAATACACTGAGAAAAAAAGGTAACTTTAAATTTACACTTGGGTTGAGGCTGCCAACCACTTTGCAGGACATGTAAGGACATTCGGCAGAGCGGTAATTAGCAACAATATCCTCTTTCACATGCGTGGTGGTTTTTTCTTGAGTAGTTTCCAGACGAAAAGTCCTCGTTTGCCTCTTTCAGCCGGAGTGAGAAAGGATAATAAAAAAAATTCATATGACAACAATAAAATTCACAGTATATTTCAAGTGCTTATTGACCAAACGTTCAGTTGAAAAAAGCTTAGCCTTCCACCTTCCCTCCCCTCCTCACCACCACCCCCGCCAACTTCATCCTTCCGACCGCCCGTTCCTCACACTAGATTTTGAATGTGCTTTTGTTAGTTTAGGGAAATTATTAAGGATATTTTTGTGGTCCTGATGAGTTTGCTCAATGCTGTGCAGGATGTTTGCGGTGGCTGCCCCCGAAAGAGTAGCCGAAGGGATAACAAATGAGGTGGTCAAGTTGAGTTGGTGAAGAAAGGAGGAAAGAGGCGGGAATCAAGGATCATGATTTGGACGATGAATTTGCTCTATTATGTGCGTGTGTGTGTGTGTGTGTAACAGAGAAGCGGAAGAAGAATGGAGAAAAGGAAACCAAAAAGCAGCTCCAAAACGCCAGTGTTTACATGGGACAACAACAGCGTTTGCTAAAAGCATATCCTGCGGTGTATATCCTGGCTGGCGGGGGACTCGTAAAAAGTTCCTGCTTTTCCCCTCGCAGACAGCAATTTTATTCCGTTGTATGTGATGAAAGGGTAGAAATGCATTTACAATAAATTCCTAGTCGGGTAAGAAAATAGGATATCCTTTAAGTTACCCCAACCAGCCCACTCCGCCTCTCCCATTTCATCGTATTTTTTGTCACTACAAATCAATCATTCGTATTCCAGTCAAACGCAATGACAAACGTGAATAAAAATTGTATGCGGCACCCATTAACCACCCATCACTGCACAGGTTGGTGCTAATGGATCAACAACAACAACAACAACAACAAGTTTTTGACCAAAATAATATTTGATCAACAATCATTCATTTCAAGCCCGAAATGCTTCTCCAAATCAACTCAATCATCAACCTCATTTTGTTGATTTTGATGATGATTTTGTGTGATTTCGTCATAATTGATGATGAGTTGTAGTTTGTATGCTGTGATAAATCACAAATAAATATTGCTCGATATTTTAAGTGTTCTAAATAAAACAGAACTAATTGCAAGGATCAATTTGAGGACTAGACAGATATTAATTCCAATCGCTGTAGAAAATATTAAAAATAATCACTGGTTTAACTATGTTGTTGGTGAATATTTGTAGACTTGTTCAATAGCGCAAATTTCGAAATAACCCTCGAATAAATATTGGATTCTGTTAAAGTAAATGTCGATATTTATGAATGAGGCAATTCAAGTTAGTCTCGATCTTATTTCGAATTTGAGACTGCAGTTGTAATCAAAACAGTCTTTGTAGTCGACACAACCTTCTTGTTAGTCGGGACAACCTTTTTACTAGTCGGGACAACCTTTTTACTAGTCGGGACAACCTTTTTACTAGTCGGGATAACCTTTTTATTAGTTGAGACGACTTTTCTTTTAGTCGAAACGACTATCTTAGTCCACACAATAGTCAAGATCGACACAACTTCTTATGACACACAATAATGTCTTATAATGACACGATAATCCGAGATCGAGCTGGATATTTCAATGGAGATAATAGTCGAGATCGAAACGGCTTTTTTAGACTATAGGATACTTCGAGTTCCAGATGGCTGCTTACGTGAAGAATAGTATCGGAACAACATTATGTCGCGCAATCGTAATATCTCAAAACAGAACTGTAAAAACTACCCATTCTTTAACTTCTCAATTATCTTCTCAATTTCATTACTCAATCAGCGTACAAATAATGATACAGAGATGCCTTCCCGCTCGCCCACCCATCCCCGCAACAAATAAAATACTCTCACCTCATAATAAATGCGTGGACACAAATTGTTTCAAAACTTCAGATAAAACCAAAATATGTTAATGAAGATTTAATGCAGGGAACGTGCCGACAATTTGCGTTCTTATAGAAAGAACTTGAAGTGGGGTTGCCAGCTCTCAACTTAAGTAGCCCGATATAATATTTGGTACACCAAAAAGAAGTAAAGCAAATGGTAGAGAAAAAACTATATTTCTAGAAGGAAGGTAAGGTTGTAAAAAAGTCGGGGTAAGTAAGAGAATAAGTAAGAGAAATAGAGAGATGTGGAGAGTTTTATAGAGAGTGTGAGAGAGTCAGAGAGTGAGAGGGGTGAGAGAGAGAGAGAGTGATGAACGCAAAAAGAGCATAAGAAGAGAAACTGCAAACTCTAAGCCTTAGGAATGAAAAATTCTCGCTATTCTAGCATAATTTTGCGTGCGCTTGTAAATCCTTCAACAAAACTTTTATTTCCTCTTGTATCCCACCCAAATTTCTTTATTCCCGTGCACGGCCCACTTAAAGTCACCCCCGGGTGAACTCCATGCGGCAACTTCAGACAACGTCCTTCCACAAAAAAGTCCTTCTAATGCCTTCATGCGGTGTTGATGCGTGGTACGCACGCACTTGGGCTTAACATTAAAACGGGCGGTCCGGCCCATTAGTCAGTCAGTCAGTCTGTCGGATCAGAGCAAGTTGGCATTTGTATTTATTACGCTTGGCAACATTTTATTCTTCAGTGGGAATGCAAGGCATGTAATTTACTTTTGCATGCTTCATTCGTTCGTTTCAGTTGTTGCTCACTTTTTGGTGTTAGGAAACGCGGGCCGAAGCTGGAGGAACTAAAACTGGAGGAACTAAATTTCCTCTTGAATTGTAGATTCATGACCGTAATAAGTTAAGAGATTTTATTTTCGAAGTGTATTTAAATCCAAGCGACGAGGATAAAACTCACTGGAGAGCGGAAAGTCCACTCTTCCCCTGAGAACAACCCGAACAAGCAGGCAACCACATCCCGACAAACGTTGCCAGACATTTACTGCTGTACTGAGGAACCTAATTTTTCCGTAGATACTCTCCTCCCTCTATTATTTGAGTGACTGTCTGCTATTTTGTTTAACCATCTGTCTGTCTGTGGAGTGTTTTTCTTTCGTGAATGTGTGATTGTCCTTCTGTCTCAATACTTGTCGCTTCGATTGTGTTACGGGTCTTCCTTGATTATCTTTCTATTTTTCTATCTATCTACATATCTATCTGTCTGTCCTTTAGCTTATGTGTGTGTGTGTGGATTTGTCCGCCTGTATGTTTGAACTCGTTCCGCTTATTGTTCGCTCATTCGTGTGCATTGATTTCGGCGCTTAAGGACTTAATCATCATCGGATTTGTGTACCGTACAGTGTCGTTGTCGTTGTTGTCGTTGTTGTTGTTGTTGTTACCACCACCATCACGACTGCCTTTGTTGCTGCTGCTGCTGCTGCTGCTGCTGCTGCCGCTGCTGCTGATGTTATTGTTGTTGATGAGATTTCGATAGTATTTACTGCCAGCGGAGCGGCGAAGGTTTAACCCTCCTCCTCCGGGTCACAAGAGGCATGCGATGCTCAGCATATGCAAGCAGGATAAAACATCCTCCGCCTTTACGGGCAGCAGGATGCTTTTGCCGCTCCGTTGCGCTGCTGCTGCCGCTGTTGCAGTCGTGTCGGGCGCAGTCGGTGAATAAGCAGGATTAAAATCAAAACAGATTTATATGTGACAAGGAGAAGCTGAAGAGGTACTTCGAGGACGATCACGCTGATGCTAGCGTTGATGTTGACGAGGACTACAAGCGAGAGGATGAGAGCGAGAGACTTTGACGCTGACAGACAGCGAGTGAGACGACCATCAAGTCGAGTGATGCAAACTATAGGAAAAAACAAAAGTATTTTGTGAATTCGAACACCTTGCGATGACGTTTTGTTTGCGTTCGGGTTTTTCATTTCCTTCCTGTCAAATCAGGATTTGCAGGACATACATGAGACAGAGTAAAATCAAAGAGGATAATTATTTGTGTACCGCAAATTGTTTGTTTACCGAGTTTTTCGGAAATGAGTCTTCTAAAATGAGATCCGATTTCTTTATTTAGATTTTTTTTCTACATAAAAACCTAATTTATTCAACTGTCCCGCCATCGCCTTCAACACCACAAATCCAGTCGTCGCGTGAACGAAGCGGCAAAGATTAAAAAACTCAAAACCAATACAAGAAACTTAAAAAGCAGGAAAAAAACTTCAGCAAAACCTCTTCGAAAACACTTCAGAAGTTGAAGAAAATAAACATCTCGCCTCGTCTCATGGCCAATATTTGTCAAAGAAGCCGACCGCTAATATATGCGAGCGCAGACAGAATTCAATTCAAATATTTATGATAAAATTAAACAAATACGTTCATCACATCGCTTATTAAATAAATATTGGGAGTAAAGACCGATTGAGCAGCCGACCTGCCGACACCGACCTCGGCCACTTGGCGTCCATAATTACAGTCCGTGCTAGAAGTGCACGCACGCAATGCCAGCGCTGAGTTAACCCTTAATGGACGAGCGGGGTCTCAGTGACACGCTCGGTTATTTGAATTTGATTTAACGGAGTTGGAACGGACGATGCTGGGATGACGAATGGAGAAGGAAGGAGGAGGAGGATGAGGAGGAGGAGGAGTAGGAGGAGGACGAATTAAGTATGTAAATATGAGATACTAAATTTCAACCTTTCAAATCAAATCTTTGTAAAATCCTAGAAAACTCAGCGACTTCTTAGTTAATCTCAGCGACTCCTAAATTAATCTCAGTGACTCCTTAATTAATCTCAGCGACTCCTTAATTAATCTCAGCGACTCCTTAATTAATCTCAGCGACTTAATCTCTCTTTGTAATGTGAAAACTGTGAATCCCTATAGAATCCCCACTGAATTATGAAACAAAGAACTGCAAAGTCCCCTCTAAATCACGATACACGCTTGACGAATCTGATTTTCAACTATTAAACTTGCTAGAAAATTTCCGAAAGCCTTTGAAAACCAAAGAATATCATGTAATCAAGGAATACCATGCAAACGAAACCAATTGAAGTGAAGTGAGCTGAAACCACCAGCTGCAATTTCCAAAACATCGCCATAAAATCCTTAAAATTCGACCGCACATCAAGCAGCAGCAGCAGCAGCAGCAGTAGGATTCGGCAGCAAAAGGATTCGCCCGACATACTTTAATGTTATTATATTCGAATTAACTGTTTTCATTGTTGCACCCGGCCATCAGGCAACGAACTCGATCTGCATATCGTGCTCCTGCCGCTCTGATCTCGAGCGGCTATTCAGTCAACAGTCAGTCAACTGAATTTCAATGGAATGCAGATCGAATCGGTTCAGCTTGCTCACTCGTCGCCGTCGTATTCGGAGGGCGACAACAAAAATATGTATGTCAGCAGCACGTGAGTGAATGAGGACGCTCTCAGGTCGGGTGTAGCTCGATGATGCGCGTCAAGGATGTTTGCTGGGAATGGGGTGCGTTCAACAACGCATGCGCAGCCAAGCGATATTAGCAACTCGAAGTAGAGCAGTCGCAGTCGCAGTCGCAGTCGCAGTCCTTTCACTGAATTGTTCTCTCCCTACACTGCCGTCCTCGATGTGTGCCAGGATTTTCAAATGCTCGTCTATAGTTTCATTGTTTTGACACCAAAGGACGACATGTGCGCATGCGTATCGGTTGTTGTTATTAGATTGTTGTTGTTTTTCGTTGTTGTTGCTGTTGTTGCTGCTATTGTTGTTGTTCGTTATTTTATTATCCTCGTGCCTGCGTCTTTCGTTACAGTTGACTGCAATGGGAGCGCTCGGATTTTAATGAACTGTTGACAACACATGAAATTGTATTTTCATTAAGTTTCTATAGAGTTTCTTTTTCTGTTTTTTCAAACGCGTTTTTGATTTGTACGTTTTTTTTTTACACGTTTGGTTGAGATCCACTTTTTGTTTCTTTAAAGGGTAAAAAATTCAACTGTTAATCTCTCTCTTGATGAGTTTTTCTCTCTCTCTCTCACGTCTGATGTTTTTCTTTCATTATTTTGAAATGATATATTTTTGTGGAATCTCGAATAACATGTGTTTGATTTATTAGTTTATTAATTAAATTCTTATTTTTAATGTATTCTAAAATTTCAATTTATCTTTTTATGGTTATTTTTTGCTTGGTTTTATTCGATTTTTTTTAAAGAAAGATTTGAAGACTAGACTAGTTGAATCGTTAGGGTTTTGCGATTTCCTGCACTCTCCACACACACACATTTCAATCGTACAAATTGAGTATCCTTGGATATCCTGCAGTCTTAATTCACCTAATGGAACGATAATAACAATAATAAACGCCTTCTTATGAATTTCAATCATGGTAAACGGATGAGTGAGCGCATTTTTTCCGCCTCCACCTTCTTCTCCACCTCCTCCACCTCTTCCTCCTCCCTTTCGATATACTTTCCCCTTTTTTGTTGCAGAAAATTATGATGAATGAAGGAAGCAAAGAAGCTGCTCACCGGAACCAATGAATAAAAAAGCGACGACTGGCCGTTGGTGTCGCACGCCAGGATCCCGAGTCGCCGAGACTGATGTGGATGTAGTGGCTGATGTTGACGACGATGATGATGATGGTGTTAACAGCAGGGGGTTGCGTTCGATGGAGGGGAGAAGCAATTGTGAGGCGGAGGAGGAGGAGGAGGAGGAGGAGGAGGAGGAGGAGGAGGAGGAGTAGAGTGTCCTGCTGCGTTAATATACCGCCTACTTATAGTTATCCTTGCTTGAGCGCACGCTTAACAAGGGTGCTGAAGAATTTTACGATGTTGGAAGAATTGTATATGGATGTGTGTGTGTGTGTGTGTGTGTGCGTGTGTGTGTATGTGTAGATATGTCAAGCACCATATGATTAAGCTTGAGATGTACGAGTGTACGCACAAAAAAAATTATGTCCTCGTATATTTACAACAATATAAAGAACATCTAAATTCAATTACGCTTGTAAAATAAAATTTATAACTTAATCTTGTGATGCAGTGGAAGAAAGAAGCAAATAAATCCTGACGGCGCGGCACAGAGAAGTACATCGGAGTGCGTCATAAGTAAGGAAAGAAGTACATCAAGGACGTTATCCTCCCTTCCTTGTTATCCTCCCTCCCCGTTATCCTCCCTTTACTATATAAACAGCAAGGGCAGGCGTATACAAAGAATGGAAGGCCCTTCGTGCTCGAATAAAATGCGATAAGATTTTCTTAAAATGTGTTTTTCTTATTATTGGTCCTTCATTCTTTTTTTATTAGTTCAATTAGAATGCCTACACTAAGAAAAAAGACGCAATCTAAAAGTAAGAACAATCGGCTTAATTTTAGATTCTGTCATTCTTATAAATTCAATCTTACAATAAGATTGACTTATCTTACATCAAGAATTTTAGTTTAGAATCGAAACTTAAATTTTATTAAG
Source organism: Sicus ferrugineus (assembly GCA_922984085.1). Lineage (NCBI taxonomy): Eukaryota > Metazoa > Arthropoda > Insecta > Diptera > Conopidae > Sicus > Sicus ferrugineus. The sequence goes on from OV277349.1 coordinate 58,885,395, forward strand.
AAGAATAAAAATCTTGTTCTGAAACTTCCCAATCTTATTTTAAAACTGCGTTCTTGAAACAAGAATTTTTGTAACAACAATCTGCGTATAAATGCTTCAAAAACAATGTTCATCTCTGTCGAACACACAAAAACAACTACACTACCTAGAACTTCGGCAGAAGTCGCTCATTTAAAGACGAAGCAGTATGTACGAAAACTCTAAGCAGTACGGATTAATTTTACTAGTGTTCGGCACAAAGATCGCAGTAGCTTTATTTTAATATTATAGTTTCTATCTATATATTTTTGCTGTGAAGTTCGAGTGGTGTATAATTTACAACTGCATTCAACGTGTAAAGCATTTTTTAATATTTCAATCAGTGAATATTTCATAGAATAAAAATTATTTTCGTAATGGAAATATCAAGCAGCTTTCATATACATATGTGCATATAACTCATGCTCAAGTCAATTCATGTTCAAATTTTTTCCCGTGATTCTGCTTTGCTATTTTGGCGTTGCCGTTAGTTTGGTATTGGACAACGCAAAAATAACAGACAAAAATCACAATGATTTTTGTTATAATATTTGTTTTAATATTTGTGATTAAGAATACCAAGGATGTAAAGTTATGTAAATTTGAGTGGACGTAACTAATATCTTAAAAAAAGATTTCAATATCCCATTAAAAAAATGGACACAAATTCCGAAATTAATGCCAGTTTTGTAGACAATAATAATTTGTCTACTGATTGGATAATTATATCAAATGAGACATATGCGGGTGTTTCAAGCAACAAGAGCAGCTCTGGAGATGAAACTAATTTAGAGATCACAAATGAGGATCCTGATGAAGACAAACTAAAAATGCTATTAAAAGATTTTAATATGGAATGCATTTTAAAATACTTGATGGGTAAGTACGAATTTCCGTAGAAGAAAACGGACCCAAAATGCTCTTGTTGTTGAATTTTGGTTGCGACAGCTACAGCAACAACAATACAATTGAATCTTTGCCCTTACGGTAGAACTGTTTCTCTTTAATTATTTCAGATGCCAAGGTTACTTATAAAAGCCTGCAGTACATGCAAAAAGAGGATCTGAAGGAAGCTATCCCACCGCTAGGGCTACGCATGGAATTCAGAGAAAAATTGTTCAGTTGGAAGAAGAAAGAGGTAAAGTAGTTTTACAACTACCAAATTTACTTTTAAAAGTGAAGTCTAAGAAAAAACAACCTTTTAAAATTTTAATTTTTCCTTAGTTTAAAATTGATGATGAGACAATGTCATTGCCGTCGAAGATTGATGAATGGCTTAAAAATGCGAAATCGCCAACAAACCCATCTTTTGCTTCAACAACAAGTCATTTTACCTTTGGTAACAAAATCTTCAATACGGTAAAAATGTCAATTGCAATAGCTTACTACAAATAAATTCTATACTTATAATGTTAAGGACTTGGCCACCCTATTGAATGAATCGTCGAAAGGGAGAAGTATTATACAATATTATCGACAAAACGATATATTAACTAGTGCTCAAAGGGATGAGATGATAAACATAATTGTCGAGGAAGCCATACGAAGCAACATCGCTCTTAAGGTGCAGGACTTTCCACTTTTAATTAATGAAATTTTTTCAGCGTTTCCCAATGAGAAATATGTTCAGGTAACTCTCAAAATCAAAGTCCCTTGATGATATTGGATAATATCTTAAGAAAAAAAATCTAAGATTATAACAAACATATTTTATAGGAATATTATTTTATTCCGAGGAAAGGCAAAACTAATGCGAGCGGAAAACTATATGCAAAATATAAAAATAAAAGGAGTAAAAAACAAAAACTAGATTATTCAGTTTCCAACCAAGAATCAGATTTTTCTGTTCTGGCGCAAAGTGAAAGCCAGTCTTGCACACAATCGACACAAGCTGCAGAAATCGATGAGTCCATTGCCTCTGCATTAAAACTGTTCCTAAACAGAGAGAGCGCAGATTGGAGCGAGGTCTGCGATAAGTGGAGAAAGACATTTAATGTACGCCAGAGAGACCTAAAAGCAATGGGAAGCTGCGAGTTCCTTCAATGTTGGACAAAGTTCAAAGATGCTAGAGCTACGGATTTGGTGAGACCAATACCTTGGTATTTACAAGTCCATTTCTAATTTCCTGAAAAAATTTAGATAAAAATAGATTTCAGCTTATTATATCCATCAAAGGAACTTAAACTTTACTCAAAATTCGAATCTTTTAAAAAAAAATTGAGCGATATTATGAAGTTAATATTCATAATGAGTATAGCAAACAGCTATTTGCGAAGGCTAAATCGACAACGAATAAGGGTAAAAAAATAAAATTTGCCTAGTTAAAAGTGCCATTACCAATCATGCTGCAAATATTTTTTAAAATGTTGTTTATTTCTTTTGCAGATGCCCAAGATTACATATATCTTACACTTCTAAACGCAGTCTTACCGTCAACAGGAAGATTTAAAACCAAAACTGGAAAAAAGAGCAAGAAAGTCACCATAGTGGATGCGCAGGAAAGTTTGGTTTTGCGTTTGGTAACAATTAACGATTACCAGAGACAAATCGACGCCATTATCAATAAATATTTTTCGGCTGGACTGACTGTGCAACCTTTTTTAATCGTTGAGGGGTCATCCGATGTGGACATCAGAGGTTTTTTCGTATTTTTTGATCATACTTTATTCAAACTGAATTCATTTGTCGAATCTTTAGATATTTGTTTTAAAATATTCCATGTACTTAATTTAGAATATCCACCAGCATGCAGATTATGTTGGATTTTTGTACAACAATTTTTTTTTGAAATTAATACCCGTTTTGATTATAAATCCTCAAATATTACTTCACTCAGTAGCTTCCTTAATACAAATTGAAATCCTCTAATTATTACAATGTATGTTTGTTTCCGATGCCTACATGAATTTTCAGATTCTCATGTTCTAATTTGTCACTTTAAAGTTGATCATTTATTAACGACTAAACTTCTTAAAATTCGATGTGTGCAAGATAATTGTAGTCAAACATTCACTAATTTTACAAGTTTCAGATTGCATTTAGAAAAACAACATAAATTTGATAAAACCGAAAGTATATCAAATAATTTTTTAAACTGCTTACCTTTAACATCGATTTCAAATAAAAAAAATAATCACTTCTCGCATATTGATAACAGTTCCTTGCTATCTCCAGCTAAAACAAAAACTAAAAATATATTGGAAAGGGTAAATAATTTAAAGCGAACAGCATTGAAACTATCTTTAAATTTATACCAGCAAAGCTTTATGCCTAGAAAGCGAGTCACAGAAATTCAACATATGATTTCATCTTTGCTTACATCTGTACCTACAGAAATAGAAGACTTATTTTAATAATTTATGCAAGTGAAATTCAGCAAGATTTAAAGTGTTTGTTGAGTTTTTGTAAGGATCCATTTCAAGAAGTAAGCTCAGAATATAGATTTCTTAAAATATTGAAAGATCTGCATTTGTATGAAGAACCAAAGAAGTATATAATAAGTGAAACTATATCGGAAATAGTTTGCCATGGGAATCCCACTTTAGGTCCGAAATTAGCGGAGATTTATGTTATGCCATTGGAATTTACTTTTCAATCAATTTTTCAAATTTTTTTACATGAAAATGAAAAGATTTATGTTCTATGTCACCCAATAAATATTATTAAATTTGACTATCATTTTCAGTCGTATGAAGTTGGCTGCAAGAGTGATGTTATTTTTATAAAAAACATTTGTGAATTTTCAAGTCCTCCTTTACATTTATATTATATTAGCAATGGTAAAACCTATGTGCGGCATAAACATATTTAATAAAATTTTGTAATTTTTGTCATTTATGGTATTTAACTGATATAATATGAACTGTTATATGTACACTTTTTTATTTTTATGCTTAAGGCTCTAATAAAGTGAATATTCATAAAACAAAAGAGTTTATTATTTTGCCCATTTATGTATGGGCCAATGAATTTCGAATTTCGAAAATGAAAATTAAGCGGAAAGTAATCTTAGATCAAGATTGGGATTCTTAAAATAAGAATTTTAAATAAATCTATTTGGTCTTAAATTAAGCGCTCTATTCTTAAAATTATCTCAAAGCCAATCTTAAAATAAGAATTATAGACTTGTTTCGAAATTAGTTCTAAAATAAGATCTTCAAGCTTAAAATAAGAATTTTTAGGCTTGATAGACTTTCGTAAACGGATTGACTTGTTTTAAGTCCTATATTCTTGATTTTAGCCTGTTTTTTTTCTTAGTGTAGTTTTCGACAAGCACGTCTCAAATGGAAGCATCATTCTGGTAGTAAAATATCTTACATGATTCCTGTGGAAGTAGCATTTCAGCACCAATAGCATCTCGAGCAATTCTTGCGGAATTACCTTCTCAACGTCATTAACGTCTTCGAAGATTTCTATTTATTTGGCATAAGCAGATTTTCAGCTGCAATAGCATCTGTACACTAAGAAAAAAGACGCAATCTAAAAGTAAGAACAATCGGCTTAATTTTAGATTCTGTCATTCTTATAAATTCAATCTTACAATAAGATTGACTTATCTTACATCAAGAATTTTAGTTTAGAATCGAAACTTAAATTTTATTAAGAAGAATAAAAATCTTGTTCTGAAACTTCCCAATCTTATTTTAAAACTGCGTTCTTGAAACAAGAATTTTTGTAACAACAATCTGCGTATAAATGCTTCAAAAACAATGTTCATCTCTGTCGAACACACAAAAACAACTACACTACCTAGAACTTCGGCAGAAGTCGCTCATTTAAAGACGAAGCAGTATGTACGAAAACTCTAAGCAGTACGGATTAATTTTACTAGTGTTCGGCACAAAGATCGCAGTAGCTTTATTTTAATATTATAGTTTCTATCTATATATTTTTGCTGTGAAGTTCGAGTGGTGTATAATTTACAACTGCATTCAACGTGTAAAGCATTTTTTAATATTTCAATCAGTGAATATTTCATAGAATAAAAATTATTTTCGTAATGGAAATATCAAGCAGCTTTCATATACATATGTGCATATAACTCATGCTCAAGTCAATTCATGTTCAAATTTTTTCCCGTGATTCTGCTTTGCTATTTTGGCGTTGCCGTTAGTTTGGTATTGGACAACGCAAAAATAACAGACAAAAATCACAATGATTTTTGTTATAATATTTGTTTTAATATTTGTGATTAAGAATACCAAGGATGTAAAGTTATGTAAATTTGAGTGGACGTAACTAATATCTTAAAAAAAGATTTCAATATCCCATTAAAAAAATGGACACAAATTCCGAAATTAATGCCAGTTTTGTAGACAATAATAATTTGTCTACTGATTGGATAATTATATCAAATGAGACATATGCGGGTGTTTCAAGCAACAAGAGCAGCTCTGGAGATGAAACTAATTTAGAGATCACAAATGAGGATCCTGATGAAGACAAACTAAAAATGCTATTAAAAGATTTTAATATGGAATGCATTTTAAAATACTTGATGGGTAAGTACGAATTTCCGTAGAAGAAAACGGACCCAAAATGCTCTTGTTGTTGAATTTTGGTTGCGACAGCTACAGCAACAACAATACAATTGAATCTTTGCCCTTACGGTAGAACTGTTTCTCTTTAATTATTTCAGATGCCAAGGTTACTTATAAAAGCCTGCAGTACATGCAAAAAGAGGATCTGAAGGAAGCTATCCCACCGCTAGGGCTACGCATGGAATTCAGAGAAAAATTGTTCAGTTGGAAGAAGAAAGAGGTAAAGTAGTTTTACAACTACCAAATTTACTTTTAAAAGTGAAGTCTAAGAAAAAACAACCTTTTAAAATTTTAATTTTTCCTTAGTTTAAAATTGATGATGAGACAATGTCATTGCCGTCGAAGATTGATGAATGGCTTAAAAATGCGAAATCGCCAACAAACCCATCTTTTGCTTCAACAACAAGTCATTTTACCTTTGGTAACAAAATCTTCAATACGGTAAAAATGTCAATTGCAATAGCTTACTACAAATAAATTCTATACTTATAATGTTAAGGACTTGGCCACCCTATTGAATGAATCGTCGAAAGGGAGAAGTATTATACAATATTATCGACAAAACGATATATTAACTAGTGCTCAAAGGGATGAGATGATAAACATAATTGTCGAGGAAGCCATACGAAGCAACATCGCTCTTAAGGTGCAGGACTTTCCACTTTTAATTAATGAAATTTTTTCAGCGTTTCCCAATGAGAAATATGTTCAGGTAACTCTCAAAATCAAAGTCCCTTGATGATATTGGATAATATCTTAAGAAAAAAAATCTAAGATTATAACAAACATATTTTATAGGAATATTATTTTATTCCGAGGAAAGGCAAAACTAATGCGAGCGGAAAACTATATGCAAAATATAAAAATAAAAGGAGTAAAAAACAAAAACTAGATTATTCAGTTTCCAACCAAGAATCAGATTTTTCTGTTCTGGCGCAAAGTGAAAGCCAGTCTTGCACACAATCGACACAAGCTGCAGAAATCGATGAGTCCATTGCCTCTGCATTAAAACTGTTCCTAAACAGAGAGAGCGCATATTGGAGCGAGGTCTGCGATAAGTGGAGAAAGACATTTAATGTACGCCAGAGAGACCTAAAAGCAATGGGAAGCTGCGAGTTCCTTCAATGTTGGACAAAGTTCAAAGATGCTAGAGCTACGGATTTGGTGAGACCAATACCTTGGTATTTACAAGTCCATTTCTAATTTCCTGAAAAATTTTAGATAAAAATAGATTTCAGCTTATTATATCCATCAAAGGAACTTAAACTTTACTCAAAATTCGAATCTTTTAAAAAAAAATTGAGCGATATTATGAAGTTAATATTCATAATGAGTATAGCAAACAGCTATTTGCGAAGGCTAAATCGACAACGAATAAGGGTAAAAAAATAAAATTTGCCTAGTTAAAAGTGCCATTACCAATCATGCTGCAAATATTTTTTAAAATGTTGTTTATTTCTTTTGCAGATGCCCAAGATTACATATATCTTACACTTCTAAACGCAGTCTTACCGTCAACAGGAAGATTTAAAACCAAAACTGGAAAAAAGAGCAAGAAAGTCACCATAGTGGATGCGCAGGAAAGTTTGGTTTTGCGTTTGGTAACAATTAACGATTACCAGAGACAAATCGACGCCATTATCAATAAATATTTTTCGGCTGGACTGACTGTGCAACCTTTTTTAATCGTTGAGGGGTCATCCGATGTGGACATCAGAGGTTTTTTCGTATTTTTTGATCATACTTTATTCAAACTGAATTCATTTGTCGAATCTTTAGATATTTGTTTTAAAATATTCCATGTACTTAATTTAGAATATCCACCAGCATGCAGATTATGTTGGATTTTTGTACAACAATTTTTTTTTGAAATTAATACCCGTTTTGATTATAAATCCTCAAATATTACTTCACTCAGTAGCTTCCTTAATACAAATTGAAATCCTCTAATTATTACAATGTATGTTTGTTTCCGATGCCTACATGAATTTTCAGATTCTCATGTTCTAATTTGTCACTTTAAAGTTGATCATTTATTAACGACTAAACTTCTTAAAATTCGATGTGTGCAAGATAATTGTAGTCAAACATTCACTAATTTTACAAGTTTCAGATTGCATTTAGAAAAACAACATAAATTTGATAAAACCGAAAGTATATCAAATAATTTTTTAAACTGCTTACCTTTAACATCGATTTCAAATAAAAAAAATAATCACTTCTCGCATATTGATAACAGTTCCTTGCTATCTCCAGCTAAAACAAAAACTAAAAATATATTGGAAAGGGTAAATAATTTAAAGCGAACAGCATTGAAACTATCTTTAAATTTATACCAGCAAAGCTTTATGCCTAGAAAGCGAGTCACAGAAATTCAACATATGATTTCATCTTTGCTTACATCTGTATCTACAGAAATAGAAGACTTATTTTAATAATTTATGCAAGTGAAATTCAGCAAGATTTAAAGTGTTTGTTGAGTTTTTGTAAGGATCCATTTCAAGAAGTAAGCTCAGAATATAGATTTCTTAAAATATTGAAAGATCTGCATTTGTATGAAGAACCAAAGAAGTATATAATAAGTGAAACTATATCGGAAATAGTTTGCCATGGGAATCCCACTTTAGGTCCGAAATTAGCGGAGATTTATGTTATGCCATTGGAATTTACTTTTCAATCAATTTTTCAAATTTTTTTACATGAAAATGAAAAGATTTATGTTCTATGTCACCCAATAAATATTATTAAATTTGACTATCATTTTCAGTCGTATGAAGTTGGCTGCAAGAGTGATGTTATTTTTATAAAAAACATTTGTGAATTTTCAAGTCCTCCTTTACATTTATATTATATTAGCAATGGTAAAACCTATGTGCGGCATAAACATATTTAATAAAATTTTGTAATTTTTGTCATTTATGGTATTTAACTGATATAATATGAACTGTTATATGTACACTTTTTTATTTTTATGCTTAAGGCTCTAATAAAGTGAATATTCATAAAACAAAAGAGTTTATTATTTTGCCCATTTATGTATGGGCCAATGAATTTCGAATTTCGAAAATGAAAATTAAGCGGAAAGTAATCTTAGATCAAGATTGGGATTCTTAAAATAAGAATTTTAAATAAATCTATTTGGTCTTAAATTAAGCGCTCTATTCTTAAAATTATCTCAAAGCCAATCTTAAAATAAGAATTATAGACTTGTTTCGAAATTAGTTCTAAAATAAGATCTTCAAGCTTAAAATAAGAATTTTTAGGCTTGATAGACTTTCGTAAACGGATTGACTTGTTTTAAGTCCTATATTCTTGATTTTAGCCTGTTTTTTTTCTTAGTGTAGAAATTGTGCTTTTAATAAAGATCGCGCGAGATACTATATCGCTAAGACCAAGCTTATCACTTCCATAGAAATTTGAGAGATGGTATGACGCTTCTTTATTTAACCTTGACGTACTTCGCCCTCATTTCCCTGCCTCTATCTCCTCTATAGCAAAAAGGACATTCGAGCTCATTATTTCTAGCTGAACCATCATAATATTTAGAGAGCAACATCATTAGCAACAACATGTGCCGCTGCCACAGCCCCTGAAATAATGTGCGCCATGCAGCTGTAACCTCAACGCCCTCAACAGTACCATTTTATTGGTATCCGCTGTATAGAAATAATTTTTTGCTACCTTCTACTACCCGATTGTGCCCTTCTTCCAGCAGAGCCCCTGCTCGGTGGTGGGTCATCAGGTGTTTTTTGCGCCTGGCAAATGCAAGCAACATTTGACCATAAAATTTATTTTGTCGCAAAACTGTAAGGCATGCGAAACTTTATGGCTATTAAGGGCACCAGCGGTGGGTGGGGGGGGGGGCTCAGGAAGTATTATTGGTGGTGCTCGTTAGAAAAGTGGAAAACAATGAAGGACATCATGAGCTTGTTAACGGTTACGTTTAGATACACAAGTAATGAGTGTTAAATATTTATGACACTGACAATATTACCACCGTATTGTACGCGGAGAGGAAAAGTTATGAGAAGATAATGGGAATAAGATGTACAAGATGCTATTAGGGGAGAAGGGAAATGGAATGGGAATTCCCTTATTATAGTTCAAAATATCTACCATAGTTCAAAATAACGAAGGGGTGGACGTTTACCCGAATATCAGGGGAAGGATAGAAAAGTTCAAAAAGGAGACCCACTATAGAATTTACGGAATAACGGCGATCATCAGTAGATGCCACCTTTTGCGAGGCATCTTTTCTGTTCTCCGTGCGAACCTTCTCTCCACTCCACGGACACCTTCTTCCCTTTAAGTGGACACCTCCTCCGCTCTTCACGAGCAACTTCTTCTTCCCTCTCACTGGGCATCCCAATCCGCGGGCACCTTTTTCTATCCATATCCCACCATATTTCCTCCCAAACACTTTTAAGATGGAACTTGTGCACAAAAATCTACAGAAAACCATAAAAGCGTAGAAAATTATTTTTCTTTATCTTAAAGTAGAGGATGCTTCCACGGTTGCTGCTGCTGCTGCTGCTGGTTTTGTTGAAGGTGTTGTTGGCTGCTGCTGATGTGGCTATTGTTGTTGCTGCTCATCTTTGATGTTGGTGCTTTTGTACGAAATCCGCATCTCAAGTATTTTGTAAATACAGATGCAACGAAATGGAACGTTTGCATCTGACAGATGATGCGTAATGCAAACACTAAAATATGAATTTCTGTTTACACAGTTCGGTTTATTTTGAAGTATTGAGGGACAGGAAGGGACAGGAAAGAACAGAGTTGCCCACCAACACCGAGCACCGAACACCAAACACCGAACCACCTTTTAGTGTTGTGAAGAAAACGATTGATAACTGAATTTATAGAAACTAAAAGTTCCTTTGAAAAATCTAATAATCTAGTAATTTCAGTGGTTTTTATCCTTCTCATTTTTGTAAATTAAATTGTATTTTTAGTATTTTTGAAAAAAAACTGCCTGAGTTTGTATTGGAAGCGTAAAGAATTCAATTTGTAATTTTAATCGATTTTTTAAGGTTTTTCAATCCATTTAATTTTTTAGAAGTCTGAATTCATTCGAATTGTTCACAAGTGCCACCAAATATGAAACACATTTTAACTGTCTAATTCTGCGAGGCATTTTATGACGGTGCGACCGCATTTTGCGGTTCTTAATATTGCATTTCTATTCCTTTTAAAATGCGGGATAAATATTTCAAAATTGTTTTGAGGTTTCGGCAAACCCTCATCATTTTGCACTGGCACGCTTTCAACATTATTTCGGTTACGGTCCTCATAATAATTAGGTACACCGCAGCACGTCTCCTCCACAGACTGTGCCATTTTCTAGCCTCATATAAGAGGTATTCTTCGTTCTCCTGCTCGCTATGAGTCCCATGTATTTATTTCGAAATCAATTCGTTTCATGTGGCACGTTTGATTTTCGAATTTTATTTTTTGGTCATTAAATTTAGGTTTGTGTCTCGAAATCCTGCACCAAAGAGTACCGTTATAACAATGGGTATCATTATCGAACCTCCTCAATGACCGTTGGGCGAAATTAATTGCTCACGTTTCTATTGTTGCGGTCCAGCATGATGTCCGATTGTATCGAGGTGTCCAACCGCGTTTTTGAAAGGAAAACATTAAACATTCCTGTCTGCGGAGGGTTTGCAGTGCAGCTTTATTGTGCAATCAAATGAGTGAAAATATTTTGATTACTTTATTAAGATTTCTCCCCCCTTATAGGGTGTTTAAAAGGAAAATATATATTGAATATGGGAGCGAGCGAAACGAACCAAAATAATGATATGTTATCCACATTTAATTAAGAACAACGCAAAGTATTATCAAAAAGAATGAAATAAATTGAAGTAAATTGAAATATAATAGAATAACATAAAATAAGATAACGTAAAAACATAACAAAAGATAAAATACAATAACTTACAAAACAATGAAATATAATAGAGCAATAAAACTTAATCAAGTCTCAATCAGGCTTGAGAATCCTTCATAATATTAAACAAGAGTGCAAATTTTTAGCTAATTTATAAACGTTCAGAGCTAATTAAGGTAGGATGTAAAAATTTGGCTGAAATTTATGATCGTCGCGATGTTTTATAATCGCTAATTAAGGCAACGTTTTGGAGTGATGAATTAAATTGAATTTATTCACTGCAGTGATAACAACAGAGGCTGCATTTGATGTGCAAAATGAATGAGTCAGTGAAAACAACAGCAGTAGCAACAACAACAACAACAACAACACCGACAACTACTGACTTTATAATGAATTACGAAGGAAGGTAACGAATGAATTCAAACAGTTTTTTAAATGATATTCGGTAGTACGGCGAGATACAAATCGACAGAGACCGAGAAACCAAAGCAAGAAATGCACACCGAGAAGAGGAGAGCAGAGGGTAAAAAAATGCGGAATCTGGAAAGGCAAGAGGGCGACAAACCCACGGCGAGTGACACAAACCGCTCGGAATGGAATCATAAATAATTTAAGCAGGAGCCTGTTGAAGGTTACACAGCTGGAGGCTGTCGGGACCGCAGTGGTTTCCGCTGTGTCGGTCCTCATGTCGGTCCTCCTCATCGTCGTCGTCGTCGTCGTCGTCGTCGTGTGCTGATGATATACTGAGGTCTCAATAATACTGAAGAGGAGCGGCTGGAGAAAAGGAAAAGACGGCAGAAAAGAAGGAAACCGAAATCAGGAAACCGAAAATAAAAGTTTCAGCATTTTCGGGGAGTCAATATCACCCCATCTCTACCAGCTGGAAGAAGGTGGGAAAATAGGCTGCTGGTCGGCCCTACTTTCGAACGTTAAACTTAAGAATTCAGAGAGTTTTTGTCACTTCAAACTGTCCCCGTCGTATTAAACGTTCTGTTTTCTAGTGAACACTGAAGATGTGAAGACAAATAAAAAGTTTTTACCTTTTTCTGCAATTTTTTTCTCCAGTTCTTTGTATTTTTTATTAGCAAGAATTGTTTTCCTCACGTTACTTTTATTTGCACTCAATAAAAACTTCAAATAAACTTTATAAACAAAGAAATCTTCTGCCTGGGGACCACAACGAACTCCAGATACGGTCGGTCGTAAGTATGAAATCCGAAATATATAAACTGGTTTTTTATTGCGTTTATTGATGGCTGTTGTGGTTTTGCTGCGCGTTCAGAGAACCATCTGCAGAATTTTGTTTCGCGTTAATTGTTAAAAATTACTGTCACAATCTGCCAGAATCTGAATTCGCATTAATTTGTGTGCAAAAAAATAAATTTCGTTTTTGGCTGTTTATCGTTTTGTCGTTTTGTCTTTTTTTTTCGATTTTATGACTCTCGTCTGTTGGATCCGCTGGATGATGAGGACATTAATTTGGTATATCAAACCGTTGATCCCGTCGTTCATTGGGCTCGGAGTGAAATTTATTGTCGTTGGCGACAACGAGCAATTCGAGCGGTGATCACAAATTTACCGGTGAGAATATAAAAAAAAAATTAATACCTCAATTAAAGAGGTGAACTGAGTTATTTTTTGTTTGTTGGCTGTTAAATGTTGGTATCAATGGTTGATTGAATGGTTGGTTGCTACGTTGGCTGATGGGGAATTTCATCTAACGCTCTATCTGTCGTGAATGCGACCAAATAACTACTCACAAAATAGAGAGTACGAAATAATCTCATGATGTCTCGTCGTATCGTTCAATCGCGCAATCAGTCGAATCGTTAATGTCGTTCGCATCGCGATTAATCGTAACGTTAGCATTGCGATCAGTCTTGACCTTCGCATCGCGACTCGTGTCGTGTCGTTCGCAACGCAATCATTTGCGTCCGTCGCAACACGAATTGTTGTGTCCTTCACATCCTGATAAGTTGTGCCGTTCGAATTGCGATTGGCCTTGACGTTTGCGTCGCGATCAGTCGTGTCGTGCACATCGCGACAACCCTGACAGTCGTATTCTTTGAATAAGGAAAATCTCAATTTCTCAATCAACAAGATTTGTGGACAATAAAAAACCACAATTCGGACTGAATTCAGATTGAGTTCCGTAGAGTTTCCAGTGCAAAATCTGCGCACATGACAGCTGTAAAAAACCACCGCATTGTATAAACGGAATTAAGAAAATCCCAAAAAAAATGCGTTTCCCAAAAAGTTTATAGAAAAAATTCAAACATTTGTTTAGAGAGAACACAACATTCACAGAATTATATAGGCACGAAGGCATTAGCATTTGCTTCTGCGAGGCTAAAACGCTTTTTCACCTACCGTAATGTATACCACCCGTCCCGTCCCTTTTTTTGTGCCAACCTTCTCCCATCACCACCCTGCTGCCTTCGTTTCTACCCTTCTGCCCGACAGCATTGACATCTCAATCAAACCAGACACACACACGCTCGCTGCATTCATCCGTCCACCCTCGGTGCCCAGAGCAGCCTGGAGCCATTTTTCCATCCAAGTCTCCGTAAACAGCCTGCAGTTATTTTTATGCACTTAATATGAATTTAATAACATCCGAGCTGAACCTCAAAATGAGCAGCAGATTGGCAGAATTTCATTTCTCACATTTTAATTTATTCATATTTTTACCCCATGGATGATGATGATGATGATGATGATGATATAAAAAAAAAGGGTGAGCGGTGGGCTGGTAGGACGATACGTCCGTCAGTCGTTCGTTCGCTCCGTCGGTAGGTTGATACGATCATTTTTCAACTTGTAACTTTTGTGTTATTTTTACCGCCTCGAAAGGGTGAAACTGTTATGTTTTCTCATTGTTGCGTGCGCGTGCACACGGGCAAAAACATTGAACATACTTTCGAATTTCTTCCGGGGTTTCCCTATCAACTCGGGAGGTGTGTACGGCATCAATAATAATAATAATAATAATAATTATATGCCGCGACTCATGGATATCTACGCAGATTAGTTAGAAAGTGACTGGGGTCTGTATTGCGCGTCTGCCCCTTGATGATTTGTTACTTTTCTCTCTAGTTTTCTAGCGCGCTAGGGAAGTCCGGGTATTCTCGACCCTGAGCGCGGCGTCAATTTGCTGCTTGATTTATGAATGCTGATTTGAGGTGACATGCAAATGGGCAGACACCCATTTTTTGTGTATTCGCTGCACTTTTTAGGTCCTCCAACGTAACCGGTGTCGGGCGTTTTTGCAACATATGTCGGCTTTACGCTTAATTTTCTTTAATGCTGCTTTTTAAGTCTGTTTATTGATGATTTCATTATCGAGTTTTTTGCAATATTCACGCTACAGTTGTTGCAATTCTGGTGTCTTTCCAGACATTTTTATTAAGGAGTTTTAATGGGTTTTAGTAAGACCTTAAAAGCTGCCTGCACCTCATTTCCCTCTACCAAGGATCTCATGCACTTTCAAAAAAAAAAAATTTTAAAAAAAAAAATTTTAGAAAAATTTAAGATTATTTTCAAGAAATCTTAATGACAGTTTCTAAAATTGTCTCCACAAAATCTCAAAGGTTTTCCCCATAGAAATGTGTAGCCAGTTTCCTGGCGCCACATCGAACCGCAATCATAACAACATCGTTAGTCGAAAAGTAAAAAAGTAACATAAAACTAATTTAACTTCTGGTAGACCACTTGAAATCGATTCTACGGCAGGACATAATGGCAGAAATGTCGCCACCAAATTTACTAACGATATAAAAACGTATGCGATTGGCTACTAGAAGTCGAAAAGTGTATAAGAAACAGAATGGACCTGTTTTTGCAACCCACAGCAGAGAGTAGCAGGGAGAGGTAGGAGAGTGTGGGGGGCGGGGGGGGGGCTGTTTTTAGGTTGTTTGAAACGTTTGCCAGGCAACCAAAGAGGAAATTCATGAAAAAGCCATTGAGAAAACCGCACCATTGTCCTGTTCTACGATAAATGGTGCCAGATGAGTAGAAAAAAATGCCTTTCAACCCATGGCAACAAACCCACAAGCTGATTTCTACGTAGTCACAGACAGACGTACAGATCACAAACTTGCAGGAATATAAACGTGTATGAAATCACACATTTTCTCGAGGTGAAGTTGGATTTCAACCGAGATTTAACGAAACATCCTTGTTTTCGCTGTTTTGGATGAAACACATCCGTGTTTTAGGAAAGCGTCTGATAGTGCAATGCGGTGGACTTAATAAACTCCCTTATATTTCAAATTAATAAAGAAAATTCATATTTCAATATCTCTCGCAAGCACTGCGCTGGAAACGTCAACAAATGTCGACGAAAGTTCTTTGTGACGAGTGTCACATGGTGGCGTCTTTTACCAAATTTTCGAATATTTTCGGCTTAACTTTAAATAAACAAACATCAATATATTAACTCCAACCCTAAATATTATGCAGCCAAAATTGAAAAATTAAAAAAGTAGAGTCAAAAACCCCTAAAGACTTGAATATCTCAGGAAAATGTGTCTGCCATCACGTTGACGTTGGTTGTTTAGTTTTTATGTCTGTCTTTGATGTCCATCAAGTTGATGCTAAAATCCTGGCAAGATTTTACGCGACTGTCAAAACACATAAGAGCGCGTAACGTGTCACGTTGCAAGCGAGAGATGGACAGGCAGCAGGCAGATGGGCCTGAGATGGTGCCACACACGACACATTTTAACCCTTTCCTCCGCAATTTTTTCTACACACGAAAGTGAAAGAAAACTCTTTGGGTGGTAAAAGTGATGCATTCTTAAGAAAACACCAACCAGACGATGATGGTGATGGTGATGGTGATGCTGATGGTGATGGTGATGACGAAATCTCATTTACTCCTTGAAGGGATTGCTGATTACCAACATCCGTATTTCATCTTCGTCTCTGTCTCTGGCTCTGACTTCGACTCTGACGTGTAGAGATATAAAAATATCGTGTATATAAATACCAAGTGTGTCCAGGATGTCGGAAGAGAAGAGAGGCTGGTTTTCGGTTGTATTCTTCACTTCGGTTGTCAATCATTTCTACCCACCATGAATTCGAAGCGGCGAGGTATTAATTTCATTTTCCCTACACATTTCACATTTCCACATTTTCACGTTTTGTACAAACAAATGTGAGCGAAAGTTTCAGGTTACAACATGTAAACAAGGCTAAATTGAAGAGAGACGCAGTAGTGGGAGAGTCGATATACGAGTATTTTGAAGAGACTTTGTAGGGGGAAAATAAGGCGAGAGAGTTTGGGGGAAACAGCAAACTGAGGAATATAGAAGAACAGAGACAATACATGTTATATATTTTGAATTCCCCAAGCGATATTGGTATTGTAAATTCACGTATTCACTCAGAACTTTTCCGAAAAAAAGGCGATAAATTTCATGAAAAAATATAGAGTGAAACCTGATTTGCGTTGTTATCTCATTCAACTGAATTCAGCTATGAAACATCAGGCCGGCCTGCTTTTTAATGACATTTCATGGCTGAATTCAGCAGTGAATAAAGGAGTTCTGAAGAGCTTTTAGATTTCATGCTAGAATTGATGTAAGAATCAACGCAGACAACAATTATGTTTTTTATTTTAAATAACTGAATTTCTTTGGAAATTCATATAAAAACCACTTTTAACGTTTCAAAAATCAGTTTTACATTAGAACAGCAGCAAAAAAAGTTCACGTTAACAGAGCACATAAATTTGTTGGCTGTAATTGTTTTCCTGATAATTACCATGTTCTCCCAACATGCATTCAGATACCAGCGAAGTACATGACGCGACTACAAGACGCGCCTGTAAGATTACAAGACCAACAGATGGGCTAAAAACATGAAAAACGTGTATTAAAACACCAGAAAGACGACGACATCGCAGTTTTAAACGTTGCGTAAAGGGAGCGCAAGAACAGCCAGCGAGCCAAATACGAGTTATAAAAACTACAAGATTTTTACTTGGAAGAAAGAAGTAAAAAAATAAAAAAACTTAAGAGTAAAACAGTCCAAATGAATTGACCACTGAAACTTGATTGCGTGCCTTTAATGACTGGTGCGCGTAGTAATGGACTTCCAACTTGAGACGGGATTATAAAAAAGTGACAAATCCTTCTTTCATCTTTGTAGGGAGAGTAGAAAACCTATGCAATCTTAAGATAAATGAAGAATATAATTATATGCTAACTGATCGTTAGAATAGCCAATGACTTGTACTACAAATTGCACCGGGAATATTCGTATATTTCCAAATTATGCTAGTTGTATTTTGTAATGTCCACATTTTCGCTTTCCTCTATTTCTTCTAATAGTTCTTCTATGACTCATATGACGTGCTATTCAATCATTCAAATGTTCCAGAGAAATGTTTCCTAACGCGTTTTTAATTTAAAGTTTTGCGATCATGTTGTATGTTTCCTGTCAAAAGCACGAAACCTTTCCAGATTGTAGAAAGTGATGCCTTGTCCCTGAATGTAATCGTCGTGGAGGAATTGAATTATCGATATTTCTTATTCCTTTGATTCTTCAAAAATCTATTGCAAGTTCTTCTCAAGCCACTCAATGTAAGATTACCACCACACAGCGCGTCTACTTTACTGCAGTCAATATTTTGATTTGATTAAATTCAATTGGGAGCAATACCTTCACTGAAAACAACAACAACAACTACAACAACAACAACTACAACAACAGCAACAACAACATCAAAGATAGCAACAGCGATGACAATAACGCCAGCAATAGCATCTTCAGCAGCAACAACGAAATCCACGGATATTTGATAGATTTTTCAGGGTGCAAGAAGGAATTCCAGGATTTTTATTTTGAAAAGATCAACAAAAGTGAAATTGGATACCAGTGTGCAACAGCAGCAAGGAAAACCAACAACAACAACAGGGATAAAACAACAGCGACAAAGATAACAAAGGTGGAAATAATATTATAGCAATAGCAGCAACAACAGCAACAGCAACAATGACGACGAAATACAACAATTCACGGAACAACATCAGCTTTGACAATAACGACGAGATGACAAGCCGGAGCAGACAGACTGACAGTCATGACTGTTTGACAGTCTGTCATACAAAACGCGATGTACGCGCTCTCTCACTTCTCAGATACCGATAACGGAGATCGTCAGCGCTGCACCCACTCGTCCAGCCAGCCAAGCAACCAACCAACCAACCAACCAACCAACCAACCCGCCAACCCGCCAACCAACCCACCAACCAACCCGCCAACCCGCCAACCAACCAACCCACCAACATTATTATTGGCAGGATAACAAGAACCGAAATGACACAAAAGGGAATTAAATGATACCTTTTCTCCGACAGCAACAATGATTTCCTTTTGTGAATGCTTTTGTTTGCATAGAAAACTAGGAAAAAGGGAACAAAACCGACTTCTGTAGAGTACAATTGGACGACTTCTGTAGAGTAAAAAGAAGAGGCGAGGCGGGCGGTGGCGAGGGGTATAGAAAAACGAGATACTCGCACTGGAAAATATGGAAAACTATGAAAAATAATAACAACGCCAGCATGCAACGTGTGCACGGGCAACATTGTCAGCCACACCATTCTGATGATGGCTGGCAAAATAATGATGTGGTAGTTCGGTTGTTGTTGTTGCTGTTGTTGCTGTTGTTGCTGTTTGTTGTCAATGCACATGACAGATATAATTTGATATCCTCCCGCACACACACACACACACACACACACACACACACACACACTGCAGTCTACCAAACAGCAGGCGTAACACAAAACAAAACAAATAAAAGGAGAGGAAAAAATACAGAAAATACGGAAAAAGTCGGTCTTTCACAAGTCAACTCTAAACAATGAATGTCCTCGTGTATTGAATTACAAGGTTCTTCTTGTTGTTGTTGTTGTAATTTTGTTGTGTGGGACGAGAGATAATTTATAAGAACGCGATAAAAGTTAATTAAAATATTAAAAACATTAAATAATTTAAGAAAATGCTAAAAAAGAACTTATAATTAGTAGCGTGTCTTCATTATCCTCAAAACTTGTTGCTTCATTTACTTCGTTTTGCCTTCAACAACTTATAACAAGACATAAAATTCACACTAAGTTTATTAAGTGGGTCAGTTAAGAGGGACAGTTAAGAGGGGGGAAAACGATAATCAAGCGAAAGCAGTTCGATGTTGCGTCGGTGGTTTTCGGGATGTACAGAGCGAAAGGAATTTAAAACTGAAGCATAAAACGATGAATCATATCATGAATCGTGGAGATAAAGATCAAAATACAATACAATATTCCGTAATCCGCAAAATTCCTGATGATTCAAAAATCTTCTGTAATCTTGTCTTGAAAAATGCATGCATTTTTCCTTCACAACTCATAAATCTGCTCTCAAGTCCTCTGCACCATGAAAGAAATGAACTGAACGAATGAAAATCATCTTCCCACCTTGTGACAAAAACGGTCACCCTACGCTATAACTTAATTAAGATCAAAACTGTCAAACGCATAATCAAGAATGACATTTTAACACACTGGCACAGCAACAGCCAAAAAGTGTCAAAAAGTCAAAGTCAATCAAGAGGCAGAGCGAATGAGACCGAGAAGAATATCAAAATATGACAAGTTGGGAGAGAAACAGAAGCACCCAGCTATTTGAGTGAGGGTATTGAGGCCATGAATGCATTCACAGTGGAATGCATTCCTGGGAGCGCGGAAGTGGTGCTGAGTGGAGTGCAAAAAATGTCAAATACGTGGTACAACAACGCCAGCAGCATAGAGTAAAGTAGACCATATGGGCCAAATATTTGCATCTCTGCATTCAAACTCTGCAAATACTGGCCAGCCAGCTGCCAGTGCTTGTCAAGAATTCGTCCGCTGACAACTGTCTGTCCGTCTGTCCGTCAGTCCGTTCGTCAGTCCGTTCGTCTGTCCGTCAGTCCGTTCGTCTGTCCGTCAGTCCGTTCGTCTGTCCGTCAGTCCGTTCGTCTGTCCGTCCCGCCGTTCGTCTGCTGTTCGGTTCTCCTAGTTGTTCGTCTGTATGACAGGCTGTCAAAAAGAATTCTCTGATGTTTGCAGTTTTTGCCTATTGAATTACCGAGGCTGCGGAGGCAAAGCTAGAGAGGGCATTTTTGACGCTTTGGTCTTTCCGCCGGGAATTTTTCACTTCTTAATTCATTTGCTTGTTCCACCCCCTCAATGCAGGATATCAAAGCGGGTGAGCTAAAATGAAATCTTGTTTAACGCAAAAACAAGGAACACAACAAACAAGTGCAACTTGCTGCACAAACAGACGGAAGATTTTGGTGACATATGTAAAAAAAAGCAGGATACAACAGCATACAGCACCGTGTAGGCAACATAATTGAATGTTCATTCATCTCTCTTTGACAGAGCAGAGCGGTATCAAGTACGCTAAAGATGGATTTTTATCGTAGAGGAGTCGAGAAAGTATCATCGGACCACCCAAAATCACTTGCAAAATAGAAGTCCGAGGGGTGAAATCAGACATCTGAGGCAGGGAAATCATCATCAGCTTCATTAGAAGCATGAGGCAACAACAACAACAACAACAGCATGATAATCAAGATCCTCGACATCAACAATACCAGCAACTCGCAATTTACAACGAAACAATGGGATGAGTAGTCAATCAAAACGCTATGATGAGGGCGCTTACAATATTCCTGGCGCGGTAGGCCAAGCGACAACCGACAAGCGACAAGCGTATCCAGCCAACCCTCGACAGCATGATCACGCGACCAACTGACACCAACAGCGCCCAACAACCCTCTTCGCGGACGACCCGACCCTTCTGCCCGTGTGGCTCCTTGGCAATTCGGGAATTTATAGACCGTGCATGACAGACATGCAGTCCTGCGCGCCGTGCCGACCGTCTTTCACGCTGCTGAATTAACACGCCAAGTAGTCGTACTTGAACGGAGCCAATGTTGCGTAAGTAATACCAGAGTTGGCTGCAAGTGCTCTCGACTTTTCCCGCGTGATGTGATGAATCTTTAAAAATCTGGTGGAAGCGAAGATTTATACAAGAATTCTGAGTTTACAGCACAGAAAGAAGGAATTCAGAAATGCAGAAATTCGCCTATTTGAGGAGGATTAACGATTGCGTAAAAATATTAGAGGAATATTTAACTAAATTTATTGTTTATTACAAATTAACCAAAAAATTGTAATGCGCATAATTAAATAAAGTTTTTCATTATGAATTCAAGGTAAATATGAAATTGCAGCATTGGTTAGAAATGCGCGACGAATCCGAGACGAGATACGAGATAGAGAAGGCTTTTCCTAGTCGAGTCGCGAAGCGAGATCGAGACAGCCTTCTTCTCTCCTCCAGGATTTAAAAGGATGATCGAGACCGTGATTGTCATTGTCATAACAGACATTCAAACGGCGGCAGCAACACGCTTCGTATGAACAAATTAATGACAGGATAATGATAATAACTGATAACACGGACACAACTAAATGAACACCATGTCCTTGCAAACAGAAAGAAAAACGAGAAAACGGTTATGATTCATAACTGAGGAAAGAAAAAAACTTACAACACAGCGGGAGTTCTGCGCGGCACGACGCGGTAGTGCATTCTGTACTTTCAGTACATCACAATCGCTATTTCGAGCCACAAAGCAAACAGAAAAGAGAGAAATGATAGCGCAGCCGGAATTTATTATAGCAGAGGATGCCACGCAGCAGCAGCAGCGAAGGATCGAAGGACCGGAGGACCGAAGGACCGTAGGACCGACCAACCAGCCGACTGTCATTCGATACGGTTACTTAAAGGGTAATTAAATTATTGCCTGCAATATGGTGCGCCGGAAGCGAAGGCAGCAGTAACAGCAGCAGTAACAGCAACAACAACAGCAACAACAACAACAACAACAAAATAAGCAACAACAAAATAAGCAACAACAACAAGAAACACATCAGCCAGGCCAACAGATAGCAATGAAACATCACAGCAGGACGCGCACTCGGACGCGGCTGGTTAACCACGCGCACCAGTCACGCACCCCACGCATGGGCTTGGATGAGGTTTTTTCCTACTGTCTGCCTTCCCTTCCCCTCCCTCCTGTCCCTCCACAAGCCTCCCCGCCACACCACACCCACTCCTACCCCTTCTCTCCTGAAAGTTTATAGAATTAAACTTGAATTTTCACTGCAGAAGCACGGAATACTTCGCGTTCGACTAAAAAGGGATGAAATTCGCACCATAACGCGCATCATTATGATATCCATC
The DNA here is from genome assembly GCA_922984085.1 of Sicus ferrugineus. Lineage (NCBI taxonomy): Eukaryota > Metazoa > Arthropoda > Insecta > Diptera > Conopidae > Sicus > Sicus ferrugineus. Next base: position 58,908,129 of record OV277349.1, read on the forward strand.
CAGCGTTTCTTATTATTTATTCAAAATTAATGATGACAACATGATTTCGTAAATTTCGAGTGATTTCGAGTGAACCAAAAAAAAAAAAGATAAACTTTTTCAAGGGGTGGAAATATGAAAATTTCTTCTCTCTTCTTTTTTTAATGCGATATTTTTCTTATTCTATGATTTCTCTTGAAAACCTGTAAAACTAAAAAATTCCAAAGTTTTTCTAATGATTTTGTTTACGTTTTACATTTTGGAGAAGAAAAGTTTTTCATGGCAAGGAAAAAAAATGAAAACGTTGTAGAAAACTTTTTGCGTGTGTTTGGGGGGGGGGGGGGGGAAGTATCAAAAACTAATTTCCGTGAAAAGTTTCGAGCAAAAGTATTTCAAGTGTTCTGTTGAAAAGTTTTCTACAATCTTACAAAACTTTTCTTTTTGTTTTTTTTTAAAGTTACCTTTTATTACTGAAGTATTATTTTTTATTTTTCGTCTTTTATATGTTTTTGCTTTATATTTCGAATGGTTTTAAAAATTGAAACTGAGTATGCGAAACTTTGCACAAAACTGCAGAGAATTTCTTATGTCGGGACTTTTCTAATTAACGCAGTGAAGTCAGAAACAGTCAGTCAGGTCGATATAATTGAGATAAAACATAAAAAACATAATATAAAAGCTGTTGGTACGCATTAAAGAGGAGTTTTTAAAAATCATAATTTTTTAAAATTTAAGGATTTTCAAATTATTACAATAATGTGAGATTTTCTGTGAGATTTTCTACTTTCATTGAGATTTTTGTAAGATTTTTTTAATTACTGTGAGATTTTGTGTGCGTTTTTTTGGATTAACGTGGGATTCTTTAATTCATGGGAATTTTTCGGGGGGGAATTTTAACTGGCAACAATTTTAATTTTATGAACTGTATAAGAAACCAACAAATTTGTTAAATAAGTTCAAAGAAGAGTTTTGAAAAGGTTGAAAATTGGTTTTTCTTCATTTAAACGTGTAAACCCAGCTAGAAATCAGAGTGTAAACCCACCTAGAATGAGTGTAAACCCAGAAATAACATGTAAACCCAGTAAAAAATGGAAACGGAGAAAATCTAAGCTTCAGTTTTGAATCTGGGGAATTGAATCAAACAAAACAAAGACAAAAGTTATAAAAAATAAAATATTTCACTAAGTTTTTTTTTATTGCAAGTAGTTTTCATCTCTAAATCTGACTTTTGTAGCTTTTATATTATTTAATTGCTAAATTAAATTATACAATAAATTTTTTCCGAAAGTCTCAAAACTTAAAAAACCAAATTTTTGCAGTCATGAAAAAGCAAAAACCATCCAAGTTTTTAGCGCTCAAATCAAGGCAAACAAAATTGAAATCCAAAGCAAGAAAGTAACGAAGAACAACAAAATCTGCGAACCAAGCAAAGTTGAGAAATGATTTTAAAAACTTAAATGCATTTCAAAATGTGCAGTTGAAAAGAACAACAAAAAAAGTAGTGAGAGCAGAAAATACTAAAAATGTAGAAATGAGAAAAAAGTAGTGAGAGCAGAAAATACTAAAAATGTAGAAATGAAAAAAAGTAGTGAGAGCAGAAAATACTAAAAATGTAGAAATGAAAAAAAAGTTGTGAGAGCAGAAAATACTAAAAATGTAGAAATGAGAAAAAAGTAGTGAGAGCAGAAAATACTAAAAATGTAGAAATGAAAAAAAAGTAGTGAGAGCAGAAAATACTAAAAATGTAGAAATGAAAAAAAGTAGTGAGAGCAGAAAATACTAAAAATGTAGAAATGAAAAAAAAGTTGTGAGAGCAGAAAATACTAAAAATGTAGAAATGAAAATTGCAACGGTCGAGTTGATTGTGAGAGCGGGGGAGAGTGTGAGGAGAGAGAGAGAGAGGGAGGGTGACTACAATTTAATCTAGTTAGCTGTAGAAGAAAAATCTCAGCACAAAAATAACAGAACTTTGACCAATTAAAAGTAAACAAAAATTTAATTATTTATCTACAGGATTCAGTGGAGTACAAACTGAAATTGAATTACGCTGAATGCGCACATTTAAGTGAGAAGAGGAGAAGAGGAGAAGAGAGTAGGAGGAGAAGAGAGGAGGAGGAGAAGCAGGAGAAGAGAGTGAGTGCGCACAGCAACTCCTCTCTTCGGTTGGTTGGAGATGCCATCAAGGTATAAAATAATAAAAGCTAAACAAAAAACTCTCGCTGTAAATGAATAAAAGCCAACGAATAAAGGACGAGACGATGGATGTCGTGTTCCAGAGACGGTGAGAGGAGGTGAGAGGAGGTGAGAGGAAGCGGCGAAAGCGAAGAAGCCACACAAGGCAGCTCCTCAGTTTTCTGCTCCTCTTCTGCTGGGTTTGCAAGTAACTGTAAGTTGACTCTGTGATTGAATTCAGTTTACGTGCAGTTGTGGCAACAACAACAACGACAACAACAACGACAAAAACAAGCCAAAAACGACGTTTTCCACAAACTTTGAGAAGAAATTCCCAAAGTCCAAAGTTCAACAGTAAATGCAAAATTGAAAATACCAACAAAAACACAAACCACATCACACGGAGAAGCAGCCGCTCAGTCAAATCTTTCATGCTCAATAATTGATGGCTTTTGTTGTTGGCATTGTTGGCATTGTTGGCATTGTTGGCATTGTTGTTGTTGTTGTTGTTATCGCTGCAACACTGATTACACACACAGCAGCCAAAGCCAAACGCAGAGCGCAGAGCGCAGAGGAGCCAGACAAACGCAGAGGAGCAACTATGTCTTCGTTTGCTGTTGTTGTCTTCGTCTGCTCCACTGAGGCGAGTGAGTGCAAAGTTAGCAGAATGTGTCAATGAGTCCCAAAGCACTCTCTCTCCCATCCACCCAGCAAGCAGACACACACGCACACGCACACGAACACACGCAAACACAGCGAGCTCAATAGCGCCAATTAAACTTGTGGCGAGTTGCAAAGTAGTGCAGAGAGAGAGCAGTAGTTGCTGTAGAGCATCAGCGGGAGCCTCAGCACCAGTATACGGTAAATGAACACCTTGATGACACTTGAAAAAACAAAGAGAAAAACTATTTAAAAAATAGTTGTACAGAAAACTTTTACGGAGAATTTTTCTATTGTGAATTCCTTCATTTTTCTTATACACGAAATTGAAAACTAATAATAAATATCAATATTTGCAATGACATACATTAATTTTGCGTAATCATCGTTCACAGAAGCCACCTTCTACGCTATCTAGGAAAGTTTCTACAGTTTGCACAAGCAAAACTTTGCACAGAAATGAAATCAACAGCGCAAAAAGCTAAATTAGCAAAATTCCAATACAAATGTTTTGCTCCCCTTCTCACCTCGCCCAACAACGCAACAACAAACTAGTCAATCTCTCATCACTCTCGCCGACGACTACTAACAGCTTCACTCGCACCAATACTTGCATCAGCTTCTGCCTGCTCACCGCAATTGAGAGGCAAAAACAGCAGCAACAACAAGAGAAGGCGATTCATGTATTCAACTTCGAAAAGCAATAAAAATACGCATACTAATAAAATTTTGCAATTCAAATAGAAAATGTAAACAGAATTCAATTAGAATTGGAAGGAAAAACACAAAAAAACACACATTTGAAAAAACCAAAAAAAGAATTTTTAATAAAATTCTGCACATCAAAGGAAAAATTTAAAATAAATTCAATTTTTTAAATACAGAATTAAAAAAGTAGGGAAACAAACTGTTGACAAGGACACGCACGCACACACACACCCAGTTTGCCAACTGAAGAGAACAACAACAACAACAACCACGACCGCAACAACGAATGACTACAAAAATATTTACGAAAAAGCCGCGATTAAATAAATTCTAAATTTAACTAAAAACACAAAAACAACGAAAACCAAACAAAAGCAGCAACAAAGGTTGCAATTTTTTTCCGAAAATATTTGAAGTATGCAAAAAAATAAAAATTGAAAAACAGCCGAGATATTTAAACAGTAAAAATAAACAGTAAAAATAAACAGCAAAATAACAGCAACAACAATAACAGCGACGAACACAGCAGCAGCAGCAGCAGCAGCAGCAGCGGAAAACACGTAAAAAATTCATAAAAATTTTATGGAGGTAAAAAATGCAAAAAAAGAAAAAAGAAAGGAAAATTAAATTCTCCAATATTAAAGGGAAACAACAACAACAACACCACCAACAACAACAACAAAAACAAAAACAACAGCAGCATCAAGAGCAATAAAAACGCGAAGCAACGCAACGCAACGCAAGGATACGCGAGGATAAATGGGCGACCATCAGGATAAAAACCGACAACACCAACAACACCAACACCAACAACAACAACACCAACACCAACACCAACAACGACGACGACGACGACCAACATAAACAAAGGAAATATTTTACGTTGGCGATTAACTGCGTAACGGTAGCTGGCATCCCCATTTTTTCCCCTTATTTTCTTACACACAAACAAGTGCAGCTCGACTTCATCATTGAACTTCAGAAGAGGAAGTGAGACAGAAGTAGACAGACTGGACTGAGGAAGTCAACAAACGCAGAAATAACAACAAATGTAGTCGTCCCTTTCTAACGGAAATAGCAAGCCAACACACAGCTGGCCACACCTTTTTTCGAATAAACCAGCAACTATTCGAACACGCACAGCGAAGGGGGGCGAACATCATCCATCCGTCTCACTCTTGCGCGTTCGTGAGAAGAGTTCGAATTTCCCCTCAAAGTTCGGATATCCAAAAAAAAAACATTTAAACTGTTCATATACAGAAGAGAAAAAGAGAGCAAAAATGATACGTTATTGCATATAAAAAAAAAAACTCTCACAACAAACTCTCGAAAGCAATCTTCTTTTTCGCTCTCATTTTTTCGTTCTTCATCTCCTTCATTATTGCTCTGCTACTCCTTTCGCTGGTGGAGCGTTTATTTCTCTTTGGAATTTCATATACATACTGGTTTCTCTTCACTCACCTTATCAGATCCGGTAGGCGTTCCAGCACCTTCGCGTGTGTGTGTTTCTTGGCGTAGGATGGCGACAACGCCACCGTGCAGGCCAACATTAACTCGGTTGATAGCTCGACAGGATGTTGTGGTGATTTTTCTTCGGGGAGCTGTAAAAAGTGAAGCGAGAGAAACGCGCATTTAAAGAGAGCGAAACTGGAATAGATTTGTATTACAAATGGCGTCGCAGCGAGAGCGCCACAAATTAGATTTAACGGGGAAAAAAACTTCAAGCAAGTGAAGAAAAAGTTGTTGTGGTGCTGATTTTTATTGTTATTTGTTTTCTCAATAATTACAGTTAGTTAGTTGTTAGTTGTTGTTGCTGCTGTGAATTGCACAAAAAAACACAACAAAACTCTCTGATTCACGTGAAGCAAATAACGGTGTTGAAATCTGAGCGCTGAGCGAGGTTAACGGTTTCTATAATTGTAGCGTTGAAAAGTGTTGTTGTAAACTTTGAAATTCAGACAATTTTTTTTAACAAAATTTGCAAGTGAAATTCTAGATTCTGAAGCATTTTTTTAACTTAGAAATACTTTGAAAAATCTTTTCGAAATTTTATTTCTTCTCTTCTTTCTGTTGTCTAATTTTAAAAATTAAAAAAATTATAATTAAGAGATTTCATTTTAATAATTTAAAAACATTTTCTTTAAATCTGGAGGAGGAAAACTCAAGTTAAAATTTTGTTCAACTCAAATGCTTGTAAAAATTTGCCATACCACGCTGGCCATCATTTAATTTAACTCGCTCTTCACTTGTGATTCCAATATTCATTCGCTTTTATTTCGTTTTATTGTATTTAATTATTCATGAGTTCCTGCTTGGCTTTCTTTACGTTTCGTTTTTGTTTTCTTCTCATTTTTTTGGGCATTTTTAAGCCTGCCGAGGAGGCGTTCACTGAAACTGTTGCATCTTCGAAGGACGACGAATCCTCACACACGAATACCTCGACGACTGTTGGTTTGCCTCGATTGTAGTTAAGTGTGAATGTGTGAGTGTCACTCGTATAATAGTTTTTTATTTTTTTTTTTATTTGATTTGATTTTATTTTATATTTTTTTTAACCCCACACGAAAAGCAACCACGAAATCGCAGTGTAAACAAATCAGTTGTGTATATTTTCGCGATAATGGACGCAACCGAAGCAAATAAAAGTATGTAATACACAAACAACATAAAGCTTCAGGAATAATAAACACGAGCTATAAAATGCGTCAATAAATGTTTTTAATTTATTGGCTGGCGATCTCGCAGACGCCAGGAAAAGAGAATAAAAAAAAAACAGGAGAATAAAAGCGCCACCATCAACTCGAAGGAGAGCAGCGTCGTCTCCTCTCAGCAGTCGAAGGAGGCGACGTACAGGCAAGAAGCGGAGAAGGAAGTCATTAATGGCAGCACCAACACCAACACCACCAGCACCAGCAACATCAACACCAACAACATCAACAAGAATGGCAATAAAATCAGAAGTGTTGATGTGGCAGCATCTGAGAGGAATTAAAACTAAAAAAGTTTATAAAAGCAGAGAGAGAGAGAGAGAGAGAGAGAGAGAGGTAATTTCGCCGCACTAAAAGCGCCAACTAACGATGGCGATGATGATGATGATGGCGATGATGATGACGACGACGACGACGGTGTTAATAAATATCAAAACCTGATTCTCTCGCTCTGAAGCCAGCGCCGCAGCGCTGACGTACGACTCTCAGTTGGAGGTCCAGCAGCGCCGCCTGTCACGTCATACAAAAGAGGCGACCATCAGGTCGATCAGGTCGGCTGGCTGGCTGGCTGGCTGGCTGGCTGGCCGACCAACTTAAATGGAGAGCTACAATAAATGCCGTCGACCAGCCACAGAATCACTTGACACTCAAGTGGCAACAACAAAACTCTTACGTTACGTTCTACAGAAGGTATGCAGCAGCAACAACAACAACAACAAGTGCTCAAGAATTGGAGAGAAAATCAAAACTGTACAGAGAATTTCTTTCTAAGGGGAGACAAAACGAGAGAATTTCTTTTTTTAAGGCGAAGATTTCTGCATTTCAAGTAGAATAAAACTTCCAATTTTGTCATAATAATTGATTCTCACTAGAATTATTAAAGTTTTTTTTTTTCACTCGCTGCTATTTGTGAATAATAAAGGAAAAATCGAAGAAAATAATTGTTATTCTGTGATTTTTATAATAAAATTTATAACTGTTACGTTCCCTGTTAATTCTAAAAATGTTTTAAAAAATAAGTTTTTAAGTTCTCTCCATTTGCAGGAGGGGACCAGACGCCCCCGTCTAGAATAACAACAACTCAGAATTTTGCTCACAATTCACCGACACCACTGAAGACGGCGAAAAGCATTTATAAAGCTTTTATAATTATATTTTTGTGATGTTTTGTTGCTTTTCTTCCTTTCCCTCCTCTTCCTCTCCTTCCAAGAACGCACTTAATTTCATTCCAACTATGAATGGCATGAAATTCGCTGCTCATTGAAAGCTGGCGCCAGTTTTGTGACACTTTAATTGCGTCCCAAGAAGGCTGCAAATTATTACGGCCTGAAGTATCAATAACGTCAAGTGTGAGCGAGCCACTCATGTGATTCACGAGCTGCGGCAAGGCAAAAAAAAATGCTTGTGTGAAATGCGAAGCAGTCGTCGTGGAAATTCGAAGCGTGCGTGAATTACAAACAAGGAAGTTGAAATAAAAAGCAGCCTTTAAAAATTCAGCCTCTACTTGATGTAAATATTTAGAAGTAGAGTTCGATTTTTAAGGAACGTGTGTAAATATTTATTAAATAAACACTGAAAATTAACTCCAGCCACGATGATGAGGGTGGAAGAAAGCTTTTAATTCCATATAAAACGAAGACACACACGAAGTCATGTGTTTGAAATTATTGAATTAGAATTTTGTTATTGACTCGACATCTATTTTGTATTAGTAAATAAATAAAGGAATAAAATTCGCTGAAGTCTTCGAAAAGGTGGGTAAAAAACTTAATTTAGTTTAATTTGAATTCAAAATGCTACTGCTGAATACTTACTTGCAAACTCTGGAAGAGCGCATCGAAGAGCGTCGCAATCGAGTTGCCCAAAATAGCGTGACGTGCGATTTGTGGACACAACGTGCAAGCATTTCGATACAATTGCACCGCCAGCACGACAGCCCTGTGTGAGAATTGAAATGCATTTATGAATTACTAGACTAGTTCGTGAAATGTGTTGTGTTGTGTTGTGTGTTGTGTTATGTTGTGTTGTGTTGAGTTGAGTTGAGTTGAGTTGTGTGGTGTGTTCAGTTGTGTTATGTTGTGTTGTGTTGAGTTGAGTTGTGTGGTGTATTGTGTTGTGTTGAGTTGAGTTGAGTTGTGTGGTGTGGTGTGTTGTGTTGTGTTGTGTGTTGTCTTTAGCTTACTTTTTTGAAACCTCCGAATTCTCTTGCAAGCCATTTGTGATCACATGCGTTGCAACGACACCCAAGCCGTCCATCAGCAGAAAGCACTGGAAATCAAAAACTTGCGCTTTGGCCATCAAACGCACCAGCTGACCGAGTGGGCGCTCCAGACCCAGAGCTCCGCCACCCTTGCCAACGAGATTCAAGAATTTAGGAACTTGACTCTCACGCTTCATATGCAGCGGCAACGGTTGCAATTCCTTCATGTACTCCTCGGCACTGAGAGAGAGAGAGAGAGAAAATGCTGAAATCGATTAAATATCAGAGCCACACGCTCCTGCTCACCTCTGAGTCATGCGCTGCTTCAACTTCCTCATCTTCTTCTTATAGCTGCGCTTGTGCTCGCGGCTTCCCACATCCGAGACGGTCGACGAGAGATCGCCATCTTCGCCGCCAGCACCGATTTCCTTACCATTCTCATCGCGTTCTGCGTCCCGCTCGTTTTCATCTTGGTTACGCGTCGGTATAGCCATTTCCAGCGCGCGCTGTCGTATCTGCTCGATGTTCTCTTCGTGTCGGCGTGCCGACTCAATTTGCTTCTGCAGAATCTTACGTTGCAGCTCTTCCGTGGTTTGCTGCTGTTGCACCTGCAGAGCCAGCAGTCGCTCTTCCCGATCTCGTGCCTTCTCACGTGCGAGCGCTTGTCGTTGCCGCTCCTTCTGCTCCTGCATTTTGCCGATGCGTTGCTCCTTCTCGAGACGCGTCTCATTCATTTTCTCCAGCTTACGCTGACGTTCCTTCTCCAGCTCTTGACGTCTGCGCTCAACCGCAGCCTCCTTGGCCGCCTTCTCCTCGAGACGCTTTTGGCGTTCCTGCTCCAAGTCTTGCAGGCGAACTTCCGCATCCTTGAACGACTCCATCAGATCCAGACGCTTATTCTGAGCCTCGATGTTCTTGATGAAGTTGATCTCTTTCAGTTTCTTCTCTTCGTCGTGCGCCTTCTCGATGATCTGCCTCAGATACTGCGTGCGGTTCTCGGCGGCGCGCTGCAGCCGGCCCTCCATCTTAACGCGCTTGTCCTCGATCAGTTGCTGCTTGGCCGCTTTCACATCCTCCACGCGTGTCAGCAGCTGCTGAATCTTGATGGCCTTCTCCTTCTGCAGGAGTTCACGCTTCTGTTGCGCACGCGCCTGCTTCGCTTGATACTTCCGCAGAGTCTCGTGCAGGGAACGACGTCGCGACGGCGACGATAGCTTTTGATGCAGTTCCTGCGCACGTCCCGGATGCCGGGAGACGTACGCCTGCAGAGTGGCCAGCGCTTCTTCGCGCTCACCCCACGACATCTCGGATAGCAGAGCTCCGTATCGTAGCTCCAGGCTTAGGTTTGCATTCTCCGCTTGCTCATCGTCTGTGACGAAAAGTATGGAGGACGAACAGGCGTCATCCTGCTCGTCTTCATCGTTTAGGCGACCGGCAGCAGTCGCTTCACAGTCCGTTTCATCCGTCTCGGTATCGACATCGATTTCGGTGCTTTCGAGTTCTCTTATTTGGCGTTCCAACGATTCCTGCTCTTCGACGAGCATCCGTTGTTGATCTTCGTCGCACTCGATTTCATTGGCCAGAGTCTCCTCGGCCTCGTCACAACTCGAAAGCGTGCCGCCCACGCCACCACCATCGCCAGCGCCACTCGATCCATTCGGCAGCGCGTTGTTCTTCGCGGAGAGTGCAATGCTGTCGTAGAGATCGCCAATCGTTTTGGAAAAGTCGCGGTTGGTTTGAATTTTGATGTCAATCTTTTGCTGCTCAACAGACTCGGAATCGGGGGAATTCGTAGCGGGCGAATTTGTAGCGGGCGAAATTGTAGAGGACGAATTTGTAGCGGATGAATTCGAACCGTCTTTGGAATGCGAAGGAGAGGGAGAGAGAAAATTAGAATTAGTAGCAGAGCAAAATCACCGATTAATAATCGAGTCAATCAATACCTTCGATGAGAGTTCCTGCAGTTGAAATCTCTGCTGTTTTACTGTTCAGCTTGGCCTCCTCTTCGGCCGCGCTTCGCTTCTGCTTGGCATGCTTTTCGCTGCGCATGTATTCCTTGTGCAGAGAGGTCATCTTCAAGCCCGTTAAATCGGACTTCTGGCGTTTCATAATTGTTTGCCGATTCGTAGCAGCCGCCGCTTGTTTATTTTGCGCCGCAGCTGGCGTCTTGCGATTAGCAGGCAATGAATTCACTTTCGCTTTGGCGTTTTTAATTTCTGGCCGCTTCGGAGGCTTTTCCTCTTGACGTTGTTGCTGCTGTTGTTTTTGCTTTGACGCTTGCGTCGGAGGCGGTTTTTCTTGTTTTGTGGTTGACTGTTTCTCGGTTTTGCTTTTATTTATTTCCGCTTTTGTAGCTGCTGCTGTTGCCTTTGTGGCTGCTGCAGTCGTTGTCTTTGCATTTGTGGCTGCTGCAGTCATCGTCTTTGCGTTTGTTGCTGCTGCTGCTACTGCCGATGAATTCTTGCGTTGTTGCTCCTCTTCACGCTTCTCCACGTTGAACAGCGTCAAAGTCGGCAAGCTTGCATAACCTGTTGGCTGATTATAGCGATTCGCCCAGTGCAGACTGGAGCGTCGGCGGTTCTTTACCGTTAGCCAGCCGTCATTTTGTTCACTGCGTTGCGGCAACTGCTTCGGTTCGGACCGACGTTCATCAATGCCGGCGCTCTCGCCGTTCTGAGCTTGTAAAGTGGTACGTGGAGTCACGAGGCGCTCATTGCTTGCTGCTTTTAGTGTGGAGTTGGAGCTGCCGAGTTCCTCAGCCGACGTTTTTCGTGAGCTGTTGGTGCGCAGCGGTGCACCACGAGCGGAATTTAATGTCGCCACGACTGCCTGCTTGCCGCCAGCCTTGGAGTTCATGTCGATCATAGTGCGCGATCGAGCGGACATGCGTGCCGCGAGATTCGTTGGCGGTCCGTGCTGCTCTGTTCTGTGTGGCGGAGGAGTGGGCAGCGGATTTCGTAGGTTTCTGGTGCTTGTGTGTGGAGCTTTGGTTTGAGTTGCTGGCGCGGCCGCGGCAGTGGTAGCCGAGCGTCGCAAACTGCTATTCGTGGTAGTCCTGGGAACCGCAGTGGGTTTATTATTCGATGCAATGCTTGTAGAGGAGCCACTACGCGCCGGATTGGACTTCACGTTCGGTTTGGCATTCATTGCGGGGCGATTAACTACGCTGGAATATTTTAGCGGACTGCTTTGCGCTGCTGCAGCACCGGACGTCGCTGCAACGGGCTTCTTTGCTGCGCTTTCGACAGACTGTGCTGGAACCACAGGAGTGGTATTCGCATTAACCGATCCTGCCGCCTTCGAAGGATGTTCATTAACATGTCCTGCTGGTGGCTTCGCTTCTGCTGGAATTTCTACTGCTGCTGGTGTTGCTGGTCCTGCTGCTGGTGCTGCTGGTGTTGCTGGTCCTGCTGCTGCTGGTGTTGCTGCTGCTGTTGGTGCTGCTGCTGCTGCTACTGCTTCTGGTGCTGCTGGTTGTAATTCTGGTGCTGCTGCTGATGCTTCTGCTGCTTTCACTTCATTCTTCTCCGGCTGAGGAGGCTCAGTAGAATGCATTGAGGACTCAGTTTCCTCCTCTTCTATCACCGCAGTTGTCACATCAGCTTTAGGAAGGGAAATAGGAATCGGTTCAACTGGCTTCAGGACTGTTGTTGGTGGCGTTGGTGCCTTAGCAGCATCCTTTGCTAGCACCATGTCTTCCATTTCATTTAACTTCTGCACCGTCAAATCCAAAGCCGTGGGAAGGCGTGCGACCGCAACATTTTCCTCGTATTCTGGCGTCAGAGTTTCGTTGGAATCGGGTGTTGGTGGCAGCTGGTGATCGTTAATCGGCGGCCACTCTTCCTGTAAGCGTAGTTTTTCTCGTATTTCAGCGAGCGTCAAATTTTCGTCCTCCAAATCGGTCTGCGCGTATTGATCACATCTGCTGGGCATTATAGAGCTCCCCGAACTGGCATCTTCCGCAGACTGCTGAATGGCGGAGCTGGGATCCGACACCTCCTCTGGCAAACCCTCATCACTGAGCGGCGCCTGCCGCTTGCTGGAGGCAAACAATTCGCGAACGTTCACTCTCATGGCCACTTTGGCAGGAGGCTCATTAGCTTTCCGCGGTGAAAGCGTCTCCATGTTGCAGCAGGGAGAGCACTTGCCGGAGTAACAAGTCGGACTAGGACTCGACATTCGTGACGTCATTTGTGTGGGACTGGACAGACTTTTGGCTCGTACACGCGGCGCCGGGTTACTCTTGCGCACCTCCCACGCCAGCGAGTGCGGCCGCTGTGGCAGCGGAGTCGCCTCGTAGTCCCACGACACCTTGAACCATTCGCTCAACGCCTTGAAGTCGCGCACGTAGTTTTCCAGTACCAAAATCGCCTCCTGGCAGGACGATATGTTTTCGTAGCACTCGACGGTTTGATAGATTTCGTTCACAGCACGCTGCAGGTTGCCAAACAGCAGCGCCCAGTAGCGTGCCTGCAGCTCAGACTTTTTGTCGCGGCCCGTCGAAGCGCTGCGCACGCGAGGCACCGCATTCTGCTTCGTTGCTGTGCGCGGCAATAAGTTACCGCCGGACGAATGTAACCTCAGGAATTTATTAGGAGCACCAAGTGGCGACGGATTGGGCGACCGCGGTGGCTTACGGAATGTGGAACCTTCTGAAAAGATATAAGCGACGGTAAGTCTATTCAAGTTGGCTACCACATGATTTTTACTTTCATCTCCGTTGGGCGCCTCGCAGAACTGATAGACGAGCAGATTTTTGGCATCACGTCCTTCACGATCCAGGATTTCCTTCACCTCCATCGAGAGCGTGTCGCCGGACCTCGCTGTCATGTAACAACCAATTAGGAGACGCCGGTCAGTGACTCAGATGGCAACTCTACGTGCAGCTGAACTCCAACTGCCACCCACGCCCTCGTGCAGCAGCTGGCTTTAAATTTCACGAAATCTAACAGAAACTACAGCGCAGGCTGTGAGTAAATGACGTCAGTGTATCGGAGGAGTAAAAAAAATGCCTAATTAGCAAAAATTAGGGGGTTAGCAGGTGTGGTACGCCTCTGTGGGCGACAATTGTGTTCACACCTTCCGTTGTTGTTGGTTCTTTCACGCTTGCGATTGCAAAACTTTTCTCCCTTCGCGTCGCGCGAAAATGTTTAAACTCGACTTAGAGAAGAAGTCGATATTTCAATACTTTCGACATCCTTACTTCTTTAATGTTTCTTTTACAATTATTTTTAAATGTTTTCCACAAACTTTTTCGGAAACTTGCTCCAACGCAGAAAAATTCAGAACGTCAACAAGCACAACAAAAAACGTTGACATTGGGATATCAACTTGACAGCTTCCAAATTTTTATCTTTATACACTAGAAAAAACGTGTCTATCATTTTGCAAAAATTAAAATTGAATAATTGAAAATTTCAGAATTCTATAGAAAAATGTAGAATTAAAGATTGGCGAAAAGAAACGAAATTATAATTTAATAAAAAAAACGTTTTATCTTCGAATAACTTCTATCAAAATACTGAAAAAAGTGAGGAACAATTGTCATATTGGGATTCTTCTCGAAAAAATCTAATTTACTCTTCGAAAAAAAACAAAAAAATTTATTTTCAAATTTTTTTAATAAAACACCTACAACCTAATAATTTCACTTTTTTACATCGTTTGTCACAATTTGTATAAAAAACTCTCAACATTTTGACAACCACAGTAAATATGAAAAGTTGATAAGAAAGACGTTCCTTTCTTGTAAATCAGAACTATTTGACCTTTTAATGCGAATAAGCAATTAGGAGAATAACTAGAATTCAGAAAAATTGCTTTACTGGAAACTCCTCAGAATTTATTTATTATTTGGCGTTAATAAATAATTTTAAGTAAAGTGCAAGATTAATAGATAAATTAATTCGCAAAATGGAAATTAAAAATGCAACTAAATCAATGTATCTGGAAATATATAAATAAAAGTCTCACTTGAATTTATAAATACAACGAAAATTTATCCCACAAAAATTAAACCAAATCCCGCAAAATAGATTATCATTCTGTGGACTTGGCAACTTCGACAGTGAGTGTGTTCAGCTCAATCTGGAATTGTACCTACTTAGTTTTAATAAAATTTGATTGGAACTATTGTGAATGGACACATTTAGTGTAATTCAACTTACTTGCTTTGACATTCGCAAAACTCTGAAAATAGACATCAACGAATGTGAGCGCGAATGAGAAACGCCAGAAATTTTCACCAAGTTGGATGAAAATTGCAGCTTCCGTCCAACATTCCGTCACATTCAATCGTTGAGAAAAGTTAGTAGAGTTTTGGAATTTTTTCAATTGTAAAGTGGAAGAAAACGTGTTGAAAAAACCGAGATACGGTGAAAATTATTAATGACTAAAATTATTTTACACAGGGTGTGGATGTGAAATTGTGGGTGTGTTTTTTGTGGTAAAGAAAATTGCCTTGGTAAAATAAAGGTGTGGGGGGAGGAAAAGTGGTGTCGTGATGTCACCCTGCTCAACTTCGTTTAGTTAAATTGTGGTGCTTCCTGTGCTCTGAATCCGCGGCCCACACCTGTGCAAGCAAACGAGACGCTGGCGGATTAAAATTCATCTCATTTAATTGAAGTCAACAGAATTGCAGCAATCATTCAATTGAGTTCATTCATTCATTCATTCATTCATTCATTCAATTCTGAATTGCTACCATTCCACTTGATCAAACGACGCTGAAAAGTGCGTGGGAATGAAGGAGGTGATTAATTAGTGAAACGAAGACGAGCACGACGACGAAGTATAAAACAACGAAGAAGACAGCAGTCGAGATTCCAGTAAGAATAACGAATTTGCGTCCAAAGCGAATTTAAAAGAGTCACAGCAAACAAACCCCGAAAACTTCCCTCCAGCTGCAACGAAAGTAATCCGAGCTCACACACATTTGATTCCATCCAAAATTAATTCCCTCCGCAACGGCTGCCACTCACCACACGATTGACGATCACATCATTCGTTCATCCACCCTTTCATCTTAACATTTCGCGATCATTCGTCATCCTGGTCAACTTGTTGTCGCCACCATGTCTGACTCTGCGATCAACACCTCGCCGAGTTCACCCACCAGCAGTGTGAAGACCATCGAGCAGCTACGCTTGGAAGTGGAGCGCTTGTCTCGCGAACTCGATCAGGCCACCAGCGAGCGCAATCAGTCCGCTCAGTATGGACTGTCATTGCTGGAGGAAAAGTCAGCGCTGGAAGTGAAGTGCGAGGAACTCGAAACGTTGTACGATCACACAAAGCATGAGCTGGATATCACTCAGGAGGTGAGTTTTCTTTCGGATGCGAGCAGCTGTCGCAACATGCGGTTATTTCAACATGAAAATGAATTTAGATTCTGATACACATTCATTCGAAATGAATTCAAAATTCTAATTAGAATTTTAAATAGGAAGTCGTTTTTTTTAATCTTCTCAAACGTACAAAATTTCAACCAAATTCAGAGATTTGAAACATCAAGCAACTTCTATTGAATTTAATGTCTTACAGCTCATTGTAACGATTTAAAATTACTTCAACAGACTTCAACTTCGACCGACTAAAAAAATATAAATTAACGAATTCAGATTTAAACGGTTGTATACGATTTTTGCAACTTAAGGCGATTTAAACACCTTCAGACGACAACGAAAGCCATTATTAACAATTTGCGAAGTAAAAACCTTTGATTTTTTTAAAGCAAACTTCGCACTCTGCAAAATCGACCTGGCTGTGGGAAATATTGATATATTGCTAAATAATTAGTTTTGCGGACAAGGCAATTCACTGTTCAATATTCCTCGAAATGTAATGCGTTGCTTAATTAATTTAGTCGCTCTGCATCAGAAAGGCAATCAATTTAAATGTTTTTCTACCAGAAATCTAATTTACTGAAAAGTATATTAAGGTAATTCTATTTAATTAATTAATTTAATTGATTAAATATTTTATTACTAAAATTTAATAAGCAAAAGAGTATTTATAAGAAAAATCTGTATAATCTGTAAAGTAATGTGAGATTTCTACTGAAATATCGTTGTTGAAACCTTTCTGTAGAGTGTTCCTTCAATTTATTATGAGTTCGTTTTGTTACTTATTTTCTTGCCTCCAGCGTCCTACAACATTCAGACTAATTAAATGTTAATTTTTTCGTTCTGCTAATTTAATCGCAACTCCTTCGTTATAAAGATTTTTTTTAAATTACCGGATTGGAGAGGAATGTAACGCATAATACAACAGAGGCCGAGAAAGAGCGACTAACATACACCATAATTAGTGTCTTCCTCTACAACTACTCAACTGCATAACAATGAATTGGGATTAAACTTTATTTAATTGCTGCAGGCATAAATTATGCTTTATCATGCAGTTTAAGTTTATGTTCATCACGCATCATTAGCAGTGCATGCATTGGGCAATGAAGAGTTTTATTTTCTATATGTTGTAAAATATATTTCTAGTATTTAATTTTATTTATTTACTTATTTATTTAGCTTATATTAATGACAATTAATATTGTATTAATAACAATAAAAAATAATAACTACTCGTACTATCTAGACAAAAATTGTAAAATTCTTGTTTTGGTAAAATAAACAGAATCAGACTGATTGATAACCGAAATGCTGTGTCCATGTTAACATAAACCCAGCAAATATCAATTTCGAAAGCATTATCAAAGATCTCCTCGCTTGAAAAATAAGTAGAGCTCACCGCAATCAGCACACCTCCACCTCTACTTACATTGGTAAGAGATAAATTTTCTATATTTGAGGTAGACAGTATAACTACTGGACACAATTACCAGTTTATACATATCAGATTTTTGAACCGAATATTGAGGTCAGCCTTTTACACCCTTGTAAACATGAAACTATAACTCCACGACCAACTAAATATTTAACACTTCGTTGCTTATTAATGCGAAACGTTTTCTGGAGTCGAAAATAGCATCTCTCTTCAACGAATACTGATTTTTGTAATTAAAAGTTCGTGCAACTTCGTTAATTAACAGTAACTATTTAATTAGAATTATTTCCACACAAAAAGTTACTCCAGTTTTACAGAAAGTTAAAGTTAACATCATCTAATTAATGGAGAAATAAGAACTATTTGCTCAGATTGAGTCTGGTCAACGATGATAATAAAAAGTAAGAATTTTTCAGGCAATGAATAAGCAGAGCTGCTGGCAAAAATAGGTGCTCGATTGACAATTCAAGCAACTATTTTGCGCATCTATTAGGTTTCAAAAATTATGTGGACTGGTATGACATCAAATAAACTAAATAAATTAATTATTGGCGTTTCTGACTACTTGCTATCCTATCCTCTTTATTATTTTATATACTATTGCTGCACTGGCAACTTAAATTCAGCGAAAAGCAACCTTCGTCTTTTTGTTCATCTACGTTTTATATATTTTAGTTTAACTTTTTCTCACTTTTCATCGCCATTTTATTATCTACCAACTGCTTCTAAAAAATTGCCAACTAGCCAACTTAATAGCGTTTCTAGACAAACTGCTAAAGCAAGAATAACATTTGCTGCCAAAGTGCAAAACAAAAACATGACAGGATGATTTAGGGTGGTGGGGGGAAAATCTGCCAACATCGCCAAGAATTGTGTTTATAAATATTAATACTTTTTATTTGCACATTAAATTATTCCGCTCTGCAGCTAATTTTTTGCTGCTTTTCTGCGGCTATTTTTTTGCTGCTTTTGTCACTTCCTCATTAACTTCTTATTTTTTAAGTCAATCTTTTGGAATTTTATAAAATTCAAAATCTGACTTTTTTATCTCGTTTTGCTTAATTTAGTTTAATTCGTCTTTTTCTGGCTGATATTTCCGTTTTGGTTTATTTGATTTTGTTTTACGTTATTTTGTTTCAGTTTATGTAAAATTTATTTTATTGCTTGTAGAATATTTTGTCTTTTTTTGCGTTTCTATTTTTATTCTATTGTATTTAACTCAAGGAATTATATCAGTAAAAGATTTCCACTTTAAAGTAACTTTTATTGGTATTTTTGTTACAGTTGCAACATTTCTTGCTGGTTTGTCTGATGATTCATCCAAATAGTTGAAGCAAAACATTAGCAAATTTATGGTTGATGTTCACACATGCTTGCACGCAAGGTTTTGCCGTAATTATTATAGTTTTTATATCTATTTATTTGCTTAAAACGTAGAAGAAAAAGGTTTCGCATTTAAAAGTAGTCAAAATTTATATTTATTGAATTTCCTTGCATTTTCGGTCCCAATCTTCCCTCATTTTTCCTACAACGACAGGTATTAATTGAAAAAAATCGCTCTATAGAAAAATAAAAATCGAAGTTCAAGGAACTTTCTGCTAAGTGCTGCCATATTTTTTAATTGCAGAAACTCGAAAGGGTTTTCCTGGGTTTCCATTCTCTTTTGTTTTCAGCAATTTTCAGCTAAATTTTTCACCTTTCTTTTGTTCTCAATTTCAGCAATTTCTACCTTTCTTTGGTTTGCTAAGGCAGAAAAGTGTTGTAGCTAATTGTGGCAGAAATTGCTGCATGAATTGCAACACCAACAACAACAACTAGAACCATAACAACAACAACAATAACAATAATAACAACAATTACTACTACTGCAAGTAGTTAGAGCAATAAATTCTGTGCTTGTTTTTGGTTTTCAAGCAAGTAGTGGAAAATTTATTTAAGTTTCAAAGTTTATAAAGTTGAATTCATTTCCAAATAAAATCTCTTAGATTTAAGTTACAAACTGTTTTTAACATAGTTTTCTTACTTTCCCACAAAATATCTTTCTCGCAAAATATATATAAACATTATTAGAATTCCATTTTATGAGGATTTCACTTGAAAAATACGAATATTTTCCATGAACATCATTAAAATATTTTTACTTATAGCCAGCGGAACCAAATTGTTCCGCTAAAGTTGGCAACCAAGTTAAAAATTCCACTTCTAATACACAACATCTGTGGAATTTACGTTACAGTTTGAGGAATTGGATTTTTCACGCCGAAGCTAGAATTCAAACTCTTCCTCTCACCTCTCCTTTCCTTACACACTTGAATTTCTCCGGATGAGCACAAATTCTCCCCTAGTCAAGTGGCGGAGACGGTGGCCACTTCACGTTCATAATTCTCTCACGGATTTTCAATTTTCTCCCACTTTGCGAAATTTCCACAAATTAACGTCAAAATTTACGGGGTGAAAATTATGCTAAGGTGGAAAAGGTAGAGCGTGAAATAACCTGAAGCAGACGGCTGAGAATGAAGAGAAGTTCAACGAGGGGCAACTCTACTCTGTGTTCATTTCAGCGTATATTAAGTTTAGCATTAAATTAGCCAGCCAGCTTAGATTGGCCAGAGAGAAGCCAGTTGCAGGAAGGCCTGGACGCCTCGAGGTGTTACTTTGTAATGAAAATAATGAGATTTTTAATGCAGAATAAAGCTACAAATAGAGGTGGTGAGTGTTGCTAAAGGTATTACAAATCTTGTCAATATATATTCATCGTCGTCATGAATTTCTAAGTCGAGGAAAGCGTCATGAGATGAATTTAGCTCACATGAAATTAACTTAAATAATAAAATAGATCAGACTACAGGGTCTGCTGATGAGCATCATATAGATTGACACACTCCAACTACTCGTCTCTGGGGTCGGCAGACTCACATCACACGTACACGTTGCATCAGGGTTGCACTTTAAATTAATCCTATCTAGTTACTCCACTTGCATTGGGTTTGCATTCAAGCCTGATAGACTAGAAATTAGGCTACCTTCCCCTTCTCAGACTTTTTATTTATTATTATTTATTAAAACATTTTCCTTTAAAACTTTTTGCTTAATAATGTTTTCCATCTTTTTCACCTTTTCAGTTTTTACTACTTTTCCTTTTCTATTTTATTTTTAACAAATTTTCGAAGCTACTTTTTTAGTCTCCACTCCGCTTGTAAAAACGGATTTTTTTTTATCATTACCGTTTTTCTCCTTTTTACACTTGGTTACATTATGAATCCTGCTACAGACTGCAGCCTTCCCCATGCTCACCGCTATGCCTGCCTACACTGCATTATTAATTTTCCGGTAGCCTTGTTTAAATATTTACTTTTTCCCACCACAAACGCCATATTTGCACTTCCGGCATTTTTTTCTCATACCCAGTTGGGAAATTAAAAGCAGTTTGGAAGCGCTTATAAAATACTTAACTGTTTAAGTATTTAATAAAGGTTTCTGACCTGTTACGGTATCCGTTTGATATGTCTGTTCACTGAAATCACGATCACGGGAGGATTAAAGCAGATATCGCGATAAAATTTGAGACAAATATTCTTTGTTGTATAGAAATATAATAACAATTGCCATAACAATTGACAATTCAATGTATTGCTGGATATCGTTTCAGTTTAAATTTCGTAGGCGTTTTTCGAGGTTTTTTGTGTGGTTGTTCATAAAACCTTTTATGAGATGTGGGGAAAAATCGTTTACAATAATTTTGAACATTTTGATATTTGAATTAAGCGTTTGTTCCACATTTATTTTTCATTTCTTAATACCTTTAAATAGGCGGTATTTTTGGGAGCAGATAAAGGTAACGCTATTAAATTTATCACCGGCTTTGCCGCCGAAATTATTATAGTTCTGAAAGTAGAGACGTTCCAGATAGCCTTTTTAATAGACTAGAAATACATTCCTCAGTTTTTGTCAAGGTTTAGCCAAATTTTAGGAATATTCTACTTTACCTTTGTATATGTAATTTAGTATTTCCCCCGATACATATGATATTTCCGAATATGGTATTCGAATCTAATTAGTCGCGTTAGTCGTGATGAAAGTGAAATAAATCGTATGACATGAATTTCTTACTGGGTTATTCTTTCAAATATGCATATTTATCAGATAATTATAATAATAATGTTTATAAAGACAACGATATCATCTACTTCGCTGTTGTAGTCACACCACAAAACAACAAATATTTATTGTATAATTTATTGTAATATTGATTTATGGTGTGTGCTTATAATGGTACTTTCAAACAGGTACAGTCCGCAAAAGCGGTGCCTAAATTGTCCTAACTACGTGAGTCCATTTGAACTTAAGATATTCGTACTTAAGTAATTCGTAGGTAGTCAGCCAGGTCATATTTGTATCTGCATTTACATTCGTGCAGATACAATTATGCAAGGATGTGAATACGTAGGGATATGCAAGGACAACCGACCGCAATGCAGTCATGTAATAAATGTGCTGCAAAATTTAAGACTCCCTCCACTTGCCTCGGTCCATTCATATAATTCTGAAATTATGCAATTCATACTTGTAATAAAGTTTCGTCTGAATTTGCATTCCTTTGTAAAATTGTGGAAAATATCTATTTATATTATCAAATTCGTTTAATTTAAACCAATTTTAAGATATATTTTATTTAAAAATTAAATTGTTTTTTAATATTAACCATTACAATGATTTTGATAGCATAGCGAAAGAGTCGCTTTCTTTCAACGATGGTTTTCTTATAAAAGGAAAAACCGGAAATTTCATCAAGAAAACTCACAGATTTTATTTCATTTGATGAGCTCTATTTCACTAACCATTTCGGAAGCTACGAAAACCAAATCTAAAACAAAAAACAGAAAAATAAACAAAGGTAAACATCAGAAAGTAACCAGAAAAGTCGACCCTCCAGATGTACAAACATGAAAGAATGTGGTTTTGATATCGTTGAGAATACGTGAAAATCTACACGTTTGTACTTTTAAGACAATCACGAAACACATGACGTGGTAATGAAGACGACAATGATGATAACAAGAGATGTGACGGTGATAGAAAAGAAATAATGATGAGGATTTGAGAAGGTGATGTTTGTATAAGATATAAAGATGTGACGATGATAGCGATAAGTTCATGATAGCTAAGTGAAGATGATCGAATGTAATGAGGATTGGGATGGGGTGTGAGAATGATGTGATTTGACGATGATGATGAAACTGATATTACAACAGATGGTGGTAGAGAAGGTGATAGTTAGTAATGATGGTGCTGATAAAGGATAATGGAAAGATGAAAGGTAACATAATAAGAAAGATTCTAAAAAGTGCAACAACATTGGAGGCGATGATGATGAAAAGTGTCTTGATTTGATGATAGTGAGGAAAATGAGGACGCCTAATATGATATGATGAAATGCTGATGTTGAAGGTTATGATAAGGAATATAATAACGATTAGTTGAGGATGGTGATTGACGAAAAGTGGATGATGTTTCAACTTGCATTGAGAGTAATGGCTCTGAAACCTGAAATTGCCTAATATGGATGACTTCACGTATCCTTATCGTAGTAATTACTTACCAACTGTGATGATTGTTAGAAAATGATCATTGTTAGAAAGTGACTTTTAGGGATTTTAGTGATTCAAAAAAGAAACACCATAATTAGGCCCATAAACGTTGTCATCTGATTATATTTTCATTGAATTGCATTTTAAGGATCAATAAATAAAACACTTTAAAGTTTTGGCAGCTACATTATAACTTTTCCTCATCTTACAATCTCTTTAAACCAAATTTAAATAGGTTATTATCATTTCCTCTGCAGCTGGTCTAAAATTTGGCTCAAACTAACTTATTTCTTGCCAACATCGACTGCTGTTCGGGCCAAAATATAATCGATAATTGCACTATTATTCCTTCCTTATTATTTTCTTAGCCTTATAAATTTTGCTGCAACTTTAAAAAACTCTGAAAAAACTTTTAATTAGCATACCTGGTAACTTGCTTCTCATGTACAATCCAGAGCAGAGTTGCCAACCCATCAGATTCTTCGAGCAAGCTAACCCAGTCACCCATCCATCACTGCACACTGAAGTCCTTCGCTCATCAAAGCTTTTGCCTGAGGCAAGAAAAAACAAAACAAACAGCAAAATAAAACTTTTGACCTGAACATCGGAAACGGAATCGAACGCGTGTACCTGCATTCACTCACTTCGAAGTGAGGTTCAAAATGGCGGTGAAAAGTGATTTACAACCCAACTAATCTGTTCCTCTTAAATCGGTTGCTCGATATGTATTGCGACATGTAAACCCAGGTATTGCTCTGTAGCTGTCGTTTCCTCAGTATCTTCTGGTATTTGCCAATAATTCTACTCAAAATGTCTTCGCACTTTTTACTGTGTTTTGCTTATGACGAAGATTTACAACGACACAAAAAAAAACTAATTTAAAACGTTAACTTCTTTGTTAGGTCTCGTTTTTCTGAATTTATGTGTTTCTCTACATTCTGAGATTCTCCGAAATTGTTGTAGAAAGGAAAGTTCTAATGGAGACTCTTAAATTCCTAACAAACTAATCAAAATGTGCATTCAAATAAATCCGCATGCCTCGTTAATTCCTACGACAGCCACTTTGCATGGTAGCAACTGCAAAGTTGCCATCATCATTGCAGTTGTACGCTGATGATGATGGCATGTGTATGTCGTAGCATCCTTTCCATCTCATTGCATTCCAACAGAAGCGGGCGCGTGTGTGGGTGTATATTTACAACTCTCTTTTTACCCCATGTCCAGCGGAGTGGACAACGCATTTTGTTGCACAATCGCTCTAACACACACAAGGACAAAAAAATGCCTTGAATACATTATCTCAGCCGGCTGGTTACCTTCTGCTGTTCGTTGCATGGCGTCCAAAGGTCTCGCACAGCTCGTACCGTGAAAAAATTCTGTACTTCGTGCCATACAATCAAAGCTCTTCGCTTGTCCCCCCCCCCCCTCCCTCAACTATGCTGCCGGCCGTAGGGCGCAAAATAACGATAAACTTGTAGTTATTGCTGCTGCGTTCGAGACTACTGCTGCTGGTGTTTCTGTTACTGTTGCTGTTGCTGTTGCTGCTGCTGCTGCTGTTGCTGCTTCTGCTTTTGGCGCTTTTCTGTCTGCATTCAAGCGCCCCTCATAAACCTCCCCTCGCCCGCTTCTGCCCTCATCAACACTCCCCGATGTGTATTTGACTTTATTGCAGTGTTAACTGGTTACATGTTTTCTGTATGCCTGCTGTTTTTGCCTTTTATTGTTACTGTGTAATTTTTATTGTTCTCATTGTTGAAATATTTGTTGCTGTTGTAAGTACAACTGCAGCTACTGGCGTTGTTATCTGTTTATTTATTTATTCTCTCAGCATTGCATTTGTAGATTTAATGCTATGAAATTTTTTATTAATGCGAATACAATTTTACTATTCATAAATTTTTCTCTTATGGAAATTTAGTTCGTTTACATGAGTTACTTAAATTTCTTATATTAAATTTATCAAAAATTTTGTTTTAGTAAAGACTCGAACCAGCAGCAAAATTGAAAATTTTAAAAATGTCACGCTTAGCAGAAACACCAACCTAATTTAAAATCCATATTATCACGTGTGACGTGTTAGAATCGGTTCCCAAAACTTTAATAACTTCACTAACCATAGTAAAAAAACGTATTTTGAATACGTTTACCAAAGTAATTATCTCACAATTGAAATATCTTTAGAGTGAGCTTAAGAAATTTTGAATAATTTCATTAAACAATTTAAAACAAATGAAACTTCTTATATCTGCTTCGGTGTATGTTTGTCTACAATTCTGTCTCTTATTCTTGTATCTAAAACTTGCTACATATTTGTAGCTCCAGTTTACTTATTTGGTGTGTAATTGTATCTAATTGAGCTCACTTAATTCAGCTTCAACCTGCTTTAGATACTCTAACCAGCTTTTCACTCTAATTTAACAATCGCACTGTTTACGAAGTGTGACTTGGCTTCCTCAACCGCTTTCTTGCGTTGTAGAAAATTGTTTATAGCTTTAAAAAGCATGCAATACAAATTCCGTCACTATGTTGCATTCAACCAACTTTGTGTTTTATGGCCTCAAAGCAGCGAAGAACTTCTGTTTCTCGTTTTATTGCAATTAAAATCTTCCCTCTTTTAAATTTTATTACAGCTCACTGCAGTTTGATTGTAAGTTTATTTCAGCATCTTATGGAGGGGGAGGTGAGAAGGACAGGTATAACAAATTCCTGACGATGATGATGACGACGACGACGACAACGACGATGTTGAAAAAGTAGATGACGCATGTTGTACCTCTTCAGGGTTTTCTTTTTGTTATGCTTTTCTTTACTTTAGCAAAGTTTGCACATCGTTGAAAACTAAGGAAACTATTTGTGAAAAGGAAAAGAAAACCGGGTTTTTGTTCAGCTCTGGTTCTGGGAATTTTAATAGTTTTAATTATATAAAAGTTTAAAAGAAAGGTAGAACACAAAAACATTTTATATCTAAATTGCTTTCGTAAAATACTTGCAAATTTCTTCGCAAAACAACGTAGTAGTTTTTCTTATTAACAATATTATATAAAATCCATTGCAATCCCATTCAGTACTGTAACCGATATAATTTTTCTATTCCATTCTTTAAAAACTCAATTTTTCTCGAAAATCTCTCTAAACTAATCGGAATCATAGAGATTTTCGAATTTTTCAATACCGATTTCTCTACAACGTCATGAACTTCCACTGCCAACCAAAATTAGTCTCTATTTTGTCCTTGTCACCTATTATTCACGTATATTGAGCTTATCAAAAATAGTCTCTCTGCGAACAAATATCGTAAACAAGGTTTTATGCGCTCGCATGCCCGTAAATGTGACGGCTACAATCATGATGATGATGTTGGCTCATTTAAGTCGAAATCTTCTAGCCGCAACCACGCTCTTGAGCTGTCATTCACTCCGTGGTTGCTCTACATGACATCAATAAAGCTGCCAACATCTGTTATTCGAATAACACTAGTTATCTGTCCGTATTGTGCGGTGCAGACTTGAAATCTACAATGGATGCATTCTGCGCCGGCACTCCAACTCTATTATAGTAAACCTCATTATACACTGCAAAAATAAAAGAGAGTTGTTAAGCTTTTGAGTTTTTAAGGTAAAAATACTTGGCTACTTCCCAGAAGGAAACTTCGTATTCAGTTCTGAAAGGTGGTTATCATACCTTAGTTGAAATCATCACTATATTTTCAGTAAAAGTATCCTTTTACTCGAAAAATCTTCCTCTTTTTCACTCTTGAGTTTTGAACCCGTGACTCTGGCATCTGAGGCGAACAACAACCACTCAGACATTTCCTATTTTGCGTTCGTATCGATAATCTGTTTAGAAAATAAAAATCGAAACCTTACTTCTGCTTTTATTTAATTGCTGGATTGAAGCATGAAAATATCAGGCCTGCATCGTAATCACATTTCATGGCTACATTCATGTGTGAATTAAAGAGGACTGAACAAGAGGACTCTCTCTACCTCTCAATCTTTTTTCTCTATCTCTTCCGCTTTCTTTCTCCCTTTCTCTTTCTTTATCTTTCCTTCTCCCTCTACCTCGTATCTCTCTCCCTCTCTCTCTTCCTCACTCTCTTTCTTCTCTCCCTTCCTCACTCTCTATTTCTCGTCTCTCTCTCACTCTCTTTTTCGTTATCTCTCTCACTCTCCTTTGTTCTCTCTCACTCTCTTTTCTTCTCTCTCCCACTCTTTCTTTTATTCTCTCTCTCTCTTTCGTTCTCTCTCTCACTATCTCTTTCGTTCTCTCTCTCTCACTACCTCTTTCGTTCTCTCTCTCTCTCTCTCTCCCTCTCTCTTTCGTTCTCTCCCTCACTCTCCTCTCCCCTCTCTCGCTCTCCCTCTCTCCACCACTCTCTTCCTCTGTCCCTATCTTTTCTCTCTCTCTCTCTCTCTCTCTCTCTCTCTCTCTCTCTCTCTCTCTCTCTCTCTCTCTCTCTCTCTCTCTCTCTGTCCTTCACTTTCCATCTATTGTACGTGAATATTTTCTAGTTTCATCCTTTTTAATGATGGTAATCTGGTGTTATAGAGACCGTAGACCGAACTGCAACGCTTTTCAAAGAACCAAATTTATTCTGCTTTTTACACTTTGTCGTGGTAAATACTTGAGCTCTTCAACTGAGCTCGTTTCGATGTGAGTTCACTTGCTTGTTTGTTTAGAGTTACCTTTGGTGCTTTGTGAATTTAATTCGACTCCGCTGTTAAGTCAAGAGTGCATTAAACTTCCCTCCTGTAAACGCTGGCGAAGCCAACCAAAAAAAAGCGTTCTTTAATATTTACATTAGTTAATTAAATTATGTCCACCTCTTATCATGCATGTAAAGAGATGTAAAAGGTTAAAGAGGCCAGAAACAGTCTCTCTCGATCTCAGTTACCGCCTTCACTAAAATTGACCTTCTTGATCCAGATTATCATCGTTTTCTGACCAAAGGGCAGTCTCGATTTCAATTATCCATCATCTCGACTGAAAAGGCAGTCTTGATTTCAATTATCTTTTAGAATTCGAGGTGGTAAGGTTTTGTTGTATAATTAAAACGAATTTAACATTCCTGCCCTAAACTATCACAATAGGGACTAAAAATACAATAGGGAGAAAACAGAATAAATGTTCGCTCCTACCGCACACTTCTGTCCATGGGATTCGAAGTTAACATTGTGTCATGGTGTCAAAAATAATGGATGACTTATCCGAGTTAAAGGGTGACATTCAGTGGAGCTTCGCTGTTGTCTTGTCATGACAGCACCAAATAAATTGTAACAAAATATAACGAGGACACTGAAATGTCTGATAAATTAGCTTTCTATTATATTTTTAGCCATATGGACGACATCTGTAATCCTGAGTGGCATGATGTTGTTGAAGCCTTCCTCATATTGTTTACTTATAATAGTTGACACGCGAAATAATCTGTGTTATGGGTTTCAGTAGACCAAATATTAGGGTGTTATAAATATTAGGGTCTCTGTATATCATATATTTTGGCTTCGTTGATACCTTTGAATCGTACATAGATTTCATAGATCTATGTGCGGTTAATAGGTGTCTTATAACTGTATACTGGGAGTTCATAGAATTTTGTGGACACTGAGGATTTATGGGTTCTCTGTGTACCATGTACTAGACTAGGATTTTATAGATCTTTGGGGACATTTTGTATGGTTTTATATGTTTTTAAGAATCATATATACCGAAAGAAAAGTTTAATAGGGAATCGGACACATTTTTTCTCCTTGTTTTCTTAAAAATACCCTAAAATACCTTCTTTCTTATTAATCTCATCTTATCACTCTTAAAAATTTCGTTTTTCCTTCTCACGGTAGCGTGATAAAGTGTTTGAAAGAAACTTTTCCTATTTTTTCCTCCAGCTTTTGTTCAGCAAATAATTTGCGTTCTAATTATTTTTTACAGGAAATATTTATTGTGTTTTAAGTTTTTTTAACTATTCTGCATTTACTACTCCTTCTTTTCACTTTGCTTTCTAGATGTTTTGTTGACGTAAATTTTCCTCTTTGTCTCTCGTGGTCTAATTTACGTTTTTAATGCGATTTTCTTTAGTTTTGTTTTTATAATCTTTCTTCCTTAATTTGTTTATACCCTACGTGGCAGGAGAAGACTGCAGGTGGCAGAATGAATGGAACTTGTGCTATGAAAAAACATCTTACGGAACTAAATTTCTCCGTTTTCATTTAAACATTACTTATGAAATTAATTTTTTTTTTATTAATTCTTCTTTTTGAAATAATGTAACTGTAGAGTAATTTGATTTCGGTGTAACCGATTGCGATTCTTCTATTTTCACTTTTTCTCTTAATTCTTTTATTTTTTTAAATGGTTAATTACAGCTTTTTGCACTCGCTAGGCTTCACTAACAATGCGTACTTGTTCGTTGCTCTCACTTCCACTGAACCCACAGTCTCTCGCTCTCTGCATCACTTGCAGAGTTGTTGCTCCGCTCCCATTTCACTCATTACAGTTTGCAAACTCTTCCGTAGAATGCATTTTCCATGATTTCCAAATAAAAAATTAAATCTCGACGAAAGAGCTTAAAAATATGCAACCAACGAAAAAAACCGCGTTTAATGATGATAAATAAGGGTGGGGGGGGTTGTGTTGTGTAGGAGGGGCAGATGATGTCTCAGAGGGGAGGAGGTTGTAGAGGAAAAGTGGGATAAAACAGCGACATTGCAGAGCGGAGAGAAAAATAGAAAAGGAGACAAATAGAAAAAAATTAAAAAATGAGTTGAATATAAATCTCTGTTCAGTGCGAAAAGCTAGCAGCAGCAACGACAACTGCAAAACTTGAATAGATGTTCCGGTCCCGAATAGTAGCTGGTGCTCGTTTTGCACTTGGTACACCTCGGTACATGTAGCTGTTGTTGTTGTTGTTGATATTGTTTCTGCAATTTTAATTAGGATTTACATTTCAATTTGACAACAACAATTGCCAGTATAGCCATTGTTGTTGGAATCGTTCTTGCTGCATTCACTCAAAAGCGAAAGATGCAAAAAATGTCCTTGAGGCGCAGGATAAAGGATTTGCTGCTTGTCGCTCAAAGCATAGAATATCAATTGCTGTTGAAACGGATTTTTGCTCACGATTTCAAGACAACCGGAGTTGGTTGATGGGCTTGGTTTCAAAAACAGTGAGATTAAAAAAGAAATGATTTCAGGATACACGTGACTACGTGTGGATTGATAAGTGTGTTGAAGCACAAGTTAAATTAGTTGGACTTCTGCTAGAAGTTGTCTCTGCTTAATTTATAATATTCTGCCAAAAAAATAAATAAAAAGAAAATAAAAAAAAATAATTAAAAAAAAATAAAAAAAATTATTTTAAAAAAATAAAAAAATTTGAAAAAATAAAAAAATGAAGAAAGTAAAAAAGTAAATAAAACAATCCCTACCTTTCCCTCCCTCTATCTCTCGTCCTCACAGTCGCTCGTGATATCTGCACAAAAAGCTGTACAAAAAAGCTTATTAGCAGCTGAATTCTGATAAAAAAATTTTCAACACCTTGTCACTCGTATTTCTATTGGAAAACGACTAACTTTGGAGTCGAATTCGAGACGAGACAAGCGGTATCCGGATATCGATTATCGTCTTGAATTCGATACGAAATCGAGATTATAGTCCTTCCTTCTCATTATGGTGGAAATTCTGCCTTTACACGCAAGTTAAACTCCATATTTTCATTACAAACGCGTTGGGTTGAAAACCTTTTTAACTTTTTCATTCCTTTCTATAGAAAGTCTTAGAAAAGGATACAGAAACACAGACTGCAATGAGTGTTTATTTTAATTGTTCTAACGTTAAAAATAGTTCTTCGCTTAAATGAAATATAATTTAATGATTCTCAGTCCATATCTCTTAATATTTTCTTTTCATAAACTTTTATTAAATCTGGTTGGGGCAAATTTAATCCTTGTACGACGCAGATATGCTCATCCTGCCACACCTAAATGCAGTTAACTAACGTTATTGCCGGTTGCCTCTCCTCTCTTAACGCTCGTAACAGTGAATACTTTCAGTTCTCGCTCAATTTAACTCATCATCATCGGGGCGGTGGCGGTTTCATGAGATTTTCGATCGTTTCTTTCAGTAATACAGCCAAGTTAAAAAAAGGGTAGCCTACACCACAACACTACCGACCCTCATCTTCCTCCAACCCTGTTGATGAGAACGATTGCCGGTTCTCTTTGTCCAGCGAGGGTGGTACTTTTCCACGTCTTTACTTCCCCCCACAATCTGTCATCTTTTGACATAAAGTCCACGCTTTTTGCCTTTACACCTGTATTCGACTGACAATTGCTTCCGTTGACGCCTGCAGCAGGGTGTGGCACGGCGCCACACCCATCTAATACGCTCGCAATTTCAGTTTTTATACATAGCTGTCGGCTTGCTTTTGCTGTGGCTTTTCAAATGCGAGCTTCATTTTCATTGTAGAATGTTTTTTAAGTCGCGGTTTTTTTTTATTGTCAGTCATTTGAAATGATTATTTTTTACGGTGTAGCAGCCGGTCTTTTATTCTAAATTAAAAACGCAAAAAAAACGAACCCTGCAAAAAAGCGAGACAGAGTTAAACAGAATTAAAAACTCATCCAGTTTTTTTTTGCAATAAAAAAGGAAGGAATTTGTTTTCATTTCTGCAGCACGAAACAGGCGAAAATTGTGGTGCCCCCTGATGACTCCCAGCGCAGTTGCTTTTAAAATAAATTCAGCTGGAGGATAAACGTGCTTTTTTTAGCATTTCCGTTTCATTACAGCGTTGCTGTTGTGGTTGTTGTTGCTCTTGACTTAACTTTTTATTTTTAGATCTTTATTATTAACTCGTTCCCTTTGTAGTTTATTCTCAGAATCGTACGTTACGAGTATTTCATGGATGAATCGTAATCGTCGCTTGGCTGAGTTACAGAGAGGCTTAAATTTGGGATTTAAGTTCGGGGCAGACATGATTTAATATTGGGCAGCGCCAGCAGCACTTAGAATGTTTTTCAAAAAGACTTAAGAAAATCAATAGTTTACGATTTATAAAGATTTTTTCTTCCATAAACGCAACCTTGACCCTCAATAAAATTCAGAATATCATATATTTAAGAAACAATTTTTGGACCGCTGCCAGCTGGTGGTTTCGCGGCCCTTTTATTATTCGCTCCAGGATATGCAGCATTTTTTTATATTCTCAATACTCACAGTCATTTCGTTTATTATATTTTTATTCCCTTTTAAACTCTCAATGCATTCGAAAATAAAGCATTTAATGAAATAACTTTTTAAATCCTTTTTCATCGTGTAAAGAAAATCAGAGTTATTGTATCCACTTTAAATTCAATTCAGTTTTTTATTAATTCTTCTTTCTCTACCGATTTTAGGCTCTTGCAAAATTCCAAACATCACAAAAAGTCACCACCAAGACTGGCATCGAGCAGGAGGAGACGCTACTAAACGAATCTGCAGCGATTGAGTCGTCGTTGAATTTGCAAATTCTTGAATTGGAAAACGAAATCAAACAATTACGACATGAGCTGGAACGCGTTCGCAATGAACGCGATCGCATGCTGCAAGAAAACGCGGATTTCGGACGCGATAAATCCGACAATGAAGCGGAGAAGATGCGTCTCAAAGCTGAGCTGAAAGATTTGAAATTCCGTGAGACACGAATGCTCACCGAATATTCAGAACTTGAAGAGGAAAACATATCGCTGCAGAAACAAGTCTCAGGCCTACGAAGCTCACAGGTGAGAATGAAATAGATTTCATGCTCTCGAGAGAGTAGAAATTATATTTTTTACTCTGATTTCATAATGAATTTTTTCCCTAGGTTGAATTTGAGGGTGCCAAACATGAGATTCGTCGCCTTACCGAAGAAGTGGAGCTGCTCAATTCCCAAGTTGAAGAGCAGGCCAACTTGAAGAAGATCGCCGAGAAACAAATGGAGGAAGCGCTCGAAGCTCTGCAGGTAGATGATGGTATTTCGGGGGGAAATAAAATCAAATAATATTTAATTTTATCCCTCCTCCCCCAACCTTTGTTCAGGGTGAACGTGAGGCTAAATACGCTCTAAAAAAAGAACTCGATGGTCATCTCAATCGCGAATCGATGTATCACATCAGCAACTTGGCTTACAGCATTCGCAATCTGGATGACAATGCCAGCACCAACAGCGATGGTGAAGAAGAGAATCTCGCTCTCAAGCGACTCGAGGCTGATTTGACGACCGAACTGAAATCACCCGACGGCACCAAATGTGATCTCTTCTCCGAAATACATCTGAACGAATTGAAGAAACTCGAGAAACAACTGGAACTCATGGATAATGAAAAGACTCATCTCACCGCGAACCTGCGTGAGGCACAAGGCAACCTCGACAAGTCACAGAATGAATTGCAAAACTTTATGGCTCGTGTGGCTCTACTGGCAGCTCATGTAGATGCCCTCGTTCAGCTGAAGAAGCAAATCGATGCTAAGTCGTCCGATGATCCTAAAGCGGTGGAGCCGCTTAAAAACCAAGCCGACGAAGAGAAACTAAAACAACAGCTAAAAGACGCTTTGATCCAATACGCCAACTGGTTCACACTCTCCTCCAAGGAGATCGATGGTCTCAAGAGTGATTTGAACGAACTGCAAAAAGGACTCAACTACACGGATGCAATGACTACGCTGCGCAATGAAATCACCAACCTGAAAAATAAGCTTCTCTCCACAGAGCAAAAGTCACTCGATCTACAAAGCGATGTGAAGACTCTGACAAGCATTTCGCAGAATGCTGGTCAAAGCTTAGGTGTGGCTCGCTCCACTCTTGTTGCTCTGAGCGATGATTTGGCTCAACTCTACCATCTGGTGTGCACGGTGAACGGTGATGTACCGACGCGAGTGTTGCTCGATCACAAGAGTGATGACATGAGGTGAGTAGGATGAAAGTAGAATGAAGAATATAATTACTGAATTCTTATTATTCTTCACCTCGCAGCTTTGAAAACGATTCGCTCAGCGCTATTCAGTCTCAATTCAAGTCGGACATCTTCACTTCGCGTTCACAAATACTCGAGGATTTGCAAGGATTGGCCGACTCTGTAGAGATCAAGAAGTACGTGGACACCGTAAGCGATCAAATCAAACATCTTAAGACCGCTGTGGAGCACACGATCGAGTTAAATAAGCATAAAATGCGTGGTGAAGTTAGCGAAGGTTTGCCTAAAATGAAATTTTGTACTTTTCCGTAACTAAAAACTAAAAATTCATCACTCCACAGATAAATACAATCGTGAAGAAGTCGAGGAGCTACAAGAGCAAATCATTAAGCTTAAGAGTTTGCTCTCGACCAAACGTGAGCAAATCGCTACACTTCGCACGGTGCTGAAATCGAACAAGCAGACCGCCGAAGTGGCGCTCACTAATTTGAAGTCCAAATACGAGAATGAAAAGACAGTCGTGAGTGAGACCATGTCCAAGTTGCGGAACGAATTGAAGATCCTCAAGGAAGATGCAGCCACCTTCTCAAGTATGTTTGAAATATATTTCTTCTTAATCCCCGCAAAAATATTATAAATATGAAATATTTTTTCTTTACTTTCTCTGTCTTCCTCACTCTTTTCTCTCTCTTACACACACTTCAGGTTTGCGCGCCATGTTCGCCGCACGCTGTGAGGAGTACGTAACACAAGTGGATGATCTTAATCGCCAACTGGAGGCCGCCGAGGAGGAGAAGAAGACACTGAATCAACTACTAAGACTGGCTGTGCAGCAGAAACTGGCGCTCACACAACGTTTAGAGGAGATTGAAGTGGATCGGTGGGTTAACTTACATCGCTAGACTAACGTCCAATGTTGTATCCTTCAAGAATACCGTACACTTGAACCAACAATTGCATCCGTATTTTTGAGTTCTGCATATTCAGTGTGGCGGAGAAATTTAATCATTATAACAACCTCAAACTTCTTGCGAGTTCCTTTCAATTCTTTTATGCATTTGGTGGAGTTTCTATCTTCTTCAGTTTACTTACATTATGATTTAGTGAATTTTAATCAGCTCCAAAATTTCTCTTTCATATTCTTCTGTCTCCTTCTCCTCCCACATCAGCAACCAACATCATCACTGCACGCATATTAATTTTGTTTTATTGTCTTCACGTTGACTTGTCCCTTTAATCCAGCATTTTAATTGGTAAGAAAACTAAATCAAGCTTGTTTCTGTTATGATTTCGTTCGCCTTATCTAGTATGCTGTTGTGAATAAGCTTTTCGTTATTAATTTCGATGGTTGTTTCTATTATATTATACAATAGTTTATTTTTCAATGCTATGTTGTATTTTGCTTTGTATTTTGCTTAATTTTTTCAGTGAGAAATATGCAATTTAATAATTTATTGAGATGGATTTTTAATATTTTAGCTTTCTGTTTTTTAACTTCCTGTTTTTAATAACATTTTCAAACACTGTTTAGTTTAGAAAGTCTTTAGTTTAGACGCTTTTAAAACGAAAAGCGATTGCATCCTATTTTCAACCCATTCGTGGTCAACGACAGAAAGTAAATAAAAATTTGCTACCGTTGGTAACTGGTGCCGCTACTACAGCTCATAACTAACTAATTGCCTAAAATAAAAAGTTTTAATTTTATATTTTTCTAAAAATTTATATTTTATTTTAAATTCCTAAAATTAATAAAATTCAATTTTTTACCTATTTTCAAATTGTAAATATCGTCATCATACAGCGAAATGCGTTATGTGCGTCGCTCGATGCCACCACAACGTGGAACCAGTGGCAAATCTTCGTTCTCAACACGTAACTCTGCACGCAACTCAACGGGAGCAACCAACCAAAATCCCTTCTAACATAAAATGAGCGTGCGGCGTAAACTTTTAGCTTTAGTTTATACTTTACTTAAGTTGTAAGGAGCATAATGCGAGTATTTAAAGTATTCTGCAATTTTGCGATATATTTATGTTATTATTATAACAAGAAAAACAACAATTTCTGCTTTATTATAATTATAATTGTTATTGAAATTTTGGATATATTTAATAGAAAGAGTATTTTTAAGCGTATTGATTTTAAAATTTTCTAAACAATTCACCTCACTTTAGTGGTTCTTGCCGTGGTGATTTACTCACCCTGTGGTGAGTAGGGTGAAAGACTGGTGAATTTTAGGTCGAATGCGCTTGAAATGTATTATTTAAAATTATTACTATTATTATTATAATTATAGCCACAAATTATACAACACTAAACGGTACTAATTAATTGTTAT
Source organism: Sicus ferrugineus (assembly GCA_922984085.1). Lineage (NCBI taxonomy): Eukaryota > Metazoa > Arthropoda > Insecta > Diptera > Conopidae > Sicus > Sicus ferrugineus. Next base: position 58,944,188 of record OV277349.1, read on the forward strand.
ACACATATAACGGCTTGTTACTTAAACGTCCAATTTTGCAATAAAGTAATTATTTAATATAATTTTCATCACATTAGAAAATAAAAGTATTAAAATACTTGTTTCGGCGTTAATTTGAAAGAAAGGTAATCGCAAAAATTAAATTTATGCATTTAATATTTATTTATTTTTTTTGTAATAATAAATTTATATAGAAAATTTAATATCTGTTAAAATTTGTTTAATAAAATTATGTAATTTCTTTCCAACAAAAAACGCTGTACGCAAAGACAAAAGAAAATTTCAAAAAAGTTGAACTAGAAAACTGTTTTAATTTTCCCTTTAAAGAACTGAAAAAAGTATTTAATTTCTAAAAAAAAATTGTTTATAAAAATTTACAAATAAGGAAACCATATTTCCAAAAAGACGGCAAAGATTTGAAGAAAATAACTGTGGCAACTTTGAAAAATCCGCCACGAAATTAGTCAAGTAATTTGGAGAAAAATACAATTTTACAACAAAGTAGCGAACACTCAAGGCATCTGCTGAGTCTAAAAGACCGCAAAGCAGCGCCACCAGTTGAGAAGCAAAGAAAAAACTAGTAATTACATTAAATGAGTATTTAAATTAACAAGAAAAGGCAACTAACTAGTGAATACGTATTTTTTAATTTATTATTAACATTTTTAGTTCGGAGGTGTGTAGTATTTCCATGTTTGCTATTAAGATGTGGCATCAATATGGTTACAAATCGAAAAAGATTCGGTTCAAGAATTTTTGTTTACACCTAGTTTTCTAATATTCTAAAATTTCTCCTGCCACATCTTAAAGCTTCTTATTATAGCTTTATTTATTAGTAAAACTTATATGAATTATTTAAATAATGTAATATTGAAAACACTATAATGTAAACATGTTCAGATTGTATTAATATCGTACTACGCAATGTATTTAAATATTGAAAGAAAAAAACAAATAAAACGTCCATTATATAAAGCTAAACTTAATTTTTAGTTTTTGTATTTTATTTTATTTATTGTTTCGCAATTTTACAATTTTTATAAATTATTTTTAATTTTTTGTATGAAAAATCGTTAGCGCGATTAGTCGTAATTTAATATTTTATTTTCGTAAAAAAGAAAATGCGAAGATCAATTACTTGCCCGACGAATTCAAACCGCAATTAACTGCATTTCGATTTGTATTCGTCTGGAAAATTGTTGAACAAAGAGTCGCTGAGGCAATTAGTGCGATTTACACAACAAATTTGAAAATCATAAGTAATCTGCGATAGAATATACTATCCACATGTATCATCTCAACGTTGAAATCATCTCTTCTGTGAAATTTTACTAAATAATCAGTGAAATTTTACTTTTTGCATAGAGGATGATTGAGAAAGAAATCAGTAGATAGAATTCATAATGGTGAAGTCGCCTGCGCATTGAATGCTTTGTTTCTATATTATTTTTGTTTTTTAAATAAATCATTATTTAATTAGTTGAAGGGTTAATTATAAATAGCAAATGAAATATAAATTAGAGTAGTGTATTCCACAAAAAAATAGAATATCACACAGTAGAAAAAAATGAGAATATCTTCAGCTTAATCGAAATTAAATTGCAGTTTTTAGACATAGAAAATTCTGAATAAAACAGATTTAATAAATACAAATCAATTGCTAAATCGGAATTTAAAAAAGTCATTAAAAGCGGAAAATCTATACTTTCCTTTTTCCTTTATTTTCTGTTAATTTAAAACATATTTTGTATTTAATGTGCCATTATTTCAAAACTTTTAGTGTCCTTTAAAGATAAATAGAGGACATTTCATTTAAGTAAACTAAAAAATCCGTCTAAAATGTTTTAAACTAAATAATGTCAACCTGAAATTAAGAACGAGAGTTCTAAAAATATACATTAAACTACCGAGCCATAAAATTTAATTTATTAACAACAGACTAAATGACAAACACAAATACATACTACACATACAGTTACAAACTAATTTACACTTATACAAAAGACAACAACTAACACTTGCATTCATTAAATTTATACGACTTCCTAGAGATAACAAAAATGAAGGAATGAAGAGCAAACTTTAAACTAAAATTAAATCTTGCAATATTTATGGTAATGAAATAAATATTGCAGTAATACGTACCGTTATCTACAACATTTGTAGTGTTAAAAAATATTGTAAATACAAAAGTTAAAACTTATCTACGGAAAATAAAATAGAAAACTAAATTACAGCAAATTATTAACTAAAAAAATGAACTAAATTATACAAGAATTCATTAATAATTATAAAAGCATAGAAAAATGAGTTTATTGTAATTTTCACCGTCCCTTTTTGACGATTACATACAAAAACTTTATCCAAATCGGACAAAATAAAAGCAACATACAACGTAAAACTACAAAATGTCCTTTTTGAAAATTTATCATTATGTATTATGTATGCACGTATATGTATGTATGTCTAATTGATACACTACCACTACAACAGCAACAACAAAAGCAAGGATCAAGTTTTCCTTTCTTGATTATTATTATGAATATCTTATAAACGTCTTCAGTTGCATATTTTTGTGCAATAACTTTGTTGTTGCTCTAGAGACACATTGCACTAAATGTTAATAATTATGAAAACAACAAACGAACGCAAAATAAACCATATTATGTAGAAAAAGTTGCAAACTTTGAAGCCAAACATGAACAAAGTAATGAAATAAGAGATTTACTTATTGAAAGTTGCATGTTTAGTGTTTAGTGTAAAGCAAGACAAAAATATTGATAAAAACGTAGAATATAAAAAACAAAACAACAAAAATTTCAGAAAAACAAATGCGAAAATATTTTCAAAATGTCAAATTATTGTAATACAAATAACGATATTGATAGCAATTCTAGATTACAGTTACCATCATCTAAATTTATTTACTTATCAATATCTGCTGGTATTTGGGAAAATAAATGTGGAATGAGAACAAAATAAATAAAAATCACTGAGAAAAACCTTATTAAGTAATTATTATTCAATTAGATTGCTATAAGCTAACTATAATAAAGATAAATGAAATGAAATTACAGTAAAGCCCAACAGAATAGCAGGGAATTTATATTTCCTTACATGAAAATAAATTTTAACCTATATTTTTCTTCACACACTATTTTCTACACTTTTAATACTACACATTTTTTAATACATTTTTTTTCAACAGTTTTTTCAGACTCTTCCGATTTCTCTAAATAACCGATAACCGCTCTACACGGGCCACTAGCGGTGAGTCCGTATGATACTCCAGATTCTTGACTACAAAGTCGCAAGCGTTGTTGGTAAAACATTTTAATGTTGAGATGGAAAATTGTTGGAAGGGATAATTGTAATAGTTGAAATATTGACCATTGACGGCGATAACAACAGACTTGTCGCCGAAACCGAAAGCGATTTTAAAGAGTCTGCCACATGTGAACGGGAACTCGCCATCGGTTTCCTCATCATCACGGCAAAAGCTGAAATATTGAAAGGGCTTGGAAGACGAGACAATAATAGCCTTAAGAAATACCTGTTGTCCTCACGTTGATAGGAACGATAGACGGTAACACGTTCAAAGCTCACCCGGAACTTAAGCACCACGCGACCCGTATCGTTGCACTGGAAGCAGATCGAGAACTCGGCATTAGCTGGTCCTTTAGCAATACACTCCATAGCGACAACAGTGCCTGGAAATGTTTGAATTATATAAGGACCACTAGAAGTAAAAACTGCAGTTGCCAGTTGCCAACTGCTTTTCCCACCACAAAAATTTAATTTTCCCTAAAGAGGGGATAAGGATTCATTATGCTTGAAATTTCCACCATAACTTATATTTCGTATAAGATTTTCTAATAATACCACGTAATTACCACGTAATACCTGCCATCCTGGGTGGCAAACTGACCTGGAATGGTCATGTTGAGAACAAAATGCAAGACGAAAGTATTTAGAGGCGATGTACGGACACAAAAGTATCATGAATCTTGTCTATAATGAGATTAGAGATACGGAGATGCCGATGAAAGGCATGAGCACAGTAAGGGTGATCGAGAAGTGGCTCTCTTTGCAGATAGATTATGAATGGAGAACATGATAGAACCGTCTTACACTCCGTGTAACGTGAATGTGATAGAACGGTCTTACGCTGAAACAAACCCGAACGAAATTATTTGCCAAGAAATAAATCGTTAAGAATAAAAAGAGTCGAAAGCCGGATCGTTAAGAGTCAAAAGCCGGATGCCATTATAACACCTTAAAACGTGGGACAATCCAATAACTGGTTATGTGCTTTGTAAACAGGACATGGCGGCTTCAGTACTCTTAACATTAACAAAATGGAACATTTTGAGGATTGCATACAAGTGTAAGCTTTGTCTGCAGAAAGCTGACATAGCCTTTCAGTTTATTTGCCAGCATTCATAAGCGAAGGTCTCATCTATCTTGGGACAAGTATTAAAAATTTATAGATAATTGTTGAGAAAAGCAGCTCCAGAAATGCGAAATATCTCTCAAAACAAACTACTAATGCAGGAAAGTTACCTGTTTCATATTTTCTGGGAGCGTCACTTAGAAATGCTATTTTCTCCGTGCTGATCAAAGTTTTGGGAAACACCAACGGAAACAACATCCGATGATGGAATTGAGTAACTTTCTCAAAATCTCCATTAAGTAGCACATATCCAATATCTTTGGGACAATTGAGATAGTCGAAGGATCCATATAAATGTTTGTTGACGTATATTTCGAAACATTTCTGAAGCACAGCTATGCGAAAACTAAATATTTGTCCTGTTTAAGGTAAGCGTTTAAAATTACAATTAACTATTCGAGGGGAAACTTTTCGAAATATACAAGATGTCCTGTCATACCAGGTTCTAAAGGATTGGTGGGACAATCGTTTCTCCAGTTCTTCGAGATCTCTTCCTGTTGTAATCCTTCTCCCGGTCGAAATATACAGCGTATAAATTGATTCTCACAAAAGTTAGCTTCGATTTTTAGGAAAATTGCTTCGCTCTCATTCTTCGTATTAATGTTATTAGTTAAATCTAGACAAATTCTGTAATACAATAAACAATCTTTATTCTTCTACAAATCTAACTTCTAGGCATATTCGTACTTATAAGGATGCTGCCTCAGTTTACCGCTAACTATCACCACATGACCGAATGGTACATCGGAGAAAACTTTTCCTTTCCAGACGTTCATTTCTACTGTTGTGCACTCGATGAACGCTATAGAAGACTGAACTGAAATTTAACTTCGTTCCTTCTTAACTTCATTCATCCATCCATCCTTTCATACTACAATATTATGTTTGTTCGAAAAAGGAAAGAAACTTTTCATCATGTTGTTGTTGTTGTGTATAATATAATTATGTACAATTTTGTTTATATAAAATAAGCAAAAAAACAATTCAAACTGTTATTTATAACAGGCTAATTGGGTTGCCGTTTTGAGTGTTTCTAACCTTTTTCCCAGTGGGTGGATATGCTTTTGTTGTTGTTGTTATTGCATTGCGTGTCTTCAAAGAGTCAAAAATTGATTCCCTGTCAGAAGTTTTGAAATTTCCTCGTGGGATACACGGATTGCATGTCGAATAATTGTTATAGCTGTCACAGTTCTGCTCCCACTTTTATTTAAAGAGCTACTTCTTCACGGAGTTGCCAGTTCAAGGTTTTAATAATTTAAAATATTCCACATTAAAACAAGAAATTTTGCTTCTTTTAGTTAATTTCCATTTTAGTTAATTTCCACAATTTTAGTTGATTTCCAAGATAAGAACATATTCATTAAAATAATATTGCCAGAAGATCCAGCCAACAGTTTTTATCTATTTTTTTTATTACTGTAAGATAAAATAAATGTGGCATTCCTGCTACTGTTAAAATTTTGTTGCCTGAAGTTTGTGAGGTGGAGGCGCAATCCAAGGCACCTGCATATTTCGCTATATAATTTTTAGCACAACTATAGTACAACAACAACAGAAAAGAAGCTAAAATACAAAATTCATGCATAAACTTTTTCACATAGAGCAGGTAATAAAATAATCTGTACTTTTAATGCAGTGCCACGCACCTAATAAACTGTTTTCAGTAGTTAAAATTTACTATTGAACGCTACTAATTTTGCGCCTTGAGCAAATTTTGCTTCTTATTTATTACTTATTAGATTCCCTAGAAATGAAGGAAATATAAATATTATATTCCAAAATAGTTGTATTTATTTGGTCAAACTTAGTTAATGAAGGTAATGCGCACGATCGGGATTTAAATTTATATTCGTAACTCTCGACGGAATGAGTTTTTGTCTCCATGCAAAGAATGTGAAATATGTATTACATATTCTTTGCTCCATCGCAATTATATTCTCCACCAAAAAAGTCTGTCCGTTCTCGACTGTCGACTTCGAGGCAAAAAGCCTGTCGCAGTCGCAACTATTATCTCGGCTGGCAAATTCTTGTCGCGATCTCGATTATCGCCCCGACAAGAAGGATTTTCTCGATCTCTATTCCATTTTTATATGCTTTTTATGATGTATAACATGTTGTCACACGATACATGTATTTTAGTTTAAAAGTTACATTATAGTCTCATGTTTTCTTTACTTACTATTGTATGGGTAACTTAGTTAATTTCTAAGCACACAATCTGATAAAATGTTTGCGTTATCAAAGCTGTTCATGGATACAAAACTGTACAAAATAGTCTCGAGAATAGGGTTTCAAAAACAAAATTTTTCTAAAGATCTTGGCTGAGTACAAGTAGATGTTCCATTCTTAATTCATTTTGCGAACAGCCTCATGTTTAGTATGAACCCTAGATGTGGTTGCAGAACCATTTTGTTTAAACGTATTATTAAAAAATATTGCAATTCATTTATATAGATAAAGTAAGAAATTTGGACCTATTTTCATCTAAAAATTTATGAAAATATAAATTGCACAAAAAAGGAAACGGATTATGAGAACATTGTATCAAGGTTGGTTATGGTAAAAACACCTTTTTTTTATATAAACAATACAACGAGACTGACAAAACATTTACTTTCAAACTCAGTTTCATAAAACTATTTTTATAACATTTTTCAATTTAAAACCCGGTGTTTCAGGCATACATACAACACTTCGGTGGGCGATAAATTCGTTTAGGTTTTCTCAAGTTGAATTAGAGCAACGTTATCTATCACTTAATGCCCGGCGAAAACCCAAAGATTGCAAAGTACGTGGAACTTATTTTAGGCATAATTTTATGTAAGAAAACCTGAATATATTTCAACATTTTTATCTTTTATGGAGCTGTAATATAATATAGTATCTTAGTTATATTTTAGGTTAGGTTACAGTCGAAGTTGCTACAATTACTATAATATGTAACGCTATAATGTCGAAAATTAATTATATTATTCTACTTTATTAGGTATTATTTTACGTATTTTTACTTTAATTTATATTGCTTTTGTTTTATTTTATGTTATTTTCTTTTAGTTTGTTCTAACATTTCGTGAACGCTTTCTACGAATTTTTTTCTAAAATGTGCAAATGTTTTGCCTTTACTAAACCAATTTTTTTGTCGTTATCTGTTTGAATAATAATACAAAAATAATAATACATTTGACCTAATACATTTTTTGTGAATTTACTGTTTATGTATTTTTGCAAAGAGATCTTTTTTAGGAATATCTTACGATATAATAGATAAACATTATAGCACAAATATCATAACGTAAATACCGACGGTATTTGTGATTTTATCGCTATTTATTTATATTTTGCAAGCGATTGTAAAGCTTCCCTTCTTGATATAAACTTTTACTTTAACTTTATGATTATGTTTGAAAGCATTATCTTTAAAAAACCTTATAAAAAGGCATGAAAGCATTATCTTTCATTCCATAGCGAATTTTTCCATTGAAACGTATAAGTTCCAATCAAAGCATTATGGATAAACTACTACTATGGTTGTTTGGCTCTATACGGCAGTAATTCGTCCTATACGAACGTGCGAAGTGCTATTATGGTGGCCGGCTCTAAGTAGGATGAGTATCTTTGCACTGCTGGGGAAGGTACAGAGGACACGTCCATCGCAATCAGCGGCTACTTAATTGGCATCTATGGCAGGCACAGTTCGGCTCCTGAAGTTATAAGACTAAGCAAGTCATCGCTGTAGTCTCAGTAGAGCTACGGACATAGTGAAATCTTTAAAGGATCTAACTATCCCATCGGTGGTAGACTATACTATATCGTCGGGCTCATTCAAGCGTAGGTACTACACGCACATTCAATATCATGAGAAATCTGGAGGGATGGTGACCCAGGGAGGTGTGACAAGGTCGGGTGTGGGGTATACTCCAAGCAGCTGGGAACTAAACTGTCCCTTGGCCTATCTGAACACTGCAGTGTATAACAGGCTGTGATTTCTACTAATCGGGAAGCAACTAAGTGGCTACGTTAAAATGTACCTACCACGTTTGCGAATATCTACACCGATAGTCAGGCGGCGATTAAAGTAATGGAATCGGTCTATATTTGCTCGATTATAGCTCAGAAATGTCGCACAGCGCTTGATACACTAGGAAACTTTTTCAGTAGCCATGTGATATGGGTGCTTGGACACGCAGGAATATCAGCAATTACAAGGCTGATGAGCTTAAGAGGCTGGGTACGACAGATATTGTCCTCTCAAATTGGAGGGTATTCGCCTCACAACATGAAAATTCTTAATCAAGCTCATAAGTCTGGAAGAGACTAATTAGAGATGGGTCAATAATTATAAATGGAAAATTTTAAAGTCGTTGTGGCCCGCTTTAAATCTCAGCGATCAAGAGAGCTAATAAATCATCCAAGACATTCCATTTAAATCTCAAACGATCCAGAGAGCTAATAAATCATCCAAGTCATTCGATTTCTACAGTTGTAGCTGAAAAAAGCGGACTCTGATCATAGGTCATCACAAGCACCTAATTCTCCTCGATTTTGCCACGAAAGCGAAGAAAAGAGTATCAGACACTTCCTATGCAAATTTCCGGCACTGATAAATCAAAGATTGCAGACCTTAGGTCCCTACATCTTCCGGAATCTGACGGAACTTAAGGATGCTAAAGTTGCACATCCTCGTAGATTCGTGATAGAGTCGAAGTGGTTTTATATAGGCATTACGGCGAATAACGGGTCTACGAGGGACTTCCTAGTCCAGTGGCAACACAATGGGTCGTTTTGGGGCCTATGTGAGCCCCTCAAACTGGCTGCCACTTTAACCAAACCTAATCTATGTGTTCAAAGTATGATTATAGATAACACATAACCACTCAACCACATTATGGTAAATCTCCATAACAACTACTGCTGAATTTTAGAGCCTGTAAATAACTTAAGCCAAACGAACAAACTTTTGTGCAAATGTCGGCTGAACAGTTTAATTCACTTGGCTCAAGGAATTTGCGGCTCAAACTGAGGTACTCCCAAATGTGATTCTTGTCCGAAAACCGTTAAACAGCGCATTATCATTTGAATTTGAAAGAAATCACTAGGTTATCGAGTTTTCGCTTGGTGCTCAACAGCAAGAATGTTAAATTACTTTGTGTTTTTGGCCAACTAAGCATCTTATCAAGCGGTTATTATTAGCCACGCGTGTATCTGACAGCGTCATATCAAACAAGGTGCTGTTCATATTCACCTGCCGCGTATCAAATCGTTACTGAGTTGTTGAAAAATTCGGTTAAGTTTAAAATGTTCCGATCGAGTTATCAGTCAGTGGGTGCAAGTGGCTGAAAAGTTAAAATTTAATATGCTGTATGGAAAAGTCGTACCATATTGCAGAACAAATCGGAGCAGGCGGGCAGGTAGCTGGTACAGACGACGTCGCTGCCGGAGTGTTCTGGCCGTTGTTGGTATTACTTTTGTAGTCATTGCCACTGCTATTGTTCCCATTCTATTGGCAACCGACGGAGTGTTATCACTCCATTGTGTGTGCGTGTCTCTCTCTTCTACCAACGGAGTTCTGCCCTCACTTTCACACTCACCTGCCGCGGACGCCGTATTGACAGTTTCAGAATTTCGTTGAATCGTGCCGCTGTTATTGAAAACAGCAGTCAACCGAAGTAGGGCCTCGCGTAGCGCTAAGAAAAGTTCGTCATGTTTCAATTTATTTCAATGTCGTTATCAGAAAACACATTTGTTTGTACTTCACAGATACTTATTTAGACGCGTATAACTAATGGTGTTGGTAAAGACTTTATGGTAACAAATGATTCGTGAAGCTCTATTAGTTCTACATGTGATGGGCGTACGAAGGATTCTTTCCAGGGTGCAGAATAATGCGTTATTATTTTTCAATCAATATTTTTGATATCTTCTGTTAAGGATAAATATAATTTATGAAACAGTTAGACTTGTCGGGAGGGCAGTTGCCCCTACAACCCCCCCGTATGCCCATTCCACGAGCCGTCGAAATACTAACTTTCGGGAGGAGGGAATCCAAATGAATTTGGGCAAATGTCTCGTTTGTGAAGGACATTATAATATATTACAATATATCTGGAATAAAGTTAAATAAAATTAAGTTCAATGAAATAAAATAAAAACTTCCTTTCTATCTTCCTCCCTACCTTCTGCTGTCACCACATATCTGAACGATCACGAACGAACCCCGCTCATTTTTGGAACCACGTATGATTTCCCTGAATTGTGTGTTTAAATGCCAGCTAAAATAATGTATAAAAACATATTTCCCAATCTACACCGAGCTGCTGGAACAGAAGTGGCGCCATAGTCTTTAGCAATAATTAAAAATATTATTATACGTGTTGCTTAGTAACTCGGAGGTTTCGCACTAATTAAAACAGTAAAATTAAATAAAGAACTGTAAATAAAAGCAAAACTGACTAAAGTAAATTAAGTCTGTTTTGTACACGTCGACTTTCGATATCAAGAGTTGGTTGGGTCTGCTTGATTGTCTGAGGTATCCAGCTTTTCACAATTTTAAGCGATCACATTTGTGTTGACTGCTCTCAGTGCTACGGCTTTCATTATGGAGAATTGAAGGGGTTCTTCTAATGGGGAATTGAGAGTGTCTGATGCTTTATCGATGGAATTCGATAAGCTTCTAATTAAACGAAAATACAGTTTAGTACAAAACTTATTTTCCTTTTTACTTTTTGGTTGAATAAATAACTTTTATTATTTTTAGCTTAGTTTTGCCATGGAATTTACTGGAACCCAGAATATGGCTTGTGAAAATCAAATTGATTTATATGAGGATATTCTTATGAATTCTAAACGTATAGCTAAATTCTCAATAAATACATTTTATCTAATTTTTTTCACTATAAAAAAACAATGCTTGCCTTAACTTAAGTTTCGTTAAGAAGAGTGAAACTTCTAACTTATCGCGAGATTTCGAATGAGGTTTTTAATTGCTCTGGATTCTATGTGGGAATTATTAATTCACTTGAAATTTTTTTATTACTATAATATAAGATTTTCGGTTAAATTTTGTATTTAATATACAGTCTTGTGTCAGAGTTTCAAATGTGTGTAAAATTATTCTATTGCTGAAGAATTTTGTGAGTTTTTAATTGTCGTAAAATTTTTTTAACTGTTGAGAGATTTAGCGTGAGATTTTTTAAATTAGGTTTATTTTGTGCCAGGATGAGATTTTTTACATGAGCAACTGAAGGAAAATATGACTTCTCCATGACAATTTAAGATTCCAAAATCTTGGAGCTGGAAGTATTTTTAAATGTTTAGAAGTTGTTTATATTACATTGAATTATCCTACAATGGAGTGAATTTATCTGGAATGGAGTGAATATACTTTAAATTGGGAATTTTGCTGCATTTTGCTTTCAACTAACTAAACGTAAATTCTGAAAATTCTTCGGTTAAATTTTAAACTTAAGTTAAAAGGTTTTCGTATTTGTGTTCAGAAAACTCGCAATGTTTTAATTTCTTACTGAATATCCAGAATGGATATTAAATAAAAAAAAATTTCAAAAATTAAAAAATTTAAAACTGGAAAATGTGTATTTTCTATCTATTTTTCAATGATTAAGATTACAAACACATGAAACACTATTTACAATTTTAATAAATTCTAAATTCCTGCGATTAACGCTCGCCTGCAACGCTGAGTTTCTACGAGGAGAAACGTACTCCACGTGAACAAAAGTCTGCCTACGCCTTTACATATATTTCTCCCCCACACGCAACTAACCCAGTTTCATCATCAGTGCGACAACTTTTATTGCTCTCATAGCAGCCTTTGATGGCAGGCTTTTGCCAGCACCTCACGGAGTAACCGCGGCGCAGCTACGTTATCACTGCTGATTTATCGTTCAACGCTTTTCATCTGGAACAAATTAATGAGTTTTCAATGTTGAATTTGTTGAACTCTCAAAGTGTTGCTGTTGCGTCTTATAAATAGGAATATTTGATATTCTTTTTATTTGTTGGCAGCAAACTGTTCAAATAGATCGAAACAAGTGTGATCGAGAAGTTGAACCTTTTGAAATACTCGTCTTTTACATCTAGATAACTGTTGAAAGGGGGAGGGGGCAGGCGGGGAGGGGAGTTGAAACCTGACCTCTGTTCGTGGTGATATCTCTTCAAAGGATCTATAATCTAATCTATCGATATAATTGCATCACATCAAGGCCGTAGAACGGGGAAAACTGTTTGGGGACCAAACCACTCCAAGATACAATATTTTCTAGAATTTTTTTTTTGAAAATCTTCTGCAAGAATTTTTAAAATTATTAAACGCTTCGATTTGTGTGCTCTCAATTCAGAGTTCTTAATTAAATCAAAAAACCCAAGAAATTTTGAGCAAATGTTTATTATTTTAATGAAATTGATTTTTAAATTAATAACTTAATTAGTTACTAATAACTAGTCTTTAACTATTTCATACTCATTTTCACCGTCCACGGATGAACCGGATTGAGTGTCACATGTTGCTTCCTGGGTGGGTGCGTCTTTTGATGATGATTCCAAAGCTTTCTTATAGTTCAGAATACATTCTTGGAGAATTTGTTCAATCGGCGAAAATGCAGAGCGCGAACGTAGACGTGCTGCGGTCATTTCCAAAGACTGAAAGATAATGAATAAGGGAAGAGATAAATTCAATATATATTATAGTAATCAAATGATGTATTTGACATCATTCATCCTTAAAATGTTGAAAAGCTCAATGTGATATCTTTTAATTATAACTAAAAATCATATCAAATCGAGTTGCTGTCGTCTCTTGTCCAGCTTTTCATTTTAACTAACCGATTACCTTTAATAAATTGGCATTTCGCTCCAGTGCCTCTTCGTAGGAATATATTTTCGTGGCATCATTGAAGGGAGATTTATCAACAAATTCATTTTCTAACTTCAAAAGCTTCTCCTCTTCGCATTTTCTGGGAAATAAAAATAATTATTATTGGAAAGCCAAACTTTAAGTAAAAATGTTCAGTAGATTTTAAGCATATAATAAGCATTTTAGTACGAAACTTACGAAAAGAAATTTACAAAACTTACAAAGCATTTTGAAAAATTGAATTCAAAGAATTTCATGTAATTTATGTGCAAAAGTTTAGCAAGCAGTTTGTAAATTTTTAAACATACAAATTCAAAAAATTTTTGGTCATATAATTTTCAAAAATAAATAAAAATTTTCTAAATTCCCTCTTAAAACAATCTGTAATTTCTGTTATAACGACTTCAAGACCCGAAATCGGTTCAAAATTGGTAATTTTCTATTTAAAATCCCCTCCTAAAAGTAGACGTCATGAATCTTCGACTTAAAGCCTTGCACTTTTCATTTGTACTGTACCCACAAAGTTATTGCATACTTCTATGCAAACGGTGAAAATATGCATGCATCTCGTATCTTCCGTGTATTTATTTTAATTGGGAAATATATAGAGTGGAAACTTAATGCTTTTTTCCTTTTATAACTCACACTTTCTCCAGCTTTCTGTCCACCTCCGCTTCCAGAGCCATGTACTTCTTATTTATTTCGCTAATGGAATCCATATGCGACAACATGCAGACTCAACTTTTTTGAAAATAAAAGCAAAACTATCGAATATGCTTTTAGTTATCAGTAGTTCACAGTAAATTTGGCCTTGATAACAAACAGCTTTGCAGATATATTTCGAAAAAACGTTGCCTTGGTGACAGTGCTCCAAACATTCCTAAACTACCCAACAGGAAATATTTATAACTATGATAAAAACTGTTTACAGAAGCTCAAGATAAAAGTGTTATTTACTTCTTAAAATTTTACTAAACTATAATTTGATTTTAATTCTATATTAATTTCAAAATAATTAAATACTTTTGGAACCTTACACCCAAACTTATTTATACAACTAAATTTATATGCAAAAAAAATTTTTGCTTTATGAAAATTAAATTTTTAGAGTGATTTAAATTAATTCTAATGCTATTGGAATAAAGTATTACAAAGAATGTAATTTCAACTATTGAACTGCGCATCGATGAACGCATCAATTTAGCCTTTGTGAAAATAACTTCTTCATTTTTACATTCCCACGTTACAAATTTTAAATTTGGTCACATTACCCTTCTTATATTCTACGAAATAGCCTTTACTTATGCCGTCATCACTTCACACTAAAGCTAGGAAGCTGTTTATATGCGGCGCAACTCGTTCCGGCGTCACCAAATGCAGGTGATGAGTTCCAGGTACCTTTTTGTATATCACAAGTTCAGCGCTTTGCTTCAGCGTCTTAATAACCTCTTCGTAAATTTGCGGATTCTCAAACTTCATGCCCGGATCACCGCGTATGTTAAGTACTTTGCAGCGTATGCGTTTCGCATACGCCATCACCTGCTCAGCCGTAAACATGCCGAGCAGACTGACCTTCAAGCGTAGATCTCGCGAGAAATGATAGCCCTCCTTATGCAGATGCTTTGGCGCCGGCGCCATTCCACGCTTCATCAGCACCTTCACCGACTGCTCATCTACTGAACCTTCATAGGCGTCGAGTACCAACTTGATCATCTCATCGTAAGTGTAACAGGGCAGTTTGGTTTCTGACAGCGCTTCATAGTCTAGCAGTTTGTCTAAGGCTTGGCCAGTATTGCTGGCCTGTCGGTCTACATTTCGTACGGTTGGGCCTGCTATATCAATGTTAATCAGCTTGTCTACTTCTGTAGGAAAGCACGCGGCATACATAAAGGTGAGAGCTCCGCCTAGCGAGTGGCCCATTAAGGTAACGTTTTTCCAGTTATATTTGCGAACAATGCGTCGTATTAAGGCGATACCATCCCAGAACAGGAAATACTGCATGCCTTTCGGGTAAGGAGACGATTTACCATGGCCAGGCAAATCAATGCAGAGCACTGAAATATCGGCAGTCAGAAGTGGACACAGGCGATCGAAGGTGCCGCAGTTATCCTGCCAACCGTGGAGAGCCAAGATGGGCTGCTTATCACGTGAGCCCCACCATTTGCCTGGAAGATATGATGATACTTTAATTAAATGGTAAAAATAAAGATTCACTACGAATCAGAGAGTATACACTAATTTTGTTAGTAAAAATATGAAATAAATATATGTATGTCTGCAAATCTTTCTTTGTTGGTAGTGCAAACAGCTATCATCAGTATCATCAATCCTACATCAATCCTAACATATGTATATGTTAGTAATTTAATTACAGTGACATTAAACTACATAATTATCGAATGCATTTAAATAAATATGTAAGCGATATATTTATAACTGTGTAATGATTGTTATCTCTATATTATACGTTTAGTTCCTAATCTCATTTCATTTACGCTATTAAAATATTTAATGCAAAAGCAGTATTTTGCCTTCTACAAGCAATCAGATACCAGACAGTTTGGGGCATGACGGCTAAAGCTCAATGGGTGTAGCTTTGTTTTTACTCAGACTAGTCAAAATTAACTTCTGCATACGTATACAAAAGTTGTTCTTGAAAATTATACTATAAATACGAATACAAGATAGTAAATTTCATTTGTAAACAAGATATTCCATTAAAATTGATTCAAAATTTGGTTTTTATTGAAATTTTAATATTTATGTTAGTGTCCAGTTTCATTTTAGCAGCTATGTTTTTATAAATCCTTTATACTCTAATTTGTGCACCTCCTTTAAGAATTTTCGTTCGCAAAGTATTTGTATTAGAAATGCAGACAAGCTGTGTTAAGAAATTCGATCTCAATTAAAATACTAAGTGACAAATGCAAAGGTTAATGAATGCCTAATTAAAACAAAGTTCTGACAAAAATTATCCACATTAAGATTCGTTGTTCCAACAAAAATATTAATCCATTTCCGTTGAGTACCTTACAGTATAACTAGAGTACTTTTAAATTATTAATCGTTTTCATACTTTTAAGTAATTAAAGTTTAAATAAGTCTGAGAATTGTAAACAGTTTTTGCAGCTTATATTTGCAAGCTTACTTTAAATGACTCTACATATAAATAGCTCCCCTTCTATATTCGTTTACTGTAATACTGCAAGCTAAATTAAAATTTATAATGGTAAAGCTGTATTATTTATGAGACTTTAATTTATGCGACAATTTCATGTATGAAAACCCATCGGTTGTTGTTACTCTTTTTCTTACTAGGCAACATACTATTAAAATTCAAGTGTGTTTACTTATATAACTCATCCACGCAAATATGATTATGATTGCTAATAACCTGACCTTCCACTGTCCCCCAAGGTACATCAATGGACACTTCAGACCAAGAGTTGACATCCAATTGAGCGACACCATCTGCAAATGAGAAATCGATACAATTATAAATTCAAATAATATGTTAAACTAAAATATTTCTAAAGAACTATTACAATAAAAGAGATAATCGCACAAAAAACATCCCAAGAATTTGATCAGCGGGTGGTTTTAAAACTTAAGTAAAATATAGAAAGTATTACGGATCAAATTAATAAATTTAATACTTCATTACCCTAAAAACTTACTCATTGCCGTAGAGTCTCTTCCCCCACCAAAGCAACCGTTGGTTTTGGCACTGGCGTTGCTTGCCAGCAAGTTTGTACTCTGCAGATTTTCCGGCTCCATCTTCTAAACCGATTATAAAATATACAACTAGCCTCTCCGTCTGTCTGATCGAGCGACCACTACAGATTTTATTACCTGCAACGAAGGCAGGCACACAATTAAAACTTCGAACAATGCACGTCAAAGCAACAAAATAATATCTAGTTGATAAATGCAGCAATCACCTGTTTTTTTGGAAATACAAACGACCGATTGCAGTAATGCCAGACTTCTCATACGATAGAATTCAGGGTTACAAAACTGCTTTTACAATAAAAAACAAGTTATTTGATTTTGTTGATGTCACATTATCGTTCAAGTGGATAATGGCCAATTGGATAACAATTCCTTCTGTTGTTGTTTCATCAGAACTAAATATGCAAGCAAGTACAGGATCAATAATTAGAACTCGTAAAAGTAAGAAGATACAAAGCAAGATTCGTTCTGTAGAGAAATCATAGCGCGGGCAGTATAACAAATAGCAAAGAGGTTTTCGTGCATTACATATTTCGGCAATATATCGGAAAAAAGCAATCATATAGGGAATAAAATCTCTAAAGCTGAATTTTATTTTTTTTATTCAATTAACAATTAACATTTCTTTTACTGATGTAAGATGTGGAAAAAGTACCACATACACTATGTCAAACCGAATACCGTTATATTACGAAGAACACCTGAAGTCAGAAAAACTTGGCAGCCTTGGTGAAATAAATTTCTTCGATATTGGCAGCCCTCTACCTGAAACAGCAGTTCTGATCAGAGAAATGTCTTTAGTTTCTGCCATTTCGGTAACATTCCTAAAAAGCGGTTGAAATGAAATCTGAGCCGGATGATTGTCCAGGGGTGGACAGTGCCAACGCGGGACAGAGTAGTGCATGCCAAGGCTGCCCAAATCAGCGGATCTGCAGCGATCCCAACAAAAAACTGGAAGACCCAGGTAAAGCACTTGTCGCAGAATCACTGAAAAGCGTCAAGAAGAAGCTGTTGATACTATCTGGAAAGGGCGGTGTAGGCAAAAGCACAGTCGTCATGTTGCTGGCACGCTACCTGGGCAAAACGTACCCAGAACAAAACTTCGGCGTGCTGGACATTGACATTTGCGGGCCATCGCAGCCACGCATGCTGGGTGTCGAAGGTGAGAATGTACATCAGAGCGGTTCAGGGTGGTCGCCGGTGAGTGTGGACGACAACATTTGCCTCATGTCAATTGGATTTTTGCTTGGCTCTTCGGATGATGCCATCATTTGGCGAGGACCGAAAAAGAACGGCATGATTCGTCAGTTCTTGAGTGAAGTAGATTGGGGCAGCTTAGATTTGTTACTACTAGATACACCGCCAGGTACATCAGATGAACATCTTTCGGCGGTGAATTATTTGCGTGACGATGACAAGCCATCGTTGAAGGCTTTGATAGTTACAACTCCGCAGGAGGTTTCATTGTTGGCTGTACGCAAAGAGATCAACTTCTGCAAGAAGCAACGGGTCCCTATTATCGGGGTGGTGGAGAACATGAGTGTCTTTCGTTGTGGCCACTGCAGCAAGACGACGAATATCTTTCCGAATATGAAGGGAGCGGTGGAAACCATGTGCATCGAGATGGAGGTGCCGTATCTGGGCGCAATACCACTGGAAATAGGGATCGCGAAAGCTTGCGATAAGGGTGAGGATATCACAAATCTAAAGAATTCCACGACTGAAGCGCTAAGTTATATATGCAAGAAAATCGTGGAGGAGATATGAGGAGTTATTTCAACACCTCAAGATTTGGGAGAAGCGCGGTATACTCTTGAAATCCACAACGTCGGATAATAAATTATAAGTTGGAATACGCTTCTTGAGCCCGCGGATTTAAATAAGTTGTTTTTTAAATCGAGAAAATAATTATGACTTAAATTTGATTAAACAAATTAAATGCCAATTTTTCTCTAGTTATGGCAAAAAACATCGTAATTTCTTAACTTTTATGTTTTTTATTTAAATTTGTAAATGTGTTAATATAATATAAAATAATCGTCGTAACGGAAATGTGGCAAATTAATTATTGAGTTATTTTAGTTGTTTTAATCTTGTTAATTAAAATTGCATGCACAGCACGGGTGGGTTGGGGCGACATGCACACAAGACGAGGGTAATAAAATTTTGTGGGGTGTTTTCAGTATTTAAAATTAGACTCGAGTGCCGTTTTTGTTGTTTTGATTTCTAAGCCTAATTACTCTATAATTCCTATGCGCTATTTAATGTGTTCGCCTTTACTTAATTTACTATAGCCGACGAAGGTTAAGGGTCAGTTAGCAGTTGCTTTGTGTTGCGGTGGCGGGGGTAGGGGTTTTTTAAAGAATGCATCGCTAATACTGTGATTGTTTGTTGACGATGAAGGAGTTGCTGCGTCAGCTTCGTTAGTGTTAGTGTTCAGCGCTGATTGCCGCATGCAGACGCTACTGTTGTCTGCCGCACTACTGCGATTATGTGAAGACAGAGTTATAGACAGTGCAGTGCTCTCGTAAGGTGGCGCAAATACCGATTCTCGTTCGGGAGGGCCAGTTGTCGGTGGCGCATTTTCCTCATTCTCCGGTTTCTGAGGTTCTGAAGTTCCATGAAGAGATGGTGACTCTAAGATGGTATTATTTTTGTCTTTTAAGCCATTTTTCTCTTTCTGTTGTGTGGTGGCGGTAGTGGTTTGATTATTTTGCGTTGGAGTCAAGATGAACTGAGAATTTTTTATGGTAACAGCGTCAGTGCAGTCCTTCACCTTATAAATTCCGACAATAAAGTCCGAGAGTTCAAACATGTTCGACCGCAAAGAGATGATGATAAACTGAGCATTCTTGGTTCGTTCCTTAAAATGCAAAAATTACATAAAATTAATTCCTCGTTTGGGTTTCGACGATTCACCTACCTTAATGTAATGAGCCACAATGGAAATATTCTTGAAGTCCAGAGCTGCATCGATTTCGTCCATGAAGTACAGGGGCGAGGGTTTGTAGTAGTGGAGAGCAAAAACCAAAGCCAACGATGATAGTGTCTTCTCACCACCTGACAGATTCGATATGTTCTTCCAAGATTTCTTCGGCGGACGCACACTGAAGGATACACCTTCTGTAAAGGGATCCATGGAGTCCACCAGCTCCAGTTCTGCGTCGCCGCCCTGGGTTATCATCTGGTACATTTCCTTGAGCTTACGCGTGATGATGTGAAATCCTTGCATGAATTCATTATAACGCTTTTTGCGTACATCGTCGTACAGCTGTCTCATTTCGTTACGCTTCGAGGTGATGTCTTCCAGTACCTTGACACGCTCGAGGTAGACATCGCGCTTTTCGATGTAATCGCGAATGCACGAGAGATTCGGTTTCTTCTTTAGCACCTCTTCTTGCACGCTCTCCTTGTACTGTATGTCCTGCAGCGTGTGAGCAGCCAGCTCTTCCTCGGTGTATGTCTTCAGCGGTGGCTCAGGTTCCGTCTGACCAGGAATCTCGTGAAGGCGCAACGGCTTCAGCTGATCACGCCAGTGCGGTATCTGCGCTTTAACGTCGTTCATCTTGGCCGTCACTGTCTGCAGCTTTTGCTCGATTTCGACGCGCTTCAATTTACTCTCGCTCTCCTTCTTTTGAATTTCCGTGATTTCCTTTTGTATCTCCGATGATTCCGATTTGGCGCTATTAATCTCGGCTGTGGCTTCTTCGATCTTCTTCGAAAGTTCAACAGTCTCATCGTCGTACTTTTGGCGCCGTTCACTGAGCTCCTTCAGCTCGTCCTGCGACTTCTCGATCTCTTTTTGCAGGCTTTCAATTTGTTTTTCCAACTTGGTGACGTTGCGCTCCGAAGTGGTGACTTCGACCTTCAACTTCGATATGTTGGCGTTTAATTTCTTGCTTTGATTGTTATTGTTGTTGATCTTCTGCTGAATGGCTTTCACCTTTTCTCCGTGAAGATTGTCAATATGTTGTTTGATCTCCTTGACTTTCTTTACAAATTTCTCCGTAGCGCCTTCGGCCTCATTCAGCACTTTCTTCTTCTGATCAATTTCGGCTTCGAGAGTCTTTACTCTGTTGGTGTCGGTGACCGTATTAAGCATACGTTGCTTCTGTGCTTCCAACTGCTTGAAGATACGTGGCAGCTGCTCTTCTAAACTCTTGATGGATATGGACAGCTTCTGAATTTCAGACTCGTTCTTTTGGCGGCTGAGTTGCAGCCGCTGCACTTCTCGCTCCAGGCGCCCCTGTTCCTCTTGGCTGTAGTTGATCGCGGACTGCAATTCCTCTGCTTGGACTTGCATGGTTTCGAGAGCTTTCTGCGACACTAGGGAGGAGTCGTTCGATGTTGGCTTGGTTCTGATTTGTACTTTTGTGCCCATTTTGCCTCGTATCTGTGTACGTCCACCGCCAGACATAGTACCGGACATTTCAATGACATCGCCATTTAGGGTGACCACACGGTAGCGCTTCGCTCCGTAGGCAATGCGTGTACCTTGATCTAAATCCGTGGCCACTAGAGTATTACGCAAAGAAAAATAAAAGGCTGGCAGAACTCGCTCGTCCTCAACACGTACCAAATCGTAAAGTCGTGGTGCATTCTCAGGTCTGTTAAATTACGAAGGCCTTTGAATTCATTTTTTTAAAATAAAAACAAATAAGCTTACGTTTGAATGCGTTCCGCATACTTTTCTAGATGTTTTACCTTCTCCAAGGCTATAAATGTAGCACGTCCTACATCAAAGCGTTTTAGAGCTTCGATGCACTCCTGCGCAGTGCTGATGGTGTCTACTATAATATTATCTAAGCGCCCACAAGCAGTTGATATAGCTACGTCGTATTTTGCAT
The DNA here is from genome assembly GCA_922984085.1 of Sicus ferrugineus. NCBI lineage: Eukaryota > Metazoa > Arthropoda > Insecta > Diptera > Conopidae > Sicus > Sicus ferrugineus. The sequence goes on from OV277349.1 coordinate 58,966,089, forward strand.
CGATGGCACCTAAGTCACCCTACGGAGAAGAGCGATTCTTTTTTTTACATTTGAACTTTCGGCTTATTAGTTTTTCCAAATGTATTTTTAGACTAAAGCCAAAAGCATTTTACAACAAGCAAGAAACATTAGCGCCCACATTACTGTATCAAAGTTTGTATTATTTACTATTTAAAGCTTAATTATAACTCACCAATCTTCCCAATATTCCTGGAATTTTTCCCTCCATCTTCTGACGCATTAGAAAATCTAAAACTTTGTTGTTCGATCGTAAAGCTTGCACACTCGCAGCTTTTTCATTAATCTGAATGTGTAAATAAAGACCTTGAAATTTAGAAGTTACAGCTTCCAATTTTAGTGTTATTACCTCAGCTTTTAGGTGCACAAGCTTGGCTTGCGTTTGCCTCTCCTCACTTTGTAGCTTCCTCAGTTGCGCTGTTTTCTCTGCTATTTCCGTGTGAATCTGTGGAGTGTTATCTTTTAATTCATTTAGTTTACCCTTTATTTCTTCGAGACTGCTTTCCGAATCCTCATATGACGTTTTTAACGTTTCGTATTTACGCGCCTCCGTAGTTTCATCATGTTTTAAAATCTTCAGTTGCGATTCGGATACCGTCACTTCCGATTTGGCTTCATTAACTTTACGGTTCAAGTCAATGAGTTCGTTTTCAAGCTTTTCGCGTTCCTCAATCAAAGGTTTAGTTTGTTCTTCCAGCGCAGCGTAATTTCTTTGCAGTTCCTCTTCCAAGTCGCTCTTTTCTTTATTGAGTTTCTCTATTTTAGCTTCACATTCTTCGATCTCCTTCTTATTCTTTTCCGGTACTTTGCGTAGATCAGCAAGTTCCGCTTCATGCTTTTCAATCTGTGCTTTATTTTGCTTTCGTCGTTTATTAGTTACGGACATCGTTTGTTGAACTTCAACGAAGTTACTACTGGCCTTTTCCAGCTGTTTTTCTAAGTCTTCTTTATTTTTCCGAAGCTTTGCAAATTGACTGGAAAAATGAATAAATCAGAGATTGGTTGAAAAACCTCGCAATCAATAAAGACTTTCTTTCGGAAATGACATCAAAGTACAGAAAAGATTTCTGGCACAGATTTATATCTGCAAAATTACTTAATAGATAATTTTTGTAAAAATTGTTATATACTGCTGCAATATTTTTAAAAAAACTATGAAATGCTGTTTCTGTACCTTGATGTCATTTATGCACAGCGATTGGATTCATGCTGAACAATGTATTCGCGCCGCACAATTGGATTCATGCCATTCGCGAATATTTCATGCACTTTGCATGCCAGAATCTCTGCCTGCTGACGGCTCGTGCGCATGTTGTGTATGCCTCCTGGCGTGTATGCCGCATGATGTGTATGCTTCGTAGTTATTCGTGTTTACGATTAATATGCTTTCTCGTGATCGTTTCTCAGCGAACACGAGTAATTGAGCATTAAAATTAATGCACAAGGCAGATTAACAGCTCGTTTCGAAGCGGTTTATTCAAAACGCCAAATGATGCAGTTCTATGCTTGGGACTGAGGAATGAAAGTCTTTACATTGGAAAATTTAAAATTATTACATTATTTAAATTCGCTAGAAATCTACAAAATACATTTATCTGTTACCCTTTCCACGATTTTTAAGATAAATTCAGACTAATGATCCCATTTCCAGACATTCTTGCCACACTATCTTCAATATCCCATAAATAACCTTATAAATACCTTACAATCTGCATAAATAAACTTACGCCGTTTAAGCCGATAGCCGTGGCAGCTAGTGCTTTCTTTAATTCGCAATTTTAATTGCAATTTAATAATAAATAAATAAACTTACGCCAGCTCAGCTTTTATTTTTTGTTCTTTTTCTACGCGCTCCTTTTTTAGAGCTTCGGCGATTTCGTCATGTTCCTTTAGCTCAGAACTAACTTCCGCGTGCTCTTTAGTGTACTCTTCGAGCTTTTTATTTTTCTCGCTTAGGTACTTCTGTATGCGCAAATTCTTGGTACGCGTGTTTTCGTTCTCCTTTCGCAGATACTCTACCGCCTCGTTATATGGCTGCTCCAGATCTTTCATATCTCGTTCGGCCATTTTGCAACGATTGTGCTTCTCCGTTCGCTCCTCTGTCAGTTGTTCGACGCGCTCATTAATCTTCACTAGCGGCACTTTGTATCGCGTGGTACCAACGATGTCCTCCAAATACTCCAACATGCCACATTCATTGTCCGACTGGCCTTTGGCTTTCATCATGGCAATTGATTCCACTTCGCCCTGGAAGAACACACCATTTAAATGTTTACTGAACACATTTGTTTTAATATAAACCTCAGACGCACCTGTAGAATTAAGAAACGATTGTGATCCAAATCCACGTTATGTTGTTTCAATAACTTGGACACCTCTTTGAATTGCACCCGACGGCCGTTAATTGTGTAAAACGAGGAATTGTCACGGAATGCTGTACGTTCCACGACAATTTCACTGTTTGGCACCACCTCACAGCTGCCGTCCTCTTTGTCCAAGATCTGGTGAAAGTGCACCGCCACCGAGCACGACGACATGTCAGGAAACCGGGCAGAGTTATGCAGCAGAGTGGAGATTTTCTTGCAGCGTATCTTGTTGGCCCGATATCCGAAGACGAAAAGCATGGAATCGATGACGTTACTCTTTCCGCTGCCATTCGGTCCAATGATAGCAGTGAAACACTAAATGAGGAATAAGAAATAGAATGAGAAATAAACGAAGACTCTTACAACAATACTTACATGATGAAATGGCCCCAGCTCCACTTTGCCGGCATAGCTTTTGAAGTTGTTGTTCTCGATCTTTTTGATGATTAGCCGAGGCCCCTTGCTCAGCGTAGAGCAATGTGGCGGGATGGGCGGCGGTATGTAGATATCGCCAATCCGTGTACCTCCCTCCTCGTCATCTGACATATTAGCGTCGTCCAACGCATGTTCGCCCGAGTCTTCACTCCGATCTAGTTGTTGACGCGGTTGTCCGTTACGTCCTGCGGCGCCAACACCAGCATTCGATGAAGCAGCACTGCGTGGGGAGGCTTTGCTATTCGCGCTGCGCTTGCTTGTAGTTGGTTTATCAGGCGATATTGTTTGGATTTGAGGGTTTCGTTTCGTTGACATTTTGGCGCGACTTTACAGAGCGCCTGATGGGTTTAGCAAATGCGTCAGGGGCGGAACTCTACGCCGATTATATTTTTAATTGTTACCAAATCATCCGATTCCTTTCTTTGGAAATTGATTTCGGATACAATTGCCGGATTATGAAGATTTCAGATATAATCGCCGGATTACATGCAACCGCTGCGTATTTTAACCTAGCAAGTCGACGCCGTAGAGAAATGGGCGGGCTAACTCCTGGTCAGTGGATTGATCACCTGCACCGCGCATGTAGTGATGTAGGTACAAAAATATTTCCGTTTCAGTGACCGTTGTTCCCGTTAGTTCTACTTTTTAGTGTTTGTTATTTGTTGTATTATGACTTGCCACAGATGCGAGCGTTTATTAAAATTAACACAAAAAACAAGGCTCCTGGCCCAAAATGCTCGGCTGTTTGAATATTGATTAGTTGTCAGGGTTGCCATCAACAAACAACAAACGGGTTTATCTGACGTCAAATCAAGGAGGACTCATTTGGCCTGGCTAAATTAGGCTTCTTTTCGTCTTTCTTCAAAAGTTCTTTTGAAAGCTTGTGATGAGGGAAGAGAAAAGTTTTCACTTCGGCTTCAAACGTAGAGATTTTTTTAAGCCAAAATCTGCCGGATTTTTGGTTCTTCTTACGCACACAAATCAAGAGTTGGCACACGAACCGGTTTTGCAACGCAGTTTGCCGATCGTATATTTCACGTACATACATTTAGAATTCACACGCATACGACTTGTAACATCAAAGAAACTAATTTTATCCAGGCTTTCTTTAAGAAGCTAGCAAAGACAACAAGACTAGAAACTCTTTTTTCGCTTTGAATGTGTTAGTGAAATCAAGTTGGGGTGTGCAAATTGCACAAACAAAATGCATGTAATTTTGACCACTTGTAAAATATTTTTGACAACTTGAAAAATTTTTTCCAAAATTGGATAATTTTTTGAGAGAGGATTGCAACTCTTGTTCTTCTTCTCCACACAAGGCCAGAAACATAGTTTGTAAAATACGTAAGAAAGAAAAAGAGATAAGCTTTAAACCAACTTATGCTTCTAGAAATGCACATGAAACCTTTTCCAAGTCATATAGCTGCGTTATATTAAATATTTTGCGAAGGAAACCAAATCAAATTCCATAAAATCTGCTTGATTCACAAATATAGTCAGCTATTTTTACCTACCATTCTAACTTTTAGCTGTAAGAGATGCCAACATATTTTACTTGTGTTGATTGTGGTGTAAATTTCCACACCACACCAAAAATGGTGTGGAAATGCAGCTTCTATGAGGTGAAAAAGCTTATTTATAAAATGATTAAAATAGTTAAAAAGTAACTTAAAAATCATTGTGTTATCACTGTTTAAAAGATTTTTTCTTTTACAAATTACAAAAACAAGTCAGTTGACATTACTAATTATATGTTGTTTACTGTTTACATACTGTTTGTTGCATATTTCCAAAAAGTTAAGAAATCATCATGATCATGAAGTTACCCCATCATCTCGTGACGGTGTGGTAACAAGCCGAAATGGTTTACTTTTCCAGTTAACTTCCTTTGCAATAGCCAGTTTTAGCTTGTAACAACAAGGCAATTTCACCATGAAACTCACATACGTTGTACGTGAGTGCGCGGACGGACATGTTTTTTAGCTCGCTCACGAAATGAGAGGAGTTTCCCGTCTTGTTGTCTCTGCTCAAAAGCACTGAAGCTTGGAATATGCTATGTTGCATTTTTCTTCAACGTTAGAGATCTCAACTCATCTTGTTTTAATATTTTTAAATGTATAAAAAAATGCTCCTGAAAATTCTGCCTATGCCTATCGTTAAAACATGCATATTTTCATAATTATCATTTATTACATACAAAACCTATGCCTTCTATATATTAATCCGCTGTATGCTGGATAAAATAATTATAAATAAAAACATTTTGTAAAGTTATGCGATTGGCATCCATATAATTACCATTTTTTGTTTGTTTGTTTACAGAAATTAGCTAAGCAAATGATAGCGCCTATGGCTGCTACCATTGTGTTTAACATTCGTCATTTGACTGCTCCACTCGCTCGACGCTCTTGCTGCAGTTATAATTGTGTTCAGGCTTTAAATGCTGAATTAAATGCGAAATATTCGAATTAAATGTTAAAGTATTTTCTGGTAGAAATTTTGTCTCCTCAAATGCAGTAGAAATATTTTTTGACTACTAGAGCTCAGGTGGAACTTACGGATAACATAATTAATGTAGGATTAATTTTTTTTGTATTGTATTGATATTTGTTCTTTTTTATTGTTTTTTCACCTTTTTAACTTTAATATCTTTGCTATTTTTCCTGAACTTCCTGTAAGCAACCTTAAGAATAAGTTTAGTCAACTTCCAGAATATGTAAGCGATCAGAAACACAAATGCTATGACATCCAAGTTAGCGCTTTGTATGAAGTTCAAATGCACTCGCGGACTTTGCATGTGCGGTGCTCCATGATAACGTAACACATACTCCGTCCAATAGACGACACTTTGTTTGGCGGTTAGTGGACGATCGCGATAAAGTTGTGAGAACTGGCGTAGGTTCCTTGCATACATTGGATTACTGATTACTTCTTTGATAGCGTGGTTCAAATTCGTCTCTGTAATATTGAGCAGATCAAGTTGTAGTCCATAACCGGAAGCGACAATTTTTTCAGCATTCGAAGGTTGATCAGCAAAAACCGGAAGCGCTACCATTGGAACTCCGTGATATTGGGCCTCGGCCACGCTTCCTTTACCGGCGTGCGTAATGAAGAGCTTTAGATTTGGATGTGCCAAAATATCATCTTGTGGTAACCATTTTTTGTAAAGTATATTGGGTGAATTTCCTGGAGTTCTATTTAAATCCTCCCATTTCCAGATGACATTTTGCGGTAAATTCGAGAGAACACTGAAAACTGTTGCCATAATTTCAGCTTTAATATTCGAACTCTGCAGATTAGAACCCAAGCTGAAGAGAATAGCACCGTTGTTAGCAGATGCATTCAGAAATTCGGCGATATCCTGGAAAGAATATCGAGATAAAGATCAATTAAGATCTTTAAAATTCCACAGTCAGAATACTTACAATTGGCAATTGGCCGGGTGTATCCTTGATTTGTATGCCGCCGATTTCAATGATAGCGGGTACATTAGGCCTGATAGGACCCTCGCTGAAGTGACTGTTACAAAATATTAGCGAAACATTTTTCTTCGCTTGATAGTAAGAAGGGAAGTGCGCTGACTCGTTTGAGAAGAGTTGACTATATATTGGCATAAAAAAATATATATTTCTATAAAAAAATCGCACAACTTACTTATAAAACTTTTCCATTTTATAATCTGTGATGACGCCAAATAGTCTAAAGAACATGCTTGTTGCCATATTCTGTACTCGTCCCATGAAACCCATGTATTCACCCGATTTCGAGGCCATATTCATACTCGGCACATATGCGATCTCGTCTGGATTGCCGACGAACGCGTTGATAAACTCTACAGGAGAGTTCAACCAACTAATAATAACAGGGCATCTAAACTTGGCAGCCACTCCCAGGTGGTAATCGTTCAAAAAGTAACCCATGACCACCAGATCGAATTGCGTGTCTGGATTCTCACTGAACGCCTTAAAGCGCTGGTCTTGCAGCAACTCGAACTGCATGTCGATCAGCAAACGCATCGAACCGAGCAAGCTCATCGCTGTCGTCATCATAGTGTTTTTCCTACTGGCCATTAGCGACAACTGCTCTCTCATTTCCTGCTCCTGGTCTTCTGGAGGTGGAATTACGATCACTTTGATCCGGTCATAAGTTACCTTTGGCTGCTGTGAGCAGACTACAGTAACATTATGGCCTCTCTCAGCGAGAGCTTTCACGATAGACATGTGCACGATCAGATGCGAAGGACTGTGGGTTGTAAAGAGGCCGAGTATGTTGGCCCCCTGCGACAGAGTGGGTGCCTGAAGTATGCAAAGTACTTGCATACAGATCAGTGCGAATCTTTTAAGCGACGATGGCGATGACTGAAGGCAGCACATGTTGTTAAGCGTTCAGTGATAAATTTCAAACTGATCAGGCTCTTGTTGTTTTGGAACGATAACTGATATTGTTGAGAGAACACTCGAAGCTCTCATTGCCAAAACCAACTGATATTTTTTCCAGAAATACGTTGATGAACTTGTAATAAGTTCGCACTGGAATTTGTTTATGGTATCGTTGATATATATGTATGTACATCAGCAAGGGCGTCAGCAGGTCTTAATTCAGCCTGGTGCAAAATTCAAAAATATTTATGTAATCGTATGTACACATGTGTTTGCGTAAGAGTATTTCTTATATTTACATATGAGGTTAATACAACGTTTAGTTAAAAGCTCTCTCACCACGTCAAGGTATATTTCAGAAAGTTTTTCTTTTTACTTTTTTAGTTCCTAGGGGGTAACTGCCCCTTTTCCACACTCCTGTGGAAAAGGGGCAGAGGACGCCCTTGTATATCAGCCAGTGATTGAAAATACTGATTAATTCAATACGTCTTGATAAGAATTAATCAGTAGATGAACATAGTAGTTAAAAAAATGCGCTGTCATTCTGGTTATACAGTTGATTATACTATGAAATGAATTGCATTCATTACAGTGAGCGAAAACTAATTATCAAATGATATTTTTATGGGTTTCTAAAGAATCTTATGCCTCTGTTGCCTTTAATATTCTAGTATTCTTAAAAATTATTTAAAATTCGCTGTTGTTTTTCTAGGTGTTTAAGAATTAATTTAAAAAATTTATTACGAGTACATAAGTACATGTTATTTATGAAACAACATTGCGGATTTTAAAAAATTTAAAGAAACAAACCTTTTACGGGCTTTATACAGGCCTATATTGACCTCTTTGAAAATATTCTTAGACGCTTTAATAGATCTTTAGGAGCCCATTATGAGTCTCTGTGTTCTATGAGGTCTACTATGAGCCCCTTTAAAGGCTACTATGAGCCCTTTAGAACCATGCTTCGACTTTTTAAAGAATCTAATATGAGCCCATAGGAGGCCTAATACAAGCCTCTGAGCCTCAGAAGAGCCGAAAATTCGTCTTTGAAGGACTTATGCTTAGCAGAGCTCTATTAATCGCTAAGATCCTCCTTGAAGTAGCCTATCACACCCTTATAAGGCTTTTAGGAGCCTACCATTAATCTTTTAAGGGCCTTTTATTTGCTTCTTATAAAGCTATTATGCAGTGTTAGAAGACTGCTATGAGCTTTTTAGTGGTTTATTGAAGGCTTTTTACGAACAAAATCCTCTTACTAGGAGCCGATGATTAAACTCTTATGTGCCCACCATGACCATTTTAAGAGCCTACTTTGAGCAGCTTAAAAGTCCTAAGAGAGTTAAAAGCCTAAAATAAGATTTCAAAGCAAAAAAATTATTTCAATTTACATAATAGGAAACTGATATTGATTATTTAACAGTTTTATATACTAATAAAATATATATATATATATATATATATATATATTATCGTAATTCTAATGACTTTTAGAACTTGCAGGCGGCAACGGATTTGGCTCCGTTCGCAACAGTTGCTTATTCTGGTCGATAAAATGTCTCAAATAATTACACTCGCGCAGCTCCACGTCAAACTCTCGAAGGGTCTGTATAAATTCAGGGTACAGTTGAGGCAGTAAGCTATGATCCAGAGTCGGGAACAAATGGTGCAACGCGTGTTCACCAAAGTGGGTCAAAACCATGAATTTTGAACCTTTGATGTCACCGCGGTCCACAATGGTATCGATTTGGAAGAGACCCCAATCGCGGTCCGAGCGTTGAGCATCGCCATCATGATGAATTTGTGGACCATGATGTGCGGCATTTAAGCCGATGACGCCGAATAGGAAGCTGCTTACTGATAAAATTAGTAACCATTGACGAATCACCTCCAAAAAGGAGGCCTCTGAAACGGTCATCATAAGCGAGGGCAACACGAAACCGATGATATCGTGCCAATATAACCTGTTAGTCCTCAAAAGGGCCTGGATAACCCTGCAATAAAGGTGGAGAATTTACTCAACAAGTGGAAAAGTACAATAGAGTGAATTTTAGCGTACCTGGTGATGAACTGGACTGGAAAGATCGCCGCATAAATGAACGGCTGCCCAAGCAGTAAGGCCAGGCGACGCATCCTGGTACCGTAGTGCACACTTGGCACCCAACAGAGGAACGGTTCAAACATGGACATCTCCAGGTCGTGCAGCGAATTCGCGTAGATATGATGCGAGAGCGCGTGGGAGATGCGCCAGGCATTGAAGTTCATGAGTGTCAAGTTGAAGCTGTACATCTGCCAGTTATCGCGGCGATGGAAATAATTGTGCGCGGCAATGGCGACCCAGCACAGCATCAGTGCAGCGAGTACTTCACAAATGATCGAACCGGTCATTGCACTCGCTGTGGTAAAAATTAAGGTAGCCATCAGCAAGGCCAAATGCATCAACTACATTGAGATGAGATGAATTATAGGATTTCGATAACTTAGTGCGATAAAAACGTACTTTGGTATGCTTTTCTGGGCGCCGATCGATCACTTTTAGCTTCTCACGAACGCGTCCCTTAAGGATCTTGTAGAATCCCTGTTCATGCATGGTAAGTGTATAGTTTCGTGGTTGAGCTGCTTTACGTACTTTGTACATCTCTAGCATTTGTTCAGGCAACCCGGATATATGATGAGTTTCAAATAGTTCGGTTATATCCGTGCATTTGGTCTCTTGTAGCCAAAATGAACCGCCCGGATGATATTTGATGAAATCGCTGAAATCGTACAGCGTATCGTAGATACGCCAAAGTCCTTCGGCTTCATCGTCCAGCTGTTTGCCCTGCAACCAGCTGAAGAAGATATTTGGGAGTGAAAAACGTTATGTTGTATATGGTGAAGAGCATGATATAATGCAATTTTTCTTTCCATTCTATTATCAGTAATTTCCATTAAAATTCCTTTTTATTTGCCGCTATCTTCTGTTTAAAAAAAAAGCAATCAATTCGCAAAATCAAAGTTTTCGAATTAAATTCGTCTGAATTTCTTAAATTTTATTGATCGTTAGTAGATTTACGATGCTGAGCGGCTCTCACACAGCAGACCTTTCTACTCTCTTGGAACTGTCTGCTCTCTAATAACAGCATGAAGTTTTTGTACTTTAGTAAAAACCTTGATGCAAATTTTACGAATGATATGTGTATCTCAAACAGTCGTACATCTCCAAACTTTCCCATTTCCTACTTTATGAAGCTCCTAACTTTTATTGTTTCTTACTTAAGTAGTTATGATTTATGCTACAGGTAGGGTTTCCCTAATTTGGAAAATCCCATTATGGAAGAAAGCTTGAAGGATTAACATGTTTAAGGATTATTAGTGAGGTTAATTAAAAGAGTTAAATAATTTGATAAAAGATACTGTGTAAAAGATTCATCCACTTGGATTTTTTAATGTGATAAATTGATCATTAATATGTCGATTTTTATACTGAAGTAAAGAAAATACCCATTTTTATTTACATTCACTTTTTTCTTCCGTTTGTAATGCAGAGAAGAAGACAAGGTGGATATAGAAAAGTATATAGCCCTGTCCCTGTCGATTTAGCCCTGGCCGTCCATCCGTCTGTTTATTTGTCTGACTGTAAAACGTATAAAACCGAAAGAGATATTTGGCACAAATATTCCTTGTTATGTAGAGCAATTTGGTATTAAAAATTTGCGAAATCGGTTAATAACCACGTCTACTTTTCATATCAAATATAAAGACACTTTTTTAAAAATATGCACATCTTATAAACGCTACGAGATATTAAAATAAATGGAACGCCCTAATTAACACTCAAATTAACTGCAAAATCACCGAAGATTTTCACAACAAATATTTTTCAATATTTAATTTATTATTTTATTTTCATAATACAAATCGTTCTAGAATTTTTCGTTGATTAGAGGAGCGCTTGTTTTAGTTTCACTGCTTAATTTGAAATAATAACGACGCGATATTAAAAATGTGGCGAAAATATTGTGATAATAACTTGCTCTTTCTATATGATAAGTTGTTTCCAGTGTTTTCTCCACAGCTCGCACTCACCTCTGAGTCGAAATAGGGAATGACTTTCGATAGGTTGGATACTTTCGCGATATACCAGATATTCTCCAGTCTTCAAGCTTCTCCTCGGAAGGTTTTCGCCTAACTACGGACATCTTATAACTGCATCTTTTATGCAACAAAACCAGCTAAAAAAAGCGCGAAGAATAAAACGATGGATGGTTAAGCGAAGTTCGGAGTCCAGTACACGACGTGCGAGTATCTCGATAACCGCATCGAGGTTTGTGTTTTACATACTGAGTGTGGATTGTTGTGGATTGCAATTTTATTTCTATTCTCCAGCGCTGTTTCACATTTTGATTTTGCTTTACTTCAGTTTTATTTCAACATAATATCGGTTTAATTAAAAAGTAAAAACAACACACTTAAGTGGAGTTAAATACGAGTTATCGCTTCTTCACGCCTCAGTTGTGTGACTGGCTATCGACGTCAAAGTCATCGGAAAATTTACTGTATAAGATTACAATTCGTTCTGTGTTGTTATTTTATAAAATACGAGATTTCTTGCAGTTGCTGTTGTTCTTCCATATTTTCTACAGTAAAGAAAACTTTAGTAGGTCAACAACTCAAATAATTGCAACTAAACTTTGTTATTTTGTAATTAGGAGTTCAAATTTTAAAATATAATGACCTCCTCAAGCGATTAGTATTTTAATGGCTAATTTTTGAAATTTCGTTACAAATAAAAAAACTAAAAATGTATTTCTTTGTGTTTGAATTTTCGATAATAATTAATTTTAAGTTTAAACTGCAGTAGTTTATGGAAAAGTTAAGTAAATATTTTGCCAAATCATTATTTTTTATTTAATTAATTTTATCATATTTAATTAAATATAGATTAAAATAAACTAAATATAAATACATGAAAACATGATAAAAAATAGAAAATATACAACAAAATTTATGAAATTCTGACAATTTGTCGCCTTTTAAATGGTTAATTTTGGGTTTCTGATGTTCCTCAAAATTATAAGAAATAATCTATAACAAAAACAATTATTAAATAAAATGTTTGACATTAGCAGAAACGTGTAAATGTAGCCAAAAATATATATCTTATCACTTACTGATAACGTGAATCTTATCACTTACTTCTTATCATCTCGTTACTTTCATTCTTATAATAATTATTTATAGTAGAGAGAAACTAAAAACACTTATGTAAATGACATATATAACTTTTATTACCTTTCCAATGGTAATAAAATACTGGTTTCTGGTTCCAGTTTTATTGATTAATAATTAGTCGGGATGTTGATTCCCCCCTGCTTTCCATGCAAGTTATTAGTGAATACAAATTTAGGGACTGTAGTATTACTGTGTAGTATTAGAATAGAGTATAGCAAAGGTCTTTTGTAAGCTCCTAACATCAAAACACCAAGTTTCAAAGAAACCTGACGATTTCAATGTGCACAAATTAATATGAAATAATTATTTCTTCTAGAGTTTTTTATTGTGAATCCCCTAAAATTAAATAGAACTGAATGACTGGAAGTAATTAGTAGTAGATATACGAATACGAATACATTATCAGTCAGAAAATAATGTTTCTAAAGCTATTTCCAACTAATAGTGGAAATTAAATATGATACGCAAATTATACCTATAACATTCAAAAGCGATCTATTTTATATAATATTCATGGCTTTAATGATGCAGCAAATATTTTAATAAATAAATATCAATATTTACAAATATGAAAAACTAAATCTGCAAAAAGACGATTAAAAGAAAAATAAAATAAAATATTCGGTAAACAATATTTTTTGTTAAATTATACATAAAAAATTCTGGTTTCTAGAAAAGTGCAATAAATAAAATACGTCAACCTGTACTTGATAAATACAATACAAAAATATAGTTGACAAATTTGATAACAAAAGTCAATTATTATCATTAATTACGTTTTTAGAAAAAGTGGGGGAAAATAATTCAGCACCTCATAATGGGATGCTATGAATCCGGGATGACGGTTGCAAAATTCCTTTTGCGAGTGCAACAAAACGGTCGCAAATAATTTTATGAAATTCAGTATTGTATTTCCTTCGGTAGAATGAGTATCTAATTTAGAAAAGAAGCAAAAACGTGTGAATTCGCTTTGATTTGGTGACACCAAATCCTTAAGGGTAGCTTTATATTAAGGAGAGTTTTAAGATTAGAAGTGTTAAAAAATGACTACAGCTAAAAGTGACTGGAGAAAGTGCGGTATAGCAAATAAGTTTCCAACTTACCGTAACTCCAAATTAGTTACTGTACACAGGTCGGTTTAAGAAGATAACACATATTAAAATATATATATTTACAATTACATTATTTGTATAATGTGAACTGAATTAAATATGCGAATGACATTTCATCTAGCTGGCTAAAAGGAAAGCACCAGGATGACGAAGCCGAAGGGCTCTGGCGTATCTACGATTCCATCTACGATTTAACAGAATTCATTGAACGACATCCGGGCGGATCTTTTTGGATAAAAGAATCCAAAGTCGGTGGTGAACACAATATCATCCCACTGAAAAATGCTCTGATCAAACCCATCTTTTAGGGCACCGATATAACCGAAGCATTCGAAGCTCATCATATATCTACAGCACCGGCCAAAATGTTGGCCAAATACAAAGTGCGAGATGCATCCAAACCCAGAAATTATACACTGACATTGAAAGAAGATGGATTCTACAAGACACTAAAGGGACGCGTTCGTGAGAAGTTGAAAGAGATCGACTACAAACCGGCGCAACATAGTAATGTAATGCAATGAGAAGAATGATGGACGAATTCTTATCGATTCTCTGCTTTTCTGCAGCTGATACATTCGGGCCTACTTTTGTCGATATTCATGTTTGCCATTGCTAGCGCCTATTTCGACAGTCTGCTTTTCCTGATACTGGCTGGCGTGGCGCTCTGCTGGACCACCATTACGGCGCACAACTTCTTCCACAGAAAGGACAACTGGCGCATGTACACCTTCAACTTGTCCATGATGAACTTCTGCTCATGGCGTATCTCACATGCGATGTCACATCATGTCTATCCGAACTCCCTGTTCGATCTAGAGCTCTCGATGTTCGAGCCTTTCTTGTGCTGGGTCCCAAATCCGGCCATCAAGAGCCTGGAATGGCGGTACGTGTCTTGGGTCACGGAACCGTTCACCTATGCAATCGCATTCTTCCTACAAATGATCACCAGGTAAAATTTGTGAATATTATGCCGCTAAACAATGATTCATTACTTGAGATCGTCCTAGAATATTATATTCTCTGCGTTACACCAACATCATGTACTGGCACGATCTGCTTCCGCTCTCCATACCGCTCGCCATGTTTCTCTTCGCCGACTGTACGATCCTCATGTGTCTGCGTCAATGGCTGCTCCTCACTATGATCGCCAGTGCTGCATTCTGCATCATCGGCTTGAATGCGGCTCATCACGACCCCGAAATCTATCATGATGGCGATGCAAATCGTGCCGATCGCGATTGGGGTCTCTTCCAAGTAGACACTGTCATCGATCGCAGTGATTTGAAGGGTTCGCAGTTTTTGGTCCTCACCCATTTCGGTGATCATGCTTTGCATCATTTGTTCCCCACACTGGATCATGGCATTTTGCCGCAACTGTACCCGGTTTTCTATGAGACGTTAAACGAGTTCAAGGGCCATTTGCGTGAATGTAACCATTTACAACATATTATAGGACAACACAAGCAGCTCTTGAGAACTCTACCGAATCTAAAGCCACCGGGGGAGGGCAAGTGAAGAAGGCTCAACTAATTTTTAAAATCAGATCTTTTACGTAATTAATATGTAGAAATGAAATATTGAAAACAATAATTAAAGCAATTATTAAGGATTTTCGCAGTCTTAAGGACTATCGAGTGATTTAACTATCTATAGTTAGTAACTACATGACTTCGAGCATGCAGTGACTTTTTCCAACAACGCAGACTGAAAATAGTAAAAATCTTGTGGAACACTTGTACTATTCAATGAACGGTTGGTCCAGAAGTTTGTCTTGTTCATAGATTCACTCATTGAATGAATAAATCTATCCGGCGAAGTGATCAACCCTATTTGGTTAAATGATTCGCTGAAGATTGTTGAGTGATTCCCTCGCTCGAGGGAATTGAGCGATCACTGAATTTTGCTAAGTGATTCGCTCAATTTTATTAAATGATTCCTTAAGACATTCATTTTGTTAAGACATTCATTGAATTTTGTTGAGTGGTTCCCTCAATTTTGTCCCACCCTATTTTGTAAAGTGAACACCCAAAGTGATGCCGAGTGATTCACTCAATATTGTAGAATGAATCACTAATTTCTGTGGAATGCTTCACTCAATTTTGTTGAATGATTTCCTTAATGATGTTGATTGATTCCCTTAATTTTGTTCAGTGACCCTTGTATATCGATCACTTAACTTTTTTCAGTGATTCCCTCATTTCGTTAACCGCCCATTCGGTTGAATCACTCCATTCGAGTTAACTGATCCACTCAACTACTATTGTTGATTCCAAAATTCTCATTTATCTCCATTTAAGATTTGAACTCCAACGTAGACCCACCTATATAACTTTCTACCCTACAAATAAAACAGCTTGTTTTTGTTTTTTTTCTCTTTAGTGATTTACATTTATTTGTTCCTTTTTTGTATATTTATTTTTATTATTATTATTAATATTATTTTAAAAATTTAATATTATTTTTTGGTAAGTTAAAAAAATAACAAACATAATAAGCTCCATGATGCGTGAGCAGTGTGTGTTGGTGTGAGTGATTGGGGCTGCGTGTGTAGAGCTGCATACTGTGTGATGTGCTGTCATATAAAGTTTATATTTAGAGACATTATATTGAAAAGAAATAATTATCTCTTATTTATTTCGTGTGCGGCAATTGTTGTTTTTGCTGCTGTTTCCTTGCTGAAGATTTGAGAACTGTGGTCAGTATTGGATGGCGTTATACTTCCTGTCACTTAACGTGACGTGCTGTCATTTTTTCATAATAAAAAAACTATTAAATACAATAATGGATTTTCTCTAGAAATGTCCCTACATCGAAAGTATACAATGCATAAAGAATTGTTTAAAAATGTTGTTGTCGTTGTTGTTGCTGTTATAAAGTAGTAAGTTTTTGCTGTTTTTATTTACTTTTGATATGATTTTTCAATTTTTGCCCAAGTGCATTTTTCTCCCGTCGTTCGAATTACATTTTTAATTTAAATTTTAAAAAAGAAAAGCTTGTAAAATAGTTTAAATTAAATTAAAATAACATAAAAACAGTTATGAAGTATTTAAATAAATTAAAAATTAAATGGCATTTAGAACTCGTTTTCCGGAGCAAGGTCGAATCTTGGTGGGAAAGCCATTCCATCGAATTGTGGCCGGACGGACATCGCTCGGGGCTAAAGAGACGAAGGAAGGAGAAAGAGAGAAAATAAAAGTTTAATATAGTGAAATTGTAACAAGATACAGTAACAATAATATATACGAAGAGCCATACAGAGTTTCCATGTTTACAACACCAAACATGCATTTTGTTTTGTTTGTAATGTTATCGATAACTAAAAATCGATCATTGGTAATCGATAACAGATAATGTGTAATCGATAGCTTATAACGTGTAAAAGATAATTAAAACTCAGGAGACAACTACTACTTTTCCATAATTCCTAACACGTTGATACCTTTTTTATTTATTTATTATTATTATTATTATTTATTAAATTAATCTTATAACAAGTTATAAGACTAACACAAAAAATTGGAGCATTGGCTGCCAGGGCCATGGATATTTATTTACTTTAGCGAATTTCGATAAAGTTTCGTAAGTATAGATTATAATATCGCATAAATATACTAAATCGATTATTGATAATCATTACTGAAAATTGAAAAGCTAAAAATTGAAAATCAAATCTGGTAACCAATAAATGAAACTTAATAACCGATAAATCAGATTTAATAAGTGTTAAAATATTGATCGGTAATAGATTGTTGATAATGTGTAGTTGAAAACCGATAATTGGTAGCGTAACTATAAAATTTCAACCGACAAATTCATCATCAATCAACTTTGGCATCAACAAATACCAATTCTCTCTATATTTACTTAGAATGTGTAATCGATAAAAATCGATGACCACATATCGATAAATATTAATAGATAATTAATTATCGACAATTCATTTAAAAGCGAGGATCAGGTGGGTTTCAAAGGATGTATCTTCCTCTTGTTTTCTGTAATTTGACATTTTAGGGAGGCAGTTGCACTTTTGTGGTGCTTAAATTAGGGAGGTGAAGTGGAATAAGGGGGAATATTTTCAAAACTCTTAGTTTAATAAGAAATCTATGGTATTCTTCTAAATAATACTTTGGAAGTAACAAACTTGATAACAGTTCAATGTAAATATGGGATATCTTTTGTTTGATTTTAAAACTGAGATGTTTTCTGTGGAGAGAACCGATCAAAACAAAATGAACCAAAAAACTTAACTTCTGAATGTATGGATGAGAAAGTGATAATAAGAGAAAACGAAAGAGAACTTAACCTTCTTCTTAAAAATCTTCTCACGAAATCCTTTTTGCCCCATTGTACATTACTTTCATCCCATATTAGTAGAAAATTTAAACCATATTAGTACCAAATTTTCGCCGAATTTACTATTCTGAATTAAAATACAGAAGCCGAAAAATATCCCTTTGCCGAAATCACAAATATAAATTATAGAAGCTGTAAAAAATTAGTGTAAATCCCAATTAATTGAAATCACTAGTACGAATTACAAAGTCAAAATCTTTACCGAAATCTCTGTTATGAATGATAAAATTCGAAATGTTAGTACTAAAGTTTCTCTATCGAAATCATTATTTTGAATTACAGATGTTAGAAACTGAAACACCAAACTAAAAAACTTGATTCTTCCCTATTATCTATTCTATTACTTACATTCCCTGAAACATCTATTAGGAATTATAATCGCTGAAAACGTGTGGCGGCAAAAAAGGAGACCACTAACAACGAGTCACTAATAACGAGTGAAAAATAGTCATGGGCGATAATGAAGAGTAAATGAGTGTGTATGCGAGCACATGGAAACAAAGTCGATATAACGTGAAAGAATGTAAAGAAATTAAATGTAACAAAATTAAACCTATCTAAAATAATGGAATGTAACGATATGAAACGCAACATAATGAAATGTAACGCAATGAAACGTAACGCAATTAGCACTAACACAATAATATAAGGAAGTGTAACATAGTGAACTTTAACTAAGTGGAGCGTAACGTAATGAAGGTAACGTAACGCAAGGAACTTTAACGTAATGGAATGTCATTCTATGAGCTTTAACCTAATGAAACGTAACGTAACGTAGTGAGACGTAACGTAACGGCAATGGCAACGGAAAACAAGAAACAAACTTATCGAACTGACGGATTCGCCGGAGGCTGCTGGCTGGCTAACTTACAAATGTTATGAGGGAACTTTATTCCGCCGCAATCTTGCGGACACCTTTGGGCGCTGTCGGCTGCAGGTTTTGTATTTCATACAAGTGCGGATATAATAAAAAAGCAGAGAAAAGAAGATTTTTATGATCGGTTTTCGAGTTGGTGGTTTGTTTGGTTAGCAGCTACATGGCTTTGAGATGAGTTGGATTGGATTTGGTCGGTAGATGGTGACTTGGCTTTCGATTCAAGATGGCAGATTTTGTCAAACTGATTCATATACAGATTGAGGGCCGAATGCTGTGCTCGGATTTGGTTCTAATGGTTTACAATTCTCTTTGCATTGGCTTGGCAGTTGGCTCGGTGGCACCGTTTTGGCCGTTCGCGCTGCCAAGCGTTTCTAGTTCTGATCGCGTGATGTGGGAGATACAGAGATATATATAATGTTTTGCGAAATAGATCGGGGCGGAGCGTTTACTCGGAGTCGAGGAAGATGGTTCTGACGGTCTTGAATTGGGAACTTACCGCTGGGCTTGCGCCGCGGCCAACTGAGCCGGCACGTCCCTTGGCGCGGAATTTGCTGATGGCTTGCTCAGCCAAATCGGCGCGCTCCTCGGCCTCCTCGAGCTCCTGCTGGGCTTTGCGGAATTTGGCCAGGTTGAGGGCGGCAATCTCCTCGGCCTCCTCGATCTGCCTCTTGTATGTCTTGATCTTCTGTTGCAGCTTGTCAACCAAGTCTTGCATACGTTCGTGGTTCTTGCGGTCCTCCTCCGACTGGAAGCTCAGCTCCTTGATGCGGCGTTCCGACTTGCGCAGATTCTTCTGGGCGTCGGCGTGTCTCCTCTGTTCGCCGTCCAACTCGTTCTCCAGTTCGCGACAGCGCTGCTCCAGTTTCTGGATGGCTTTCTTGCCACCCTTGAGGGCGTTAGCTTCGGCCTCGTCCAGGCGCACTTGCAACTCCTTGATCTGCTGTTCGAGAGCCTTTCTCAGTTTCTCCTGTGTCTGGGCGTGGTCCTGTTCGGCGCGGAGTTCATCGGCGAGACGGGCGGCATCGACCATGGCTTTCTTGGCCTTCTCCTCAGAGTTCTTGGCTTCGTTCAACAGCTCGTCCAGGTCGGAGTGGAGTGTTTGCAGTTCGGATTCGAGTTTCCTCTTTGCGGCAGAGATGGAAGCATTCTGGGCGGCGATTTCGTTAAGCTGCTCGTGGGCATCGGCCAGTTCTTGCTCGGCTTGGCGACGGCCACGGTCGGCTTGTTCGAGAAGGGTGCGGGATTCTTCGAGTTCGTTCTGCAGGGCGTTGGCGCGTCGCTCGGAGATGCCCAGTTGTTCGCGGGCATCGTCACGGGCTCTCTGTTCTTCCTCGAGGGCGGTCTGGATGTCCTTGAGTTGCTGTTGGTAGCGCTTGATGTTCTTTTGGGCCTCGGCGTTAGCCTGTCAATGAGAAGTGTAAGTTGTCATACTATACATGAGCTGTTCCTTCCAATGCATTAGCTTACCTTGTTGGCATGATCCAAAGCGATTTCCAGTTCGTTGATGTCGGCTTCCAACTTCTTCTTCATGCGCAGCGCCTCAGCCTTGCCCTTAGCTTCGGCTTCGAGGGAGGCTTGCATGGAGTCGAGGGCGCGCTGGTGGTTCTTGCGGGTGTTTTCGAACTCTTCCTCCTTCTCTTGGATGCGGCGATCGATTTCCTGACGAACCTGCGACAGTTCGAGTTGAGCGCGCAGCACCTTGTTCTCCTCCTGTTCCAGAGCGGCTTCGGCTTCTTCGAGGGCAGCCTGGAGTTCGTCCTTCTCGGCTTCCAAACGCTTGCGGGCTTTCTCGATTTCGTGAATGTTGCGACCACCCTCACCGATTTGGTCGAGCAGGTCCTTGACTTCATCGGCGAGATTCTTGTTTTCGCGGCGGACGGCTTCAAGTTGTTCCTGGCCTTCTTCGTATGCTCCCTTGAGACGGAACAGTTCGGTGGAGTAGTTGCGGCACTCCTTCTGGGAGGCGTCCAGCTCGGCAGCCAAATCGTCGACTTTGAGCTTCCATTCGCCAATAATCTTGTCGAAGGCCTTCTGCTTCTTCTCCGCAGCGTTGGCAATGGCGTTGGCACGGTCGACTTCCAATTGCAAGTCCTCGACTTCGGTGGACAGACGCTGCTTGGTCTTCTCGAGTCCGATGCATTTCTGGTTGAGCGATTCGATGGTTTCTTCGGCTTCGGCCAAGCGTGCTTGCAGCTTCCTCTTGGCTTCCTCCAACTCTTCGGAGCGAGCAACACCATCGGATTCGTACTTGCTGCGCCAGATTTGGGCTTCAGCATTAGCCTTGCTGAGTTGGCGCTGCAAGTCAGCCTTGCCTTCTGCTTCCTCTTCGACTTGTTCGCGGAGGTTGTCCAAGTCGTGTTCCAGATTGCGGAACTTGCCCAGGAGGGTGGCACGTTCGCGGGACTCTTCGTCGGCCAGACGCTTGGTATCCTCGAGCTGAGTGGTCAGCGAAATCTTGATCTTGGACAGCTGAGACACCTGGGACTCGGCTTCTTCGAGTTGACGCAACAGATCGGAGTTTTCGATGGAGAGCTTCTTCTTGGAGGCATCGAAATCGTTGAGGGTCCTGTTGGTCTCATCCAATTTGGATTGAACTTCGTTCAGAGTGTGCTGCAACTGCTTGGCGATCTTCTCTTGGGCAGCCTAAGATGAGGTGGAAAGGCAGGAATGAAAGATATTAGAAGTGTCTACAGATGAAGGGGTTTTTACATCGGGTAGCGTGTGTAACTTAACTGTACAAGTAGTAGCGATTTCAGGTGATAAGCATTAAAGGGGTTAGTACTCGGGTTAGTAGACTCTATTTGGGGATTTAGTGTTAGCCATATTACAGCGGAGATCAAGGATGGTGAGCTTAAGGACTTTGCTTGTGGAGTCAAACGACAGAGAAGCTTTGCTACCAAGAAAATATACAAGTTCTTGTCCAAGTCTCTACGAATTAGCGTAATTTACAGCTTTCAGTGCTTAACGAATTTGGAAAAGTTGTATACCTTCTCGTTGGAAAGGTGATCGATACCGGCGCGGAGATCGTTCAACTGGCCGTAGTACTCGTTCTTCTCCTTTTCAGCCCTAGATTACGATAGAGTAGATATTGTGTGTTGAGGTTAGAAATCGGTTAAAATGTGTGGGGGAAGTATTGGCTTTAGTCATATATGATGATCAATCCAGTGAGCGTTGAGCGTTCTTGTGCGCTTCTTTTCATTCAGCTAACTGAGGTTCTCTGTGGAGATTCCGCAGTGGATGTTCACGTTGTACACAGAAGAGAGACACGGTGTAAGAATTTAGTTTCGGGGGAAGACGGTACATGACATGCCTTAAATATACGTTTAGGTACTCAATACTTCAAAAGTAAGGTTGAGTGAAGTGTTCTGTAAGTGTTTCGTGGTAGACCACGCCAACTTCGGGCTGGGTGGTGGTAAGCTAAGTCGGAGGTGGTGTTAACCTGCGGCTCTGAGTGTTTTTATTACCTTTTCGCGGGCAAGTTGGTCGCAAGCAGCCCGAGTTTGGTTCAAGTCATTGTGACAGCTCTGGCGATCATGTTCGGCCCTAAATCATGGTGGTGGCAAAAAGAGTTTCACAAAATGATTCGTTAAAATATAGTATAAAAATTGAAGTAAGATCACAAGAAGCCGACGACACATTTCTCACGAAACAAGACAAATATTCTCTCGGGTAAAAAACCCAACACCGCCTTTACTGCAAGGAACAACACTATCACGCACAACGCTATACCAGCTCCATTGCTATATGAGAAGAATTCAGAGTCATTAAATACCCCCATACTTACTTAGCCTTCAGCTTGTTGAGCTGGTCAACCTGCTCGGCCATCTCGGCCACGGAGTCGTTGTGCTTCTTGCGCAAGTTGGCCAAAGTGGATTCGTGCTGAATGTTTGCCTCCTCCAAGTCGCGGCGCAATTTGCTGAGTTCGGCTTCGCGCTTCTTGTTGAGTTCGATCTGGGCCGAAGTGGCACCGCCAGCTTCCTCCAGACGTTCGCCCAATTCTTCCAATTCGCGAGCCAGGTCAGCACGTTGTTTCTCAGCCTTGGCGCGAGCTTGACGTTCGGCTTCGACTTCTTCCTCCAACTCTTCGATGCGGGCTTGCAATTCCTTGATTTGACGTTGGTGCTTGCCGACAACAACCTGTTCGTCTTCCAATTTGGCAGTCAACGAAGAGATTTCCTTATCCTTGCGCTGGATGGTCTGCTCCAATTCCTTCTTGTTGCGTTCCAAATCGGAAACAGCTTCCTGGGTGAGTTTAAGGTCACCCTCAACCTTGCGCTTAGACTTCTCAACATCACCGCGCAATTTCTTCTCACGTTCCAATGAGTCCTCGAGTTCATCCAGGGTCTGCTCCAACTTAGCCTTCACCTTGTTCAAGTGGTTGATCTTATCTTCGGCAGCTTGGAGCTCCTCACCGGTCTTCTGGTTGGTCTCGCCCTGCATCTTCTTCTCCTTGTTCAACTTGTTGATGAGTTCATCCTGGTGGGCGATCTCATCGTTCAAGTTACGGATCTGGTGATCCTTGGTGGCCTTATCCTGCTCGGCCTTCTGAACGTTCAACTCTAAATCTTCGATGTCCTTCTTCAGGCCGGAGATCTCTTGATCGGCCTTCTTTTTCTGTTGGAACAACTGGTTGCGAGCATCTTCTTCTTGGGAGAGACGATCTTGTATATCCTGAGAGATTGGGAGTGGGACAGAGAGAGAGAGAGAGAGAGAGAGAGAAATTTAAGATTAGTTAAGGGAAGATGTGCATGATCGCTGTAGGCCAAATCTAAAATTAACTCCCTTGACTCTTGGAATACAAGATCGCGCGGCATGAGTGTGCGGACAAAAATAGCCACATCACGATTGCGGGGCGTACGTGTTGAATGCTAGCGTTACGCCCTGCACAAGCGGACGTGCGTTTTTCTGGTTTCTGCTTAAATGCAAAATTTACTCTTTCATTTCTTCCGCAAGATTTGCAAAGTTTTTGGATTTGGCCAACCGAGTATGACAAATTGATGTTAGATGATTTGATGTGATAGAAAATGAGTGGGATGTTATGAGGTGTCATTGAAGCCAAAGGATTTTCTGGTACCAAATAATATGTGAATAATGGGCTAGGAATAGTCCCACTGAGAAAACCTTCTAATCTATTTCTTGGAGTTGATTTGGATATGGAGTAAGGACTCCATTACCGCATTAGGTCCCACTAAGAAGACGGACTCCCGTCTTTATTTCTGGGACCGAATGAGATATGAAGAGATGAAATGGACGTGAAAAAGTGAATGAAATATAAAGAATGTGATGTCACTTACCCGCAATTGGTTCTCGAGGTCGTTCTTCTGGGCGGTGAGTTTTGCGTTTCTCTCCTGGTAATCTTGCAGAGCTCCCTTCTCGCCGGACAAGGACTCCAGCAAGGCAGTCTTTTCAGCCAACAACTTAGCGTTGAGGGATTCCAATTCCTTGCGGACCTTAACTTCAGCGGCATGAGCTTCTTCGGCCTTCTTTGCCTTCTCTTCAAGACGCTGTAAATCAGAATGAGAAGGGATGATTGGGATGGATTTTTGTTCAGTTTCAGTGATGGTTGGAGTTGGATCTGCGGTAACAGTTTGATCTGCGACCGTCACTTGATCAGAATCGGTTGATGGTGCTGAAGCTGGCTCTGTGGTGTCAGGTGGTACCACTGGAGGAGTGATTGCCTCTGTTGCAGGAGCGGAATCTTCGGTTGCAGTTGTTCCAGCGGAAGGAGCAGTAGAGGCGGAAGATTTTTTCGATTTTTTAGGTTTCTTTTCATCGGCCATTGTTTTAGATTTTATTTGAAAATTTTTAAAATTTTCAAGTTTAAAATTTAATTTTAAAAAATAGACTCAAAAATGAAGACCAAAAAATTTCAAAAAGCACGAATTAAGAAATTAATTCATTAAAGCACTTTTAGAAATAAGAAATTTTTTTAGAAATTAAAATTCTCTTCTTTAATCTTTTGCAGTTTTATTAATTTTAAATTTCGAAATTTCTTTTCTTTTTCTTCACTCTGATCTGTGATCGCTTGATTGTTCGTTTGGATCGCTCGTATTGTATGATCGCTCTGTGCGTCCTCAGGTAATGAGGCCCGTCTGGCTACTGGTCAACAACTGGAGTGCCTCGCTTCTGACTCTGGCGAAATTATAAAATTGGTCCGAACACGCCTCGAGTGAGTATTCGAGTGAGTACGTCAAGCGGCACTGAATGAGTGCTCATTAATAATAAATCGGCATTTGGGTTGCGCACCGCACCGAATACCGAACCAGCAGGGGACCGCAGTAGCAGCGGTAGTAGCAGCGGTAGTATCAGCGGCAGCAGCAGCACAACGACAACAACAACATCGTCTTGCACTCAGAACGATCATCAGCATCCTTAACCAAATTAACAGCATCATTATTAAGTTTATCATCGATAGCTGAACAGGTGCAAAAATTATGTTTCTTGAGCACAAAAAAAATCTATGGCTGTCTCACTCACACGCAGACTACAGTGCTACAGTGGGTCTGAGTGTATTTATTTTGATAAAAATCAAATTTGAAAAAAGTTGCATATTAATTACTCATCACAGCAATAATTTGCAAAAAGGGTGTGACGTGTGTGATTGTGTGTGTGCATGTGTGTTTGTTTCGTTGGTGGATGTGAACACCACAAAACTTTAGCTAAATATTTGAATCAGCTTTTTAAAAATTTCGCTATTGGTTCCTTCGAAAATAAGGCATGAAAGAGGAAGGCGCGGTGGATTGAAAACTCTGATGGTTGCTCATTAAAAATTAGCTGCTGCTAAAAAGATATTAAAAAAATGACACACTTGATGGCTGTCGCATTTTTGGCCAAGACCGATCAGACCAATTCGTACCAAAGCAAAGGCATCAGATTATCTAAAAAGTCAAATTCTTTAATGGTCTCTTTTTTATCAGATTTTTATTGTTCTTTTCTTAGCTCTTTAAAATAATTAATGAGTATTTGCAACCATTTGGTATTTTTAATTGGTATTAAATTTGTGAAGAAGAAAGAAAACTCAAGCCAAAAATTGTACTGTAGAAATGAGTGCTTGATTTCCGTTTAAGATACAAGAAAGTGATCACATCGGCAAACTAAGAAAAGCAGCTATCACTTTTATAAAAATAACCAGCAGCATCTGCAAAGCATCATTAAAAAATAGATTAACAGATAATTGAATGAATACACAACAGGAAAATTTCTTGAAAATTTTTATTTGGAGAAATCGGCAGAATTGCTTGGAATTTGTTTTTTTTATTAAATTCGTAGAAATGTCTAGAGTACGAAATTTATTGTTGCTTTTTTTAGTTTTTTTCTGTTTTTTGATCCAGTTGTTATTGTTGTAGTTTAAATAAATATTTGGAAATACAAGCAAGCAATATTTTCCTCTGATTCATTTTTACTGCAGATTTAAAAGGAACCACTAAAGTCAAGAAGAATTTTGTTGATTCTGTTTCGAAACTCGGGAATTAGTGGAAGATATCAATGTTAAATCGGTGGAACGTATTACGCGGAGTGCCTGAGATGTACAAGTGGGTGTCGGTATTAGAGCAACACTATTTTTAGCTGGTACATCTATCTCAGAATTATTGATTTCTTCCGATTTATTATTAAATCCAAACAGATTTTCTCGTTGTGTTTCCTTGCGAAAAACATGCACTGATGATACATGTTTTTCTATCCGCCCACGCAAACCTGCAGTTGCAACAGAACTCGTCTGAATTTATGTATTTTTTTTACCTGCTCTGAAATACCTAAGGAAAACTTTTGGTTGCTTCTGCTGAAGATTTTAAATATGTTAATAATTTTTCTACTCGATTTTTCCATTTTTTTCGTGCTCAAATGTGAGTGGCAAATTTTAAAAATATATTTTGGAATTTCTTCAACTTATAATTTAATTGCATGAAGGTTTAGATTCACGAAATCAATTATAAGCAAGGAAAAATATATTTTTGATTTATTAGAACCTACTAAAAATTTTTTCTCTACAATTCGGTTTCTTTAATAAAACAAATTGCAGCAGCTAAGCGACATTTTCGCTGATTTTATGAAATTATGCGTGCTCCCAAAATGCTCGAGGCCACTTTCGAATTCCTAATCATGTTATTAATGGCAATAATTTGGTCAACAAGTACTGCCAAATTCTAGAAGCGACCGCCTGTTTTCCGCTTCAAGTCTGACAGCACAATTTTGGACAGAGTTCAATTATTTCGCTGTGCCTACGTATTAATTTCCCCTCTCTCTCCGAGCCATTGTAATTTCAATTATGCGATTCTCCTTGAGCCAGCTTACAGCACCAACAATACTAAGAGCCAAAAAAGAAAGACACACTCACCGCAATCTCATCCTCAACACGCGACACATTGAGCAGCGGCTTGACCTTCTGCCACAGTTTGTACCACGGCCAGGTGCGCAGCTGCAAGTACTTGCGCAAGTTGCGTTGCACCACCTTGAGGGCAACACGTTGCTCCTGCAACTTCTTGAAACCCTTGCGGGCCAAGTAACCACGAGCCCACGACTGCATCCAGGACATAATCTTGCCCAAGCGCTCATCACGGAATTCTTCCATTTGACCCAGGACACCGGCGCGGAAGAAGACCTACAGTTTTAGAACGAAATTTTTTTCGAAAAGTGCAAAAAGTAAAAGATGAAAGAAAATGTTAACATCATGGATTCCAAATTATTTAGTTTTGGTGTTTGCGAGTGTGAAAAAGCTGAGGCCAAAAATGAGCTGGACTGCGGAATAGCAAATTTTGCTCTCTGGAGTGGGTAACTTCCAAAAGATTATTCTTTCTTTTCTTTAACATTTAGTTTTATTTAGTGTGTTTACAATAAATAAAATTAACGGCAGACAAACTCACTTTTGCCCCATTGTAGAGCATTTAGCGAACTGGGCTTTTTTTACAAATGAGTGGGAGAAGTAGATGTGGGCAGATAGAGAAGACAGTATGTAACAAAGGGTTTCAAATAACTTAACAAATAAAAATAAGCATACCAACAATACACAAAGTGGATAGAGTTTTTACGAATATACAGTTAAAACAACAAATGCAAAATAATAAAGTCTTACATATTTTCAAATTAAATATAAAAACTTAGATAAAAACTTAGAGTTAAGATTATTTACAATTAAAATGTTGTGTACTAAGAAATGCGTTTGTACTAAAACGGAATGTGCGTGCAACTAAGATTGTTTTCAGCAACTAAGATTGTTTTTAAAGGATTGTATACTAAAAATAACATGCATTTAAAGTTAAAATCGAATGCAAAATTATTATATGTTAAAAATATTTAATACTAAATCCTGTGGTCCTGGAAATGTGCTAAAAAGTTTGTGAGTGTGTGTAGTCGTTATATTTCACCTACTAAAATTTAATGTCCGATTATTTAATACTAAATTACGTCATTTTCGAAACTAGTAATAAAAATTGTTTTTTAAATAATACTTTTCTAAAATGCTTTTTGGAATCCTGAACAACCATGTATATGAACAAATTTTCAGTCTTATGTCCAAGTACTAAAAATTCGTATATTTAAGTTGTTTAATAATATTACTTTATTCATTTGCTTCTAAGCATTTTTAGCACCGAAGTAGTGCTTTTTAAATTTCCGAATTTTAATTAGGAATTTTTGTACTGAAATAATTTGTTCGGTTCTATGATTGATATGACTCGAAAAATATTTAAATATTGAAATGGCCGTAATGAAATCAATATTTAACACCAAAAATACAATACTAATGAGTACTAAAGTATTATTTTAAAAAAATTTAAAATATTAGAATAACGGTACAACACTTCATCAAATACTTAGGAAGTTATTTATTTTTCTAAGTACTCAAAATAAAATGTAAATGATTTTAGTACTAAAACAAGTGTGAGCCACTTTTAGACTAAAAATTCTATCAAACTGGACTCCAAAATCAAAAATCTATTTCCTGTCTTATTAGACAGTACTATAATAATATTTAGTACTATACTTTTCTAGTACTTTAGAATTTAGTACTATAATAATATGTATTGATTACTTTCAAACAATTGTGCAAACAATTGTTTAAAAACGAAAAATTCATTTTCTGATTAAATACAAATTTTAGTACTAAAAGTAACATCTATTGCGTAAGTCATTTGAAATTACTATTTGAAAACTCAAATTATTATTTGAAAACTCTGAGTACTCCAAAATTTGCCAATTGCTTTTCTAGAACTATTCTTAGCACGAAATCCAAGTAGATTATTTTACATATTTTAGATAGTTTCAATCTAAACAATAATTTCGAGATGTGGTAGTGTTACGATTATGATTATGTTAATATGAAATTATAATTAATCCATTACAATCATTTTAAAAATGTGTAAAGCGAGTATATTGTCTGTGATATACCTTAGAGTTGCCCATGCGGTACTGGTCTTCGGGCAAATCAAGGTGCTTAATAATAATTTCGGTGGCTCTTTCGTCTTTTTTAATGCCGATCAATTTTTTGGGACACATGATTTGGTAGCTGTGTTTGTATGAATGTGTATAAATTAATAACTACGTGTAAGCTACTGAAACACTATTTGAAGGTTAGTAAATCTAACAAAAACTTAGCTATACGATACAACTACAAAAAATATTGTTTTCCATCTAATAGAAGGGATGTTAGACAAGAAAGAACTTTCCAAACGTTCAAAGTTGGGTTGAAATTCTCAGTTCTCAAATAATAAGATTCAAAATAATAAGGTTCAAAATATACTTTAAGGATTATGTAGGGGAAGGTTTAGCAACTGTTCTTTTTCATTTGAAAGTTTAAGTTGCTAAAAATCGACCAAGCCAATTTTCAATTTGATTTCGGTGATATAAAGAAATGGATTGCAATAGAAAAGCAGAATCGATCACTTATGGGCAAGTTTTTCTACTTGTTTCCCCACAACTGGAAATGATCATGCATGTGATTGTTTGTGTGTGTGCGTGTGTGTGTTCTTGAAAGATTTTCTGCTTTGTTCTAGAAATAGTCGGTGTTCATGCCTTTGAGTTGCCCAGACGGTATTGATCGTCACCCAGGGTGGTGGATTCTACAAGGATCTTAGTGCATTTCTTGGGGTCTTCAATGCCCTTGATACCCTTGGGGTTAAGGATTTGATAGCTGTGGGTTGTGTAAAATGTGGAGTGTGAATAAGTATTTTAGTTAAGATTTAAAATTTAATGTATTATTATTTATCGTATAATTTAGGATTTAATTTAGTCAAGTACTACTACAAAATATTAATAACAAATGCAGAAATGTGGACCAATGTGGACTCGATTTTACATAATGTTGCTACAAATCGTTTAAATAGAAATTGGTAAGGATAAAATTGTAATTCGTTCTGCTATAATTACAATTTCGGGAGTTAAGGTTCATATAGGTTACGAAAATTGGAATAAATTGGTGAGGTATTTGGTCTGCCTGGATTTGAACATCGACAAAACTCTCGTAAAGGCTTTCGAACCAGTTGGCCTTTAATAAGTTGGCCCAGTCTGAATGTGGGTTTGATTGATTTTTTCTGGATAGGATCTCGCCAATACTCTTGTATAAATTTAGGCAGAGATCGTTTATTACTAAGAAAGTCCGCTCATATAGTTTGTCGTAATTTTGACTTTTTTTTTCTATAATAAGAGTCGGAACTTTCTATATATCACATATATACGAACTCCTTAAATAATAACAACTAAAAACAGTGTTTTTTAAGGATCATATTGTTGTTTGTGCGCTGCATTGGCAAAGCATATGGTAAGTGTACTCATTTTTGTGTTTGTGTAATAAATAGAATATGTTTTTCATATATGAAACCATGCCTTAGTGTTGCCAAGACGGTATTGATCAGGATCTAATGAGGTAGATTCTATAAGAATTTTGGTGGCTTTTTTGGGGTCGTCAACACCCACAATGCCCTTGGGATTAAGAATTTGGTAGCTGTGGAGAACATACAAGATACATATATATATGTAAGTAAAGTATATATAATGTACGTATATAGTAGGAGCATATAGTGTAGTTTTTATTGATAAATAATGTAAAAAAATGAAGATATATTTTTAAAAATAAAAGTTGATTCAGTAGGGATTCGTGAAAAGTTTACAGAATTGTTTATGGGACTGTATTTTGCATTTGGTGAAGAACTAAGGGTACAAACATATATTCACAAAAAAGTACGTGCTATTCTGAGATCAAAAGCAGGTTCTTTCTATAGCCTTAACTCTCATGAGTTGTGGGGGGAAACAAAGTGAAGGAATAGTTTTTTATATACGAGTAGAAGGAAGTTTTTTTGAAGGAAATGGTAAATCATTTTATGCGTAATTCATATCCTAGAATGAACGATACGGTATGGGACCAACAGTTCAGAGGGATCGAGTTCAGAGATCTGATTGAGGTTCATGTTTATATTGTAGGTATATGTAGATCTTGTCTTTTAAATCAGTGTTGCTTGTGGTAGCCTATATTATTCCACATGCTAACATGCAACCTCATACAATTTTTGATCGATCATCTACATATATCTTGACCGGTTGTTGAAGAAAGAAAATAATAGAGATACGAGTCGCAAAAGAAGTAACATGCCAGCCTGAGTTCAATTAGGCTTTTTGGCCTTCATGGGGTGTAAGGAAAAAATGTGAAAAAGTATTTCAAGTAATATTTGTTTTTTGGAAAAGTATTATATAATCAGGTCATCATGTGTTCGATATACATATTTTTGTAATATAGAACTGCTCATGCCTTAGTGTCACCTGGAGAGTATATAATGGTCATCACTGTGAAACCCTAAGTGTTTTGTGATAGAGACATTTTGTAATAAGATAAAGTAGGAAATAACGGAAGTACATTCGTGAAAATCTTCATGCCAGTCTGCGCTCAATTGTGGGCTTTTCGGTAGTTTTAACTTTCATAGAGTATGAAGAATAGTTCCATAGAATGTGAAGAATAGCCAGTGTGAAGTTTATCACAGTCAGAACTGTAAACTCCACCCATGAAAAGCTTTAGAAATACTGTCTGTGTTTTTTGGGGGGTGGGGGAGATTGTGATCAGATTGTGATTCAAGTGGCAAAATATTGGAATATAATCTATATATCATGCCTTGGTGTGACCAATACGATATAGATCTTTATCAAGCCCGGTGGATTCAATAAGGATGGCTGAAGCTTTTTTAGGGTCATCAACGCCTACGATACCGGCGGGACTAAGGATTTGGTACCTGTTAAACAATATAAATATGCATTAAAACCATTATCTAAAACGAAGGACCATAATCTATTGGAGTGAATGATATGAATTCAATAGAGATTCTATTTTATAAGGGGTATAAATCCTAATGTCCTGAGATTGTTCGAGATTTTTTTAAGATTTCTTAAAACCTTCGTGAAATTCTTAATTGCTTTCAGATATTTTCTGAAAGTGATGACATAAGTTGGTATATATTTTGGCATCTATGGGTGTACGATTTTTATATACTAGATTGTTTAAAAGGATGGTGCATTTATGTAAAAAAAATAAATACAGGATGCCAAAGTACTAAATATAAAGTAGATGTTTGAATGGCAATTTCTACTTTCTAAATATACTTTCTATATGTGCCGAATTTCTACTTTCCATTATGCTCAATTTCTACGTTCTACGTACGTATATGCAGAATTAAATACAGAAATAGCTGTTATACTCGTAACTAATATGTGCTCATAATCAAAGGAATTTAACGATTTGTGTTAAGTGAGTGTAGCACATAATATCGAAAGAATGAAGTCGTCTACAAAATAATTTAACGTTGAAACACTATAAAATACCGAAATTAAAATTAAGACTAGTATAAGTTTACGAAAATAGAAATTAAATTAAAAAATCTATAAACAAAAAATTAAAAAATTGCATTCCACATGAAACCTCAGTCTTCACAGAGACATTCTCTACAAATACTGCTTATTTCAGGAAATATATATACATACAGCCCGGTATAAAAACTCCTATCTAAAACAGTCGTAGGGTACAAACTTAATGCTGGTATAGCAGACAAAAGTGGGAAGGTTGAAATATATAAAGTACATTACAGGGAATATACACCAAAACAAACGACAAAAAGCGGTACTACATTGTAGGTCGAAGAGGTACAAAGGACGAATGTAACAGATTTCCTCAAAAGTGCATTACAGGAATGGGATTAAATTGTGTACAGTACAAAAAATACAGTAGGAGTAAAAAGAGAAAATATAAACACTCAATGTTGTACTGAACGAACCTTATTCAAAAAATGCACGTTACGATTAAAAAATTCCTGAAGCACAGTACAAAAAAGGGAAATTCCGCACAAAAGTGCTTGAACCAAAGTACAGTACAAAAAGTGGGAATATACAGTATCAAAAATTCAGTTAAGGACTGCGGAAATAGGATACTACAAAACTTTACAATATACATGGAAATTTCAAGGCATTACAAGGCGATTTCAAAGATTCTACAAGGAGATTTCGCAGTACTAGAAGGGTGATTTCGAGGTACTACAAGGCTGTGTCGAGGTACTACGTGGCGCTTCGAAGGAAAAATAACTACAATTTGGTACACGAGGTAATAGACTTGAAAACAACAGAAGGCTGACGATGAGAGGACAATAATTTCGAAAACATTCCCAGGCCATCTAATGGTACTAAAATTTTACAAAAAATAGTTGAAAGCGTGCCTTAGTGTGACCAATACGGTACATATCAGCATCCAATCCAACAGACTCCAAGCACTTGGCTGCGGCGTTTTTGGGACTCTTTTCTGAGGCCATAATGGCTGGAGCCAAAATCATGTAACTATCGTAAAAAGTAGGAAGAGTAAAAGAATAATTGAAAAAATCGTAAAAGTAGGAGGAATGGGGAAATAATTGAAAAAAAATTGTTATAGAATTATAAAAGTCTACAAAAACGAGAGGAAACCAGAATTCACGAAAATAGTGTATAGAAAATTTTCAAAAACTATTACAAATATATTTTTATATATTTATATATTGTATCTACATATATATAAATATATATTTGTAATCTGCTATATATATTACAAATAATTTTTTTTATGTAAGAAAGAAAATAAAATAAAAAATTTCTATACTGAAATATCAAAAAAAAATTACTTTTAAATTCAAAACTCTGAACCTCTAAAAATTCCGTGGTTAAAACAATCTAATTTGAAAATTAAGTCGTAATTTGAGAATTAACTCGAATAGTTCGTAAAAAACAACAAAATCTAATGTATCCAAATAAATATTCTAATTAAATGAATTATTTTCATTTGATGGTTTGAAGAACAACGAGTACTTACCGCAATTTGAAGTCAGGATACACCATCCTGTTGGGGAAACCTTTACGGCAAATACGGATGCCTTCAAGCACACCGTTACATGTCAGCTGGTGCATGACCAAGTGGGCGTCAACCACGCCCGGCTGCTTCATCTCGTTGGGAATGATGCAACGCACGAAGTGAGGCTGAGTCGAGCGCAAGGTGGTCATCAAGCTGTTCAGCTGCTCCTTGTAGGCCGACGAGACAGTAGCGAAGCCACCGCCCTTCTTGCCACGGCCACCCTTAGCCTGCTCGCCGCCACCCGATTGTCCAGGATGGTCGGCGAAGATTTCGATCAACAGATTGTTCTTCGACTTCTTGAACTGGTCGACGACAGTGTCGTTGAGGGGATCCTTGTTCTTCTCCAACCAGCCGGTGATGTTGTAGGCGACAACACCGGCGTAGTGACCGATGGCGAAGTGGGCGGCTTGTTGGCCGGGCTTCGGGGGTTTCGGCTTCTGGAATGGAGCCGATTTGCCCAAGTGAGTGTTGTTCAGCTTCTCGGCGAAGGTGGCGTCGGTAGCCTTGGGGAACATAGATTCTTCTTCCAGGATGGACAAGATACCCATAGGCTGGTGGTGGCGAAGGAGAAAGAAAGTGAGAAGAGTAAATTAGATAAGTGAGAGATTCAGAAGGCTGTAGGTTACCAGCTAATCAAACGACAAAACGATTAGACCTTTTTAAAAATTATGAAATTCAACAAGAAATAAACTAAAAATTATAAGATAAAAATATATTATTTATATACAAACAAGATATAAATAGTAAATGAATTTTAAGAAAAATTATACAATTGTAATTGCAGGAAAATATACGACGTGTAAGATTTTAAATCTTTTAGAGATTTCATTTCTAAACTTGAAGAACAACAAAAATCGAAAAGACGGAAAATGTAATGAATCGTTTTGTTATTTGGCTCACTGTTGCGAAGTTAATTAAAAAACATAGAATTAATGTTAGTCACAAAAATACCTTTTAAATTAGCAAGCATTAAAATTTGTATTAAAACTTACGCTTACCTGCGCTTTTTCGCAAATAAGTAGTAGAAAAAAGGAGTTTAAATTTGTAATTTTTAACGGTCATAATAAGCGAGTGATTACTGTTGCGATTACAAAATTGGTACGCCGGTTTACAAGAGCAAAAGCAAAGTTTAGGAATTTTTCTCTGGATTTCCCTGTAATTTGAAAATCCAGCTTAACCCTTATGTGACGGATTAAATGTGTGAGAAGACAAAAAATAAAAGATGTGTGGGGAAAATACGACATAAAGGGAAAGAAGTGAAAATTTTGCGAATTTCATGTCTTGCAATTTAAATTAAGATTGCTAAATATTTGGGAAAAAGCTATTCCTTGCGGAATTTAAACTATTTCTAATGTTTTTCTTTTCAAAACACAAATTTGTAATTTGTTTCAGAAGTGTGTTTAGATTTTTATAGAAAGTTTTTAAGAAACTTTCCTAATAATGTTTAATTTGTGTATTAAATTTTCCAAAACAACTGAAAGTGAGAAATTTGTAAATATAGAAAGAATATTTTGCATTGCAAATATATAACAGCAACTTTATTGCAATTTAGCAACATTTTTCACGAATTATTTATAAACAAAAAATCGAATTATATATAATTATAATCGAAAAAAAAAATCAAAATCAAACAAAAACCAGATCTGATCTGATATGATTAAAAAATGTAAAGCAAACTGAAACTGAAAAAAATTATTTCTCATTATGTTCCTTCTAGAAAAATATGTAGGATGGAGTTATACAAATGCGAGCCTAATCTTCTGGCCACATAAGGGTTAATAAATGCGTTTTCTCTTGAATGGTTAATATTCAGCTTCCTAATGCTTTTTTAAATATTGTTAAAAAGTTTAAAAAATTTCTGCTTTTATTTTTATTTTCGGCATTTTGGCTTTTGCTTTTTTGTAGAATTCTGCATCATTTTTAATTTTGTTAAAATTTTGAGTTCGAATTTTGATCCAAATTCGTTCCAATACCTTTTCAATCAATTCAATACACATTTGCAAATCCATGCCGAAATCAATGAAAGTCCATTCGATGCCTTCGCGTTGGTATTCTTCTTGTTCCAAAACGAACATGTGATGGTTGAAGAATTGTTGCAGTTTTTCGTTAGTGAAGTTGATACACAATTGTTCGAAACCGTTGTACTGTATGCCGGGAACGGAACAACATGTAACAGGAGGGTTAAAAGGTGAGCATTGAGGGGAATGATTGGTTTTTTGTGGTGGAGACGAGAATGAGTATGAAATGAGAGAAAATAGGTTTGTTTAGTAGAGACTGTGGAGAGAGAGAGAGAGAGGGGTACACTGAGAAAAATGTTCGGCCTGATTTTAAATGATTTACTAATTTTGATGGAAGTCCACACGGTGGGGCGAAGGGGCGAAGTAATGTGTCAAATTAATTTACAACATTCAATTGGGGGGTTTTTTTTGTGACAACTTGGACTTGTATTTGGCGTACATTTGTCAAGAAGTCAGGCTGAGATCAAGGAGGGGCAGCTTAACAAGTTCTGCTTGTAATGCAAGTTTGGTAACTCGTTGCGCCGGTTGTGTAGGGGGAGTGTGTGGGTCAAAGGCATTCAAAGCCTTGGCAGCAACCATTCTAGCCATTGCATTGGTATTTCGTGCTGCCCGTTCGATCGCGCTGCTCGACCATCATTCACAGAAGCATTCGGGTTATTGTGACCGCCGCACGTCCGCTGCTCGTTCGAACAAACCTTTTCGATCAGATCGATACAGGCCAACAGATCCATACCGAAATCGATGAAGGCCCAGTCGATGCCTTCCTTCTTGTACTCTTCTTGTTCCAACACGAACATGTGATGGTTGAAGAACTGCTGCAACTTCTCATTGGTGAAGTTGATGCAGAGTTGCTCGAAACCGTTGTACTGATTTGGGGCGTGGCAGTTGTGGGTGATTTCATAAGTAGGGTTTTTATTAATACATTGTTTCACAAAACAACAATAACACTGGTTGTGTTGATTAGTGTGCATGTGTGGGAGAACGAAAAATCGGGGAAGTGCTTTGCTATCACGACGTGGGGTGCCTACGGTTTGTGTCGCCACAGTGCAAACAAGTGGAAACAACATGGAAGGTGCTGGTGGCAAACGTTATATAAATACACTCCTTACTTGTCTGATGTGCCCCCCACTTCGCTGGGACCGAACTTAAGCTACGAACTTTACACTTTTAC
Organism: Sicus ferrugineus; assembly: GCA_922984085.1. NCBI lineage: Eukaryota > Metazoa > Arthropoda > Insecta > Diptera > Conopidae > Sicus > Sicus ferrugineus. The sequence goes on from OV277349.1 coordinate 59,003,375, forward strand.
AAGACACAATCAACAAAAAACGTGTGCAATTCGGTGCATTTTCAAATCTACTGTGCACGGAGTGTAAGTCTACACATGGAATACTTTTTCCCCTCCACTTTGCAAGCACCTTTTCAATCAGATCGATACAGGCCAACAGATCCATACCGAAATCGATGAAGTCCCAGTTAATACCCTCGCGCTTGTACTCTTCTTGTTCCAACACGAACATGTGGTGGTTGAAGAACTGCTGCAACTTCTCATTGGTGAAATTGATGCACAACTGCTCGAAGCCGTTGTACTGGGGTGGCGTAATTTTAAGAAAGCGATTGTTAAAAGGATTTCATTTCAAAATACTGAAGAACGGCGAGGTTAAAAATCTACAAACCAACTACAAGTGTAGACTGGTGTAGACTTGTGTGATGTTTCTTGTTTTTTGTTTTTAAGGATAAACTAAACTAAAGAATTTTAGAAGCGACTACCTAAGATATTCCCGAGGTAAGAACTAAATAAGTTCCTTACTTTTAAAGTGAAAGAATTTCTGTAGAAAAAATTCCTCATGAATGTGAATGTGTGTGTGTGTGTGTGTGTGTGTGTGTGTGTGTGCGTGTGTTTGTGATTGCGTATTTGATCTGTGTGCTCGTTCATTATGCGTCTTCATACTTACGTCGAAAATTTCAAAACCTGCAATATCCAGCACACCAATGAAATGCTGACGCTTCTGCTTGGTATCCAGAGTCTCGTTACACTTCTTCACCAACCATTTGAAGAGACGATCGAACACACCCTTGCAGAGGGCGCCGATGGAGTTGGTGACCTGCTGCACGTTACGTCCCTGCGTGACGAATTCGTTGCCGACCTTAATGCGTGGCTTCAGCAGATTCTTGTACAGCTCGGCGGTGTCGCAGCCCAGCAGTTTGGCGACGCGGCCACCCTCTTCTTCGCCATCCTGTTCAGCCTGTTCTTCGCGACCACGTTGCTTGAACTTCATGCCTCCCATATGCATGACGGCGGCAGTGATCTTGTACACGTTCTCCTTCTCTTCCTTGGTGAAGCCCAGGATGTCGAAGGCTTGCTGTGTTGGTGGAATGGGTGACAAATGGATGAAGTAGGGGAAGGGAATGTGGGAGGAATTGGGGAAAAAGAGGTAAAAGAAAAGAAATTTAATAAATCTAAAAACTAGCTTTTGTAACTGAGTTGAGAGAGCAATAAGAGAGCGTGGTGAGAAAACTAGTGTGTGAAGCAGAGTAAAAGAAGCACTTTTTCTTTTAGTGTAAAAACTTCATAACACAATCATGCAAAGTAGTGTTAAAATACATATCCGTGCATATATTGAGAAGAGCATTTAACATACATAGGAGAGAGTTTATAATACACTGTAAAAATATACTGAAAGAGGTGTTATAATAAACAATAAAAACAACTGACGCTTTTCGAGTGATGGTACGATTTTAATGCGCCCGTTTAAATAGTCAAATTTTGAAATTATACATTATTTACAACTAACAAAAACTACGTGTGGATCATTTCTTGGACCATACAAAGAATTAAATCCGATATTTAGGATTTTTATGTATACTCGTATATAATTTCTGAAAACAATTACTAAACTATAAAATCCGTAATATTGGACTTTCCTTTGTATTCGATACGAAAATTTCTATTTTCACTACACCACTGAAAACAGTTTTCAAGAGAAAATTTCAACAAAAAGAAGTAATAAAAAATAATATACAATAATTTGAAGGAATTTCTTATAAGATATTTCTGGGTCATAAAAAACAGTGTGTGCTCGTTCTCTGTACACTTTCTTCTTCTTTTAACTTATTCTTCGATTAACTTATTCCGGAATTAAAAGATTCAAACGCAAAGCAAAAGTTCACAAATTTTAAAAACAGCTGATATATTATCACAAGGGTATGACTAACACAGGGAAACAGAAACAAAACCAATAAGAAAAAGTGTAGATAGGCGTGCTTTTGAGGTTTCGTGATTATTTTTTAATCTTTTTTTATGAAAATCATCGGTATTCAATGAAAAATTACGTATCAAAATGTGATTGTTGTTGTTGTTTTCTTATTGCTAACACGACTTCTATAGTTTATATAGTTTCTACAGTCGCATTATGGTGTGGTAAATGTCATAAAATCCGATAAAGTGCTTCTCTTATATGAGGATGTGCAGTGCAATTCACTCTGTATGATCACAATTATCTCAACTTTTGATTTGGTGCTTTCCTACAAAACGAGGATCAAACATAGCAATCAACATTTCAACAAGTTGACGAGTTGATTTTTCGTAGCAGAAACACGTCGAGATTTTGGTTTCATTGCAAAAAACACATAAAAACAAACAGTTCAAAAAGGATGTCAGGTGTTGGTGGTAAACACAATGTTGCACAGTGTTTTGGGACAGTTTTCTGGAAGTGCAATTGTATTTTCAGTGTCTTTCTCTCAAGTAGTCTTACGCTCCTTGGATATTTCGTTCTTTTTTTTTTTTTGTTTCGAAATCCAAAACTTACATCTGCCAGCTGGAATTCCTCACCGTCATCCATATTGGGCACGGTAACTTTGCCCTGCGATACGTTATAGTAATCGTAAATATTATCGGACAGTAGGCACATATCTGCGGTTGGTGGGCGTGGAAAAATGTTACGTTGCGATTATTTGCATCGAGTAAGAAAGAGAATATTTTATAGATTTTTCATAATATCTTGTTTCTCACAGTGTATTGAACCTTTATAGGTTGTTTTGGTGTTTTTTGGGGTGTTTTTGGGTGTAGTGGTGATGTAGACACATTTTAAACTTATAGAGTAAAAGATTCTTGTTCGACACTCTTTCTATACTTTGGATTGCGCTTCAGAATTGAGTACCAAATAATAGAGTAGAATAGAAAATAGAGATCGCGAATAATAGAATAATTATAAATAAGATTCTAGAATAATAGAATAATAGAAAATCGCGAAAACCTACTTGTGAAAACGTCCTTCTTACATTTTACTTTCTTTACCGAATTAAGAAATTCTTCCGTTTTTTTAAGAGTTAAAAGCAAGATTCTGGTCAGGACCGAGCGACAGTTATTATTTACTTGAATTTTTCCCGTTTTTTTTTGTAATTTTCTTAATATCTACCATTTCCTCAACTTGACTATATTTTTGGAATTATATTATTCATAAACAAATGCTTTTTTCTTACAAGAATACCTTTCAGTGTCAAAAACCAAGACTTGTACTAAAAGTAATTGAATTTGAACTTTGCCAATGCCTTTTGGAGTCCCTTTGTAGTCCTTTATGAATTTTTTTAGGATTTTTTTTTATACTCGAAGTTTTTACAAAATAACTAAAGAGTTTAAAATATTAAACATTTCTGATAGAAATAAGGGTTTACTGTACAGCAAGGAGGTCAATTTTGCCAAAACGGTTTGTGCTTCAGAAAGTGCTCGGATGCGCTCGGGAGAGTGTGTTGCTGGGCGTGGCATTACTTTGTACAATTTTACTAAAAAGAAGAGTTTAAAAGGAGAAACTACTACAGATAGAAATTCCGGAATAACAATAAAATTGGAAAATTAATTATATGTACAAGAGTATGGAATTCCTTTGGACTTTGGGGCGCACGAGAGAGAGAAAGAGAGAGAGAGAGAGAGAGAGAGAGAGAGAAATAGCAGAGCAGAGCTAGAGGTTGAGAGAAAAAAATTAGACTTTTTCATATTAACAATAGGCATTGATTTCGGTTTATAAGGTTACATATTTCGGTACTCTGGCGATTCTTAGGTGGTCCAACTTACATCGGTTAATTCAAATTCTTCACCATCGTTGACACCGGGTATTCTTGTTTTACCTTGACAAATTCCAGGATAATCACCAATGCGAGTAGTGAGAAATGTCATCTCTTTGATTTAAGAGAATTGTATAGAAAATGTTAATAATTATATTAAAAATTAGAAGGAAAAATGTACTCATTTGTAGATAAAATATTTTCAAAATATTGTTACTGCCTTTTTCAAAAAGCAAAAGTTTCAATTAAACGATCAAAAACTCTCTTATGATTTGATATTATGAAATTTTAATATCTAATGGAAATAAAAATTTACAATAGAGTTGAGAATTACTTCTTCTTCTTTAAGTTCAAGGGTTTTAAATCACTAGAAAGTTGTAAATGTCAGGTTTCAAGATTTCTTAATAGAAGATTCCATTTGTTTTTCACTAAAAAAATTATAATTTGGTTAAAAATTAATGGAAGCGTTAAGTGTTACTGTTTGTAAAAGTTATAATTTGACTTTAAAAGTATCAAGGTTAGATTTCTATAAAATTTTTACGCTACATTACTACGAATTACTGCTACTTGTTAATTTTAGAAAAAAAATAATTTGTTTATTTTAGAATTACGCACAGAATCGCTTGTTATAGAAAATTAAATTTAGTTTCAAGTTAGAGTTCAATAAAAGTTACGAATTTTATATTTTAAAAAGGGATTCAGATTAAAAAAAAAAGTAAGTTCTCTTTTTTATTTGTCCTTTTTCTTTTTAAGTTTCACCCTTCGATTTTACAAGCTAAATTATTGTAATTATTTCTTACTTTTATCTCATCTCAATCCCTCTTTTTTTATAAGTTGATAATTACTGGCATTATTAAACGTTAATGAATGGCATTAGAAAGAGTAGAGCAAAAGTTTAGATAAAAAGGTATAGAAAAATTACATCTGTCAGTGACATTTCTTCGGCATCGTCAATACTGGCAACGGTAACTTTGCCCTGGGACACGATGTGGTAGTCGTAGATGTTATTGGACAACAAACAGTATTCTAGTTGTTTGGTGTCGGTGGGGATATTAAATTGTGGGGCGGGAGGAAAAGTAATAAATTTAAAATTATTCAGCATGTGGTACATAAAAAGTGTAGTGTATTGATTGTAAAAAGTACAAAAACTAGAGTGTGTAAAGTATAAAATATAAACATTTTAAGTGTAAAGTGTGAAGTATAAAAAGTGTAAAAATGTAGACAGTGTAAAAATGTAAAAACACAGAAGTATAAAAACTGTATGAGAGTGTAAGTTCTGAGGGTTCTCAAAATTTTCTTAATTTCTAAAATGATTCGTGTTTTCTTCAGGTTTTTCCTCTTTAGAATTATATCAGTAATAATTCACAGAGCAGTGACGTTATAATTATGATTAAAACGAAGCAGATTTCATACCTTTGACTCCAGCGACAGAGCCAGACATGATTTGGTAGAAGATGTGGTAGGAACGCTCCAAGGATTGCTGAGAGATGACACGAGCCTTTTCCAACAGATCTGTAAAAGTTTTCGAAAAACGTAGTGATTTAATACCAAAAATTTCTTGAAATTAACATTATATCAACTTACAAGTCTCAATATCAGCACCAGCAAGTTTACCAGTTGGGCCGAAGTGGATACGAATGAATTTACCCTACACCGCATCAAAGAGTGGCAATCAAGGGAGAGAGTGAGCGAATGAGATCAAGAAAAGTATCGAAGAGAGGAAATTAATATACAAATACGCTAGAAATCATTGAAGCTACTTACGAAACGAGACGAGTTATCGTTACGCACAGTCTTGGCGTTACCGAAAGCTTCCAGTACAGGATTGGTCTGCACGACCTGATCTTCCAGCGAGCCCTTGTTCTTCTGGCTCTCATCCTTCTTGGTCGAGGCGCCCACCGTGGCGAAGTACGCAATGACCTTCTTCGTGTTCTCAGTCTTACCAGCACCAGACTCACCGGTAATCAACATGGATTGATTGACGTGGTTGGTCAACATGTCGACGTAGGCACCGTCGGAGATGGCGAAAATGTGGGGTGGCACCTCGTTACGGCGCTTGCCACGGTACATCTTGGCGCAGCGGTTGGTATAGACGGGGTAGCGCTTGTAGGGATTGATGGCAACGCAGAACAGACCAGAGTACGTCTATTTATAGTCCACAGCAAGCGAGAGGAGAGAAATTCGATTTCGGTAAAGAAAATAATTATTAACACAAAGTTTCTCATATAATTACTAAATAAAAAGGAAAATAAGAACATTAAGAAGGGAAGAAAGGAGAAGACCAGCTTAAATTCGGTGAGAGCGAAATTAATGAAATTTATTTCTATGCAAGAAAATAAGATAATTTGCAAGAAAATAAGGAAGTGGAAAAATTACTGATTTTGGATTTCACTCAAATTCATTAATTTTATCCATACATTCCATTAAAGATTCCACGATTTAGAAAATTGTGATTTTTAAATAAATATTAATTTCATCAGATACCCGTAGTTCTCGTTATTTGGAGGATTCTTTTTTTTATTAATTAAAATCTCTGCTATCAACGAATTTAAGCTCTTTGTTGTTTTGTTTTATACTTGTTAAAATAAAAAGGAAAAATTGTAGGTTTTTGATTTTTAACTACTACATGTTGCGTGTTTTCCCAGCTTACAAGATTGTAATCAAGTTTCGTGCTGTGTTTCTCTGGTGCTTTTTGTTCTTATGTTGCGATGCTTTATAGTAATATTGGTAGAATTGGTACATGTGTTTGTGTATGTGTTGCAATTCTAATTCTGGTATTTTGTTCCTTAATGGAAGTGTACAATACCATTTTATGCATATATATAGTTTTAGCCGATTCCCAGTAATTGTTTCATTGAACTGGTTGTGTTGAAGTGTTGGGTTTTTGCTAACACAAAAGCGTTTGTTAGGCGTACATGACCAGATGTAGAGTAATTTAAGATTATTGAGAAATAATTATTGCCAGAATAAATGGAAAAATGTGAGTTAACGAATACAAGGTAAAAGTGAATTGAAGAGAAGAATGAATGAACTAAAGTAAAAAGTGGAAAAAATTAAGTAATGATTCAGTTTGAACTTAATTCACCATGCATTGAAATGCCCTGTGTCATGTTTTGATATTAATGAAAAGTTTTATGAAACAAATCAAAATTTAGGATGATATTTTCTTTTAATTTTTCCGAATTCTATGAATGAATTCTTGGAATGGCAATGACATGCGACGTGACGGGAGTGTGGAAAAATTAATATTTTCAATTTAATTTCACCACATCCGTATCATCGAATTGTGATGCGATTTTTCGCGGATAGAATGTGAGTTTGAATTGGGATTGAACGTTTCTTTATGAAGTTAGTGCAATTATTTTCTTTTTTCGCCTGAAGTTTATTAGTGCCAATTTAGTGAAAGTTTAATGATTTTATGAGCGAAAAGTAGTGAGAGGAACAACACACAAGCTATGCGTCTCGCTTATACTTACGTAGATCAGCTTATTGTAGTATCTCTGTCTCAAGTTATGCAGCACAGAGGCGTCGTTAAGATATGTCAAGTTGGACATATCCTCGGCTTTTTCGTATTTCGGTGGATTCACCTGCTGCAGCATATCCTTCTTGAAATCTTTGGTCTGATATGATTTTGGATTTTTTTTTTGTTTTCCATTATCAATTCGCAATTGTAATTTTCATCAATTTTCGGTTGAATTTTTGATATAAATTTTTGGCGATTTTCCAATTTCGATTTTATTTTCGATTTAATTATCGATTTTAAATTATCGATTATAATTATCCATTTTTTAATTATAAATTTCAATTACCGATTTTAATTATCGTTTTGAATATTCGTTTTTATTTTTATTATATTCATGGATTTTTAATTATAGATTTTTTTTCATAAATTTCATATACATCCATATTCATATATGCGAACGATAAACGTGAACAATTCATCCATAGTTTAAAAATTTTTGTAATTGTAATTGTAATTGTAATTAATCGAATTGCATTCGATGCATTGGTTTCGGTTCATCGATTTCCGTTTTTCGATTTGAATTCATAACATTTCGATTTGGATTCATCGAATCCATTGATTTTCATCCGTCGATTTCAATGCAACGATTTTGATTCATCCGATTGAGTTCATTGGTTTTCATCCATCGATTTCAATGTATTAGTTTTCAATTTATTGATTTGTGAAAATTTTCACGTAGTAGTAGTTAATTACATTTTATTGTAAATCAAACGGATTTAGAGAAAGTCAAGCGAAACAGTGACAGAGAGAGAGAGAGAAAGAAAAACCATAGATTAGTATTGTTGACCACTGGAAACTTACGTAGATCAGTTTGGAAACGTAACGCTGTCGTAAGTTATGCAAAACACAGGGCGTGTTCAGCACGGTCATGTCGGCCATATCTTCGACTTTTTCGTATTTCGGTGGATTCACTTTTTCCACCAAATCGGCTTTGAAACTTTTTACCTACACAAAGAGAATTCGTATAAAATTTAAATAAGCTATTAAAAAAATAAAAATCGTTTCGTGAAAATATTTAAAACTTCTTTGCCTTCATTAGTTTAATAATTACTATGACCCTCTAACCCTAAAATTAGAATTTGTAATGATATGACACTTGGATTCAAATGTCAAATAGTTTTAAAGTCCATCTTTAATCGAGATTAATCGATAATAATAATATATCGACTCAACCATCTTGACAGGAAAACGCTGTCTCGAATGCGATCATGGACCAGATTAA